>JAENRP010000028.1:97046-204323 GCA_024741835.1 Diplocarpon mali
AATTGACGATCATTGCTGCGACCCGGCCGACGTTGCCGGTCCCTGATTCGCTCGGCCGCACGTACGGAGCAGGTAATACACATTGCAAGTAAGACTATGGGGAATAGGAACTTTTGATGTGTGTTTGTATATGTATGGATATATGTATATATATGTATACACATATATATATACATGTATACATGTATACATATATACATATATACATATATACATATATACATATATACACATATACACATACATTTACACATACATATATGTATATATACACACACAAAGCGATTCATGCAATGCATATTCCAACTGCACCAAGGCTAGGTGCTCTACACACCGAGAGAGATCATCGTCCTGATGCTCCCCCGTCTCGCGTCCGCCGTGAGTCTCCGAGACACCGGGCAGAGGTTCGTGTGCCACCCTCTCCGGGTCGATGGATAACATTCTCTTCTGGTGTTTTCTCTTCGTGCCCGGGGCCAGAACTAGACCACGAGCGTGGTGGTCTACGTACAGAGTCCTGCCTTGCAAGGTCTAGCTGCCCTTGTCCTCGGTACCGTGCAGCATCGTGGGGGACATCGGCAGTCTCTGGCTCCCAGTTCTTCGTCTTCTATTTCTCCTTTTTCTCCTCTTCTTCTCCTCTTCTCCTCCCTCTCTTCTTTTTCCTCTCTTCAGTACCAAGCCTGCTGTTACCTTGCACGTCCGCCGGAGGACAGGAGATGCCTGTTGCATGCATCGCCGACCGGTGTAGAGTCCAGCTCCGCCGTCCCCCCGCGAGCCTCGACCGCGCATCCGAGATCGAGTCCGTTTCAGACCGAGAAGAGGGAGAGGAAGATGCACAAAGGGAGAACCGACGTCAACCTTTCCACGTCCCAGACGCGCGACACGCACCTGTGCTGGCTCGACAGGTGCCAGGCCAAGCGGCGCGCGATCCTCCGAAACGCTCTCGTCGTATCAGCCTTGTGGAGAGCCCCAGCGCCCCTCCCCCACCCAGGGTCTTCCTGGCCCTGCCGGAGAGCGGTAGGATCGCAGGATTTCCTCTGTCCAAGGACTGAATCAACCCCACACGACGAGCTGCAAAGTCCTTCCATGTCGTGCGATTTAAGCTTGCGAATCCATCGTAACCCCCCCTCCGGAATGGAGATGACTCGGGTGTTGGTTCGCAGTCGGCGTACCTACTCAAGTCGACACACGCGAGCCGCTTCGAGAAAGCTCTCGCGGAAGCTCTCGGGGCGCACGCGGGTCCGCTGCGTGTATTCTGGCCAGTACGCTTTCTCGGCTGGCGTGACGGTATTCCCAACTCTCCACTTGCCATGTAGACGGCCTCGCGACCATGGATCCCGGATTCTCGCATCCGACCTTGGGAAGAGAGATTCTACCGCGGTGATCGGGGAAACAGGAAGAAGACAAGAGGATCTTGTCGTAGGTCCTGCTGCCGTAGTTTCTGGGAGTGCGGTGGGAATGCAGTTTGGCTTCTCGCCTTCAGTCGCTCTCGTCGGATCTCTTCTCCCCTTGGGTCTATCGCTGCAATGTCCCGAGGGGTGGGCGCACAGCTCCGTCGGCGTCTTCTCCAGGCGGAGAGGGGCCAGAGGTGCGAGACGAGACGTGCGCCCCCCGTGCTGCCTCTCCGCTCTATCCCCGGTTCCCCCTCTGGCCCGCGCGAGTCTCTGCCCTTGGCTTCGAGGACGTTGCATCGTCCGTCGACGACTGCCAGCTGGCCCCGATGGTTGGGGTCTCTTCTCGCTGCCATCTCCGCCGGACACCGTGGGCGCAAGCCTGCGTGTCAACGCTCCACGAGCAGGGGCGGCCGCTGCTCCGCGCACCGTGGCGTCGGTGGCAGTTTAGGGTTTGGGGCAGTGCTTTCAAGCTCGAATCCTGTGGAAGCTGACACGCGAGGATAAAGACTGGGGCTTTATATCCAAGCGATGCTAGCTCCTGGACAGTTCGGATCGCGTGAGTCCCAATCGCGCCGACGGATGAATGAAAACATGCTTCGATTCCTCTATGTGAGGTGCAGAGTCAAGGTGAGACGTCGCTCTCCAGCCGCAGTCGAGTCGCAGGTAAGACGACCGAGGCGGGTTCGGGGTTCCGCTGGAGGACCCCGATCCAGCGAAGAGCTTCTCTTCCGAGCGGTAGAGTCGCATCCGGAGCACGATTGGGGTTGGGGGAGTTTCGAGCGGGACATCAGAGCGCCAGCCCCCATCCCGTGAACTGGTCAGCTGGAAGGAGAATTAATCTCGAGAGTGTGGAGCGGGGAGGGATCACATCTGGGCGACTGCAGAACATCGTGCCGGTCTGGGCGTGTCGACTGGGGAATTCTGGCGTCTGCTTGGGATCGCGCGAGGGGATGCGACGGCGTGGTGGGGAGCAGAGCAGAGCAGACCAAGGTAGAATGGTGATAGCCACCCAATCTACTACTCATCGTGACCGGGTTCGGCGCGTGTAGAGTGAAGTGCGGCCCCCCCCTCCGCGGCATGATGATGATCCCTTGTATACGTGAGCGAATCCCCCTACTGGCAATATATCCGAATCGCCCACTCGAGCGTAGCCAAGTACCGGGATGGGCCGCTCCGGCGACCGCATCGGGCACGGCGGGCCGGCTGGCATCTGGGGTCGCGGGAGCGAGGCTGCAAGCGGCAACGCTCCCGCTGTCACGCCTTATCGCGATAAGGAACCTGAGAAAAAGGATTCTGGAATGGCAGCGTCCAGGGAGTGGAGGATTGCAGGCCGTCGATATACCCGTGAGCCAGCCGGTCGCTGTTCGTCCGGAGATGCAGACATGGCCGCTACAACGGCTGTGCAGGCTCCTCCGACGGGGGCGACGGTCGGGTCGCGGGTCACCGCGGCGCCAGAGCTCGACATGAGTCTGTACACACCCTGCATTCGAGATCAAACGCGCGCGCGATCCAGCAGCTGAACCTGAATGGTTCTCGTGTTCGCTGCTCCTGACACCTGACTGGGCTCACGATATCCAGCTCAGGTAGCCCCCCGCCTGGAGACTCGCCGCTACCTGCGACGGGCTCCCCTCGACTTCAGTGGGCTACAATTGTGGACCTCTCATTCCCCGAGGGTAGGCGAGTTTGGAGTTGGCCAGAGCTACCACCTCCTGAATATGCCCGCAAGTGCAGCTCCCCCTCGAAGCAGGCCGTCCCTACCTCTCTGCATGCAGGGCTCCAGCGCTGAGGTGTCGTGCCGGGTTGACACGAGGGGTTCGGCCCTCGGCCGGTGGAGCAGTATCTCTGGAGTGCTCTCGCCACAGCGCAGTAGCAAAGCACCTCACGACAAGCTGAGAGAGCGGGCTCAGACCAGGCCAGAGCCGTAGAGAATTGTGCGTGCAGCCGAGGGACGAGCTGCCCTGTTCTAACACTCTTTCACACAACGATATCAGGGCAGGCGTGTGTCTGCTGCTGCCCTTTGGGCGGGTAAGAGACCCTGCCAACGCCCAGGGGCACAGAACAACACTTGAGCGCTGCAGCTCTGCCCAGAGGAGGTACCCGTAGGTGGCCTGCTCCGTCAAGGACTGAACAGACTCCGTGCTCGAGCACTGCGAGGGATCGAATCGAGTGCCTTTGCGGGGGTGAGGAAGCTCGGATGTGGTGTTTACTTCGGATCTGGCCTGCGCCGTGTCCTCAGCAGGGCAGATCCGCCGACCCCGCCAGGGGCATGCTCGCTTTATCCAGCCCCCCCCCCCCTTGTCTCGACGCTTCCGGTAAATGGCCTGCGTCTGGATGGAGCTGTGATCGTCGGCTGGCCAGAATCATCTACCTGAACTGGGCGTCACCACCGACCAGTTCGGCTCTGCCCCGTGGGTCGCTGCGGTATCACAGAAATGAATCAATCAACTCAACTTTGGCCAGGTCCGTCGGTGGATTCCAAGAGCCTCTCGCTCTAGCACGACCGCAGGTCGCCGAAGATGCCAAGTTGGGGCTCGTCAAAAGCAGCCGGCGCTGGCTGAACAGCTTCGAGATCAAGGACTCGAGAGAAAACACGGTTTGCCCGTCCTACAAAGCACCTCGGTCAGGATAATGTCCTGGCTCCGGCCACCCCGGCTCGTTGCCGGACCACGCAGCAAAGCCGGCGTGATAGAGTCGAAGCAGAGTGCCGGAAAGATTGCTGCCAGAGCCGAAGGATTTCCCATGTACAATCCTTCTATTTATATCGGCTCGTCAAAGTGCGGCTTGGTGGGCCCCTCCCCCTGGCTAGCCGACACAGATCGTCAAACCCGAAACCAAGCGAGTCGGTTTCAGCAGCCGTTCAACGACAACATCAGACCAAAGCTGGAAAGTAACTGATTTCGACTCGCGCACATCCAATCGCGGCCAGAGACATGGGCTTCTCGGCTGGCAACCCCATCGTCTTTGTCTGGGCCGGCGGAAGTCTGTAACGCTCGGCTTATAAATGCCACGTCCTGCCGGTCAGACGCATCTCCTCATTCATTCATTCATTCATTCATTCACCCGACGCTTTCCCACTTTTTGTATTCGCGCTCACACACACACACACACACACACATTCTTTTGACCCCCGCTGGACGGTTCCCGTGGAACTTCACAACCAGTCGAACACATCAGACTTTCTCTCCCGCACCGGCCTACCCGACACCTCGGGGCTCGTCCGTGGTCTTTGAAGCTTTCGGCTGCTACCACTCTCGCTCTCCGGAAGAAGGAAGAAGGAAGAAGGAAGTCCAAACGAAAAAGAAATGGAAGGGATGCAAGGAATGCAGGCTCCCGCGAGGCCCGTCCATCGGTATCGGAGGCACCGTCGCTCGCCGTCCCAAGATCTCACGGCTCAGCTCAGGATGGCGCCGATCCTCGAACTTTCGAGCCTCGAGAGGCGTCCAGTCCTGCCGCTGCAGCTGGCGCCTGCTAGCACCTGCTACAGCAGCCTCCTGCGCGCGAGGAGAGGGATTCCGGGGACGGGTCAGCGCATGGTAGCGAGCCCGCCGACCCGGGAGGCCGCCGATACCTACTTCAGGTGAGCTTCTGTTTCTCGACCCGCGTCAGGGAGACATGGCTCACTGTGACGCTTAGCAGGACCCAGTTGACGGCGGGAGATGATTACAGGGTAGCGTAATAATAGGGGGGGATTGGGAACGACTTAGCTTCGCCCATACCCGAGTAATCGAGGGATGGATGCTTCCGCGGAAAGTCGTTGACCATGAACCGGAGTATTCCTTGAGCCGATGGGTATAACAGTTTTATAATACAGCGACCAGGCGACTCTTGTCCAAGGACTGTTTGACCAACATCACACATAGATTAATGACAGCTACATACCATCACAACTCATCAGATCTGCTCCAGTAGCAGTGCCGAACCCTTGTTTCCAACACTTCTCTCGCTCGCCGCCTTCGTCTTTGTGCTCTTGCCGCCCTTGGCTCCACTCTCTCCCTCCCCAGCAGCAGCTTCCCTTCTCGCTCTCTGCTCAGGCGTCTCTTCTTTCGCCGCTCTCTGCAACTTCTTCTTCCCCTCTCTCAGAATCTGCAACACCTCTGCTTTCTGCGAAAAGTTGCGTGTTTCAAGTAATGCTAAGATAACGAAGGAGCTTGATCCCGTAGCCCATTCGATGATATAGTCTTTTATATTCGGGTACAGGATATCCGCGAAATCCAACGCCGGCGAGACAGGTACGACAGCTTTGGTCTTGGGGTCGAAACGGCCACCTGCGATCAGAGACTTGAGCATCTTTCCACCATGCGATGTGCTGGCGAGGTGAGAGGGAGGTTCGATGTTTTCGACGCCTTCCGCTGTGACGGCCGGTTGGAGGTATGTTGGGTCCCCAGCAGCAGTCTTTGCAACTGCACTCAATGCAGCACTCTTGTCGCCCTCGGCCCCGAAAAGAATCTCGGTCACGAATTGAGATCCGAAGCTGGTTGCTACCAAGCTTTGTGCCGTTGCCGCGACGGCTTTCAGGACAATCGGAGATAAAGCCTTCACCAGTTCGCTGCGTCTGATCTCGGGATCTTTCTTGGAAGTTGTCACCCGTACTTTGCCAACTTCGGCTAAAATTTCGAGGTCTACGGAATGGCTGGCGGGGAACAGCGCTCTTGACCGGCCCATGAAGAGGTAAAGGAGCGTAGTGCGAGCATGGAGGTCATTGGCCGAAAATACTATGTTCTCGGCCTGCTTACTGTCGTCTTTGCTCAGTAACTCCGGGAAGATTGACTTCGCTGTCAGGACGGTATCGTCGATAACCTCGTATGCGGTGAGGATAACAATGTGACCATTGGCGTCTCCGGCCATCATCTGTAGAGTGTCTTTGTAGGTTTTAAGAATTTGCTTTCTGTCCTTCGCCGTTCCATAGGCAAGAGCCAGACTTACTACCCGAGAACCGGATCTGGTGAATGCCAAGTTCTTGAGCAAGTCTCCCTCTTCATCACCCTTGATGATCTCGAGATACTCCGTGACTTCCTCCGTCCCCGGTTTGGCGTTGAGAAAATACTGCAGCATGGCATCATGAAGAAGTGTGAAACCAGTCATCTTCTTCTGGATAAGGTGGTTGATGAGCTCTTGGAGGGATCGCATGATCGGTGCTCGCTTTCCGGCTTCCACAGCCAGAATATCTGCAAGGTCTCCGGTGAACTTCTCAGATTGATCCGCCCGGAAAAGAGAAAACTCGGCACCATACCATTCGCGCAGAATAGTAGCCCTCTGTTGTCTCGTAGCTACCCCGCGATAAACGTCGTCGAGGATCCAAGACGCTTCTGGGTGCTTGATGAGACGACGGACATGGCCAAAAAACTCCGGTACGATGATATCTCTGATTTCGTCGTCATTTTGAACCAGCAGTTTTCCAATCAAGAACTTGGCATATCTGCTCTCGGCGAGTTGGCGGTATGATCCTGTGAGCTCCTTTGCAATGATCTTCCTCTGCTCTGGGTTTGCGTATTTGATTGCGGTCTGGATGACTCTGACACTGTCGTGCTTCAGAACGAAATCTTTGATATTGCCAGTGATAATCTCGAACAATTCGGAAACCAGCTGTTTGCGCTCATCGACGGGGACGTGGGATTTCCGGCGTAGGCGTTCCCAGATTTTCTTAGTACGGGATAATTGTTCTGCCAATGGCTTTGCGGCCTTTCGCTCTTGTGCCAATTGTTTTTGCTTCGCATGCGCCTCCTTCGAGGATTGATCTGCATAGTTGTTAGAGTAGATCAGTACGAACATAAGAAAAGCACTAACTATTCGTAGCCACAGCCTTAGCTCTCTCAGGATGTAATCCATCTGCAGCTTCAGGATTTTTTTCGGAATCACTCTCGTCATCCTCCTCCCCAGCACATTTCTTAGAGCCGTAGCCTAGAAGCACTCCTCCGTCCGAATCCGAGTCCCCAGAGTCCTCGTCACTCAATCCCTGAATCTTCGTCGCCGAGACCTTCTTCTCCTTCTTCTTCTCCTTCTTCTCCTTCTTCTCCTTCTTCTCCTTCTTCTCCTTCTTCTCCTTCTTCTCCTTCTTCTCCTTCTTCTCCTTGCATTTCTTCTCAAGCGGCTTGACTGCCATTTCTATTTTCGGCTTCTTGCTGTCCTTGATGTGAACATTATTGATCGGTGCCGACTTCCTCTTCGTGCCGGATTTCTCATTGGTTGCGGAAGGCATCGTTGCTAGTTTGCTGAAAATATTCAGGTCGCCGAAACTTTTCTTCGGGGGAAAAGCTTTATCGAAGTGATACGCGGGAGCGCTAGTCAGGATTGAGCGAAATGTCTTTACCCCACCACGAACAACCCGATTTTGTTCCCAGCGGAAGCGTTGTTCAAAATGGGCAGAGAAGAGCAGATTGAGGAACGTGAAGTCCTCGATAGTATCTTCCCCGAAGAAATACAAGGTATGACTTGCGTACTCATGCCGGGGATGAGAATGCGCACACGAGCATACCCCGCGAAAGTGGTCCAAAGTTACCGAGTTTTGCTGATACTGCACAGATATCTCGGACACAGAGTATCGGATATCCGTTCTGCTGGATATCACCAATGATGATGGCGACGAATCAGAACCACCGACTGTATTGCTACAAGTCAAATATCCAGAAGACTACCCAGAGGAACCACCAATCCTCGACCTGCAACCCCCTCCGAATGCGCCTCCACATGCCTACTTCAGCGTCGCATCTGACAAAGACCAGCTGCTCGACGGCCTGAAAGAGACGATCGAGGAGAATATGGGCATGGCTATGATCTTCACCATATACTCGACTTTAAAGGACAACGCCGAGCAGCTGGTCGCGGAACGGCAGGAGGCTGCGCGGCAGGTTCAGGAGCAGAAACTGTTAGCTGCGGAGAGGGAGGAGAACAAGAAGTTCCACGGCACGCCTGTTACGCCCGAGACATTTATGAGCTGGCGCGCCGATTTCAGGAAGGAGATGGAGGAGCTGAAGTTTCGTGAGGAAGAGGCCGAGGAGGCAGCTGAGAAGAAGAAGAATAGAGGGAAGGATACAGTGGTGCAATTGACTGGGAAACAGCTATGGGAGAGGGGTCTGGTGGGCAAGGTTGAAGAGGATGAAGATTGTGATAATGATGAGGATGCGGCGGATAGAATAAAGAAACTGAAGGGTGAGGTCTGATGTAGCCGTTGGTGAAAAGCGTCGATATCATCCTTGGGGGAGTTGCATTACAGGCGTTCCGGGTGGATAGACTGTCAGAATGTTTTCATGTTATATGTTCTATCATCTACCATATCCCTCAGAATGCACATCCCCCGAGAATCACGCAAGTGTAACTCAATCAGCCTCGGTATCGCATGAGTTTTTAGCCCAAACTCCAAAACACCTTGGCAACGAGAAGTGTTCTTGCAAATCATATTGCTCAGGCGCCACCCATCACTTCGTCCTCGTCACTTTCCTCATCCTCCCAGCCATCGCCCTCCTCTTCTTCAGCAGCCGACACACTTCCAAGCTCCGCGTTGATTAGCGCAAGAAGCTCTTTAGCGTGCTCTCCGAGTCGTTCATCTTCATAATCTTGCTGCTTGAACAAGCGAAGACTGTGATCAAGCCACTGCCGACTCGATATCCAAGAAACCCTCCAGCTCTCTGTGTCTCCACTCTCTACCTTGGTCTTGCCATTCTTTTTCTTCTCTCCCAGGATATACAGCCCCCAGCCGCCCAAGTACCAAACCTCCACGCTGGTATCCTCTTCGCCAACTAGTCGCTCCACAACCTCAATAGCCTCAACGTCCATATCAGCTTCCATCAACAACCTCGCCAAGCTGACGCGAGTAGGAAAATCTGGCACAGTCGTGTTCTCCGGCGGTAAGTCCTTCCACAGGTCCAGACTCCTCGTCAACGCCGCCCTCGCATCCTCCACCCGCTGCTGCGAAATCCTCACATTCGCAAGCGTCTGCCACGGCTCCGCGAAGTGCGGCGCAACCAGCGTTGCCTCCGTAACCAGCGCTTCGCACTTCTGTTCAGCATCTTCCTCCCAACTCAGATCCGTCATATAGACCTCGACGATGCCGCACAGCGCGACGGCCAGTTTCCGTGTCTTCTCCTCCATGGCGGCTGCGAGTACCCCGTTTGACTTTTCGCTCTCGATGATAGCGTCGATCTGTAAACGAAGACTCATAGCCCCCTTCTCGAACCAGTCAACGCTATCCTGGCCACCATCTTCGCTCAGTTGCGCCAGCCATAGAAATTTCTCTGCCCCGCCGCCGAGTTCTTCTGCAACTGAGCCGTCTTCGTCAATAGCAGCGGCTTGGAGGAAGTATTGTCGCGCCATTTCGATATCTCCTAGTTCGACGTGGATTTCGCCGAGCAAATTTAGGGCATGTAATGCTTCTGGAGACTCGGCATCGAGCAACTTCAGCGCCTTCATTGCAGGCTTCACGGATTCCTCGATATTTCCATTCTGTAACTCGAGCGCAGCTTTTCCCAGTAGATCGGAAGAAGATTCGAGGGGTCGCATTGTAACTTTTGAAGGATTCTGTTTATCCTTCCTCGATTTCCGGTGGCTGGGTTGCGTTTTTGCCATTCTGTCAGAGTGCTCAGCAAGGCTGAGATTTGAGACGAAGATAAATTCTAGAAATTGGCTCAACTCAGGAATCAAGTGTGATTGGCTACCTTGCTGGCCAATTGTGGAGATACCCCCTCACTGGCAGAGAGTTGACTAGCGTTGCTCGGGACGTGCTTCACCAAAGCTCCGGCAAGAAAACAAATCAGCTGGTATCCCATCATTGGTGTTTAAGAACAGTCGGAGTAATACATATAGCCCAACGAATTCATGTCCATTATCATTAGAAGCATCATATATCATGTACTATGCAATCCGGCACTACTTTGTAGTTTCCTATTCAAACGATTGTGCCGAAGTCAAACGAGCAGGTCAGCACACCCTAAACTCCCCATATACAACTACATGCGAAGAGCTACACCTGATGCAGCTTAATGAACTCCCGTGGTTTCCTTTACCTCCTTGGAACCAGCTGTATCAGGGCGCTGCATATTTTCGAGCTCCTCTCCCACGCCACTCTGCCTTCTTTTCCTCCCGCCAACGTGGAATCTAGATGACGTTGGGGATTGAGAGCTGAGATCCATATTGTTATCGCCGAATTTGAAAAAGAAGCCCTTCTTCTTTGGCTCCTTGGACTCGTCATTCAATCGCTTGGCCTCGTCGTTCAATCCCACATCTTCGAATCCTTCCTCTGCAGTTGGGGGTTGTCGCTCGAATCGTCGCTCGTTCAGTGCAGATCGTGGGAATCTAGGTATTCTGGCCGAGTCAAGACTTTGTCGTCCAATTTCGTGAGTTTTCACTGGCGATTTTGCCGAGATATCCTGTATAGACGTCAGTATGTCACCTATGAGTAGGCTTGATGTGCACTAACAAACGATCTCCTGTAAGAATCGAAAGATTCTCGGGAAATGGAAAAGTGCTCGATGTCTTCGCTGTGGCGGGTACTCGGAGAAGTGGCTGACGGATGAGAGCGCTTTGGCCAAAAGCCTTTCTTCTCGGGAGGGGAGGGCTTAGGGGACCGTCAGCGATGATCCCCATACTGAGATGGCAGGGCCTACAGGCAAATATACTCCGCTGTCATTGACGACTAACCACAGGTATCAATTAGCCAACGCTTTAACATCCTTCGCTGCGTGCGATGGCGCTCGACTGGTCGGCGCATACCGGACATCTTGAACTCGACGGGCTCTTGTCCACTCCTGATGCTCACGCCACTCCTAACGCTCACGGCAGACGAGGCCCTTGAGCCCGTCGTGTCGACCTTCTCGAATGCAGGACGGTTGCAATGCTCTGAGAGTGGTCGAATGCCTTCTTCATACGGCGGCAGATCTGTTTGGACGTCGAGTCGCTTCGCGAAGGGATTTCGGATGGGCATTTTGAGGGAGTCGAGCGATGCGATGCGATGCGATGCGATTGCGCCGAAATAGGCTTTGGGACTTGATGCGAGTCCTGAGACTGGGAGGTGTTGAGAGTTCAAGGGAGAGGTAGTTTGAGCCTTGAGCAACGGTAGCGAGGCAATTTGACTTTATGCTGGGATGCGGTACGATAAGGTACGGTACTCACTCGTAAGGTAGAGGTTTAGGAAGCTGTGCAGATACTTGGTAGATGGAACTACTTCGTATACATTACCCAGTGCAACTCGTGAGGTCGTAGTACCGACAGGATTGTATTTGGGGTTGAAGAAGAAGGGGAGAAGAGGGACGAGAGGAGGAGAGGGAGGAGAGGGGGAGCGTCGGGCAGGGCCCCAAACTGCTGACTACCACCTAGGTATCTACGCGTACCTAGTTGACCAGGCTCAGCTGATCGGAAGGCTAAAAATCCGTTGGTACCAAAGTGCTTGGTAGATCAACAAATATACTTTGTCCTCGCACGGGGTCCTACTCCTATTGATCCACCTACATAGGTATCTCACCTACCTTTACCTACTGACCTACCTAGGTAAGTAAGCATCAAATAACCTTTTCGCATCGGGACTCCCCGACAGGCCTGTCGAGGTGGGACTTGGTAATCTTGATTGCTCGCTGCTTACTGTGACTGATGCATTTTCGATTATTAGTATCAATGTACTGCGGTTTCCACATGGAAAGAGACTGAAACGTGGGGTAAGACGCTATGCCAGCTGGTGGATGGAGCTTGAAACCCCCCGAACATAACAATGGGCTGAGGATCACGAAAGATCAATACCCGTCCGACGTTACGAAAGGTAAGGTACCTCTACGTACAGGTCCCTCGCTATGTACACGGGACTCGTCCTATCACCAGAAGACGACCGACCCTCGCGGCTCTGTTAGGGGATGCTAAGGGACATCATAGCGTGACAAGGCAATGCAAAGCCAGAATCTAATATACGAATGAGGTGAGCACTACAATCGAGGGCCCCGAGCAAAGAACAGCTGGCAGACGGTATTTAACATGCAGGCCGCTTCAAATTTCCAGCTTCCAGCTTCGGCGTCCAGGCTCCAATGCCTTCCACTGCATCTATCACCTATCCAGATCCCATGAGAAGCGATCAGATCGCAACACCAACTGAGACACCGTGCCAGCGGGCGGTAATTCCAAGCCCATTGTTGCAGAGAGACAAACATGTCACAACGACAGATACAAGCTGTCGCCAAACCGAGTGCTTCTCGAGATGCAGCTGCAGCTGCAGGTGTCCTATTGTGACGCTCTTTTTCGTGGCCCGAAAAGGGGCTCTGAATGAACGATTGTCGAAGCCTCAGATCAAGCTTCTCAATGTTGTCATCCAAGCAGACTTGCCACAGATCAGTGGTTTCAGAGAAGCTCCGGCGAGGTATGCCGGCAGCGCATCGACCTCCTGGAGGGAAACTCCTCTTTCCATCGTGTATCCCAGAACACCAAGCACCAGCTTAGATTCCCTACCAGTTGCGGTCATTCGCAATGGTCTCCATCTCCTTCTGGCCTAATGACGCAACTCGGCTTCAGGCGATTTCCGAGTCCTGATTGTCGCAAGCACTCAGACTAGGATCTGGGTCATCAGCAGTGATATCAATATCAAGCCATAGATAGGTTTGGGGCTGGTCTCATATAATAAAATAAAACCAAGAGAACGCCGGTTGCCTGCTTCAAGTCAGCTCGATTGAATGAGCCTTGTATCTCTACCTGCGAGTCTTTTCCTTCGTGAATAATTCTTCGAGCGCATCCGGCCACTTCTTACAGCTCTTGTTGATTTTGCTCTGCTGTCACGCTCTCCCGCGTAATGCACGTCCAGTCGTTGCCTCCCTCTTCCATTGTCCCAAGGTGCCGCTTGCAATTTCCTGCAGGTTTGCTGTGCTCTTGAATCATCCAACTGTCGAGAATCTTTCGTTGGAAGGAATCTTGTGTGTCACATTCTGCGGTTATCCGTGGCCAACACACGACAAATTAGTAACCCCAGATTGCCGGGTCGCATGCATCGTCTGCAGGTCGGATTCTCCATCTGCCTTGGAGCAAGCAAGTTCGTTCACAAGAACTCTGGCGAGTGATTCCTCGGCGAGAGTTGGCAACGTCGGTCTGCACTGAAAGTTTTTCTGGAAGTCTGTCTCTGGTCGTACTTTCCAGGCGCAGGCTCCTGCTGGTTTTGGTGTTGACAACCTCTTCAAATATCCATTCGCCCCATCAAGTTTCCTTGCGTGCCCGCCTCGCTCGTCTTTAACATCCTGCATAATCTACAGTGTCCAGGTATCCCCATACATCAAGAGCGAAGCTTCGTCAAAATATCGACAGTGCGCTCGCCTTCGGGTCGCAGGACTTGTTCACCAAAGATACGAAGGCATGTTCTTCACCTCGTGGCAGCTCTGGGAGCAGATGACCTTCGTAAGTGATGCGACCGATTTCAAGAATAAAAGGTTCTGATTCCTGATCTGCCAGGTCCTAGCGCTTTCCATTGTCGGAGTCTTTGTCATCGGATGGGGAAAGCTGCTTTGGGTGAACAGACTTGTGCAGAGACAAGAAATTGCCGACGAGGAGAAGAGGACGAGGATCCAGCGATTGAGAAACAGCGGGCAGCTAGTCGAAGCGCCAAAGAGTCACGATATTCCGTTTGGGGTCAGAGCGATTCAAAGTGGCATAGAGGTGGATGGAATCTGGATCTCGCAAACAACAACACCGGTCCCGAGTGTGCTAAAGCTCGGCCATCTCCGCAGCCGCTCGAAAGACAACCTCGCAAGCACAGATTCGAGCAAGGACAGCGACGTATCCGAGCTGAGGTCCGATGACTCACAAGCTATGTCAAGGTACGGGAAATCTGCTTTCCGCAGTATCGATCTGGGCGACCCGTTCGAAGCTCAGGAACCGGCCTGCCGGGGCCCCCGAGTATCCTATAAACCACGGAGATCATCACACCTTCGATACGGTAGTCACGGGGTTTACGATGAAGAAACACTTGGTCACTTGGAGGGCAAGAGATCGCCAATAGGAAAAGCACGGGTACAACGACCGCGAGGGCCTCGAAATGGAAAAAAGGAAATCGACTCGTCGTCTGCTGCAGACAACGAACGCTCATCGGATAATTCGTCCGAGTCTGACGGTACACTCACACACAAACCACGAATGCGCGCGGATCCGTCTCGCCAAGCTCTGTTAGGTGATATATCAATGTCAGAGGGTCGTTCATTTAGCGTCTCCAGCGTGCCATCTGGAAAACCAGTTACCGCAGTTCCTTCTCAAAGCGCCGAAGCGGAGTACTTCTCAATTTCTGTGGAGTCTCCAGATTACGATAAATCCGACCCCTTTGAAACCCCATTTGTTAGCCCAGTGGATTCGCCCGAGACGAGCCGATTGGAACAGTCGCCGACCTTTGCAGGTCCGAGACAGCTTGGGAACTCGCAGCAAACGGCTGTCGGGATCCCTTCCTCGTCGACCTTTGTTCCTGGCGAACTGCACGTCAACAAAGTAGTTCGGAAGGTCAACTCAGGCTTCCTAGTCTTGCCGGCGGGAACATTCGGCCAACCCGCAGACTTCAACCCAAGCCGAGGAATGGACGAGGACCACAACAATCACCCCAGTTCAGGAGAAAGAAGACACTCGACCAGACTTCAGAAGAAGCCCAGGACTTCGATGACAGGAGGGCGACCGCCCAGCACCGTATACCAGCCTTGAGTGATTGCAGCAATCTGCTACGAGCCAATTGGTCATTTAGCTTGTCTTCAAAGAAGCGTGCGATATATGCTCCCAAAGGGTCCGGATATTATTTTGGAGGCAGTTGAGCCAAGATTACTGGCGTTCGATTCCGTACTGCGTCAACGTGGAAGGAAATTGGGCACCAGCAGGGAGATAGTGCTTCCTTGGGAGAGGAGGTCATTCTGAGAGTATCCTAGAGAACACGAGCCTCAGCCTGCAGAGCAGCCTGGTTTTAGATTCACACGGCTAGGTATCGGTTTTGGTGATGCATGCTGCCCCGGAACATAGCCTTCGACATGTGTTGCCGGTATAATTGCATCTTCTTGTGATCCTGCAGCAAGTGCTGGACGTCAGCATTATATGGGAAATTTGGTGTGGAACTGGCTGCGCTGGCTAGCTTAGGACAGCGGACCAAAAGATTATAATTTGAAAGTGAAGCGCACGGCATTTCCCTGCATTTTCCCGACGACAAGATGCCCCTCGAAAAGAGGGGCTAACTACCACACGTGATATCGCGCAAACCGAAAAGCGCGTTCTTGTTCACGCTGCCGCGTTTCTTCCAAGTCCGCCACCAGCTGCTCGACATCCACATCCAACATAATTGTCGTCACTCGAGATCTCGCCAACCAAATCGTGCTGCATATAACCGTAAACTATCTGCTTCTTCAGTCTGCCTGTGCGCTCCTGATCTATACATCCCAGCCATAGGCGCCTCAATTTTGCGGTGGAAGTCGTCCATTTTAGCCAGAACGCCATTCCGAAGGCTTCACCGACACAACACCCGCATAGCTGTTACCTTCTTTTAAGATATCAGCATGGCTAGCGAAGGGATAGAACAGTCGCAGTCCGGGATTGAGGAATCAGGTGTTGGTGGTCCCGGAGCACCTACACCGCTGTCGGCTCTTGAGGTATGTACCATCAGCTACAGAACCGTCAGGTGGACTAATATCTTCTTCAAAGGGAGTCGCAGGGCTTACGAAGAGAGACATTCAATTGGTCGTGGACGGTGGATACAATACAGTCGAGTCGGTGGCATACACTCCGCGGCGCATACTCGAGCAGATCAAAGGTATCTCTGAGCAGAAGGCGACTAAGATCTTGACAGAGGGTGAGACCGTCACAATCCATACAACAGTCTATGACTGACCACTTAAAGCATCCAAGCTTGTCCCCATGGGATTCACGACTGCTACGGAAATGCATCAAAGGAGGAGCGAGCTGATATCAATCACCACCGGCTCCAAGCAACTTGATACGTTGTTGGCTGGAGGCATCGAGACCGGATCAGTCACAGAGATCTTCGGGGAGTTCAGGACCGGAAAGAGTCAGATTTGCCATACGTTAGCCGTTACCTGCCAGCTTCCCTTCGATATGGGAGGGGGCGAAGGCAAATGTCTGTACATCGATACCGAGGGAACATTCCGACCTGTCCGTCTTCTTGCTGTCGCCAACCGCTATGGACTCTCGGGAGAAGAAGTGCTCGATAACGTTGCCTACGCCCGCGCCTACAACTCGGACCATCAACTCCAACTGCTCAACCAAGCCTCGGCCATGATGTGCGAGACCCGTTTCTCCCTTCTCATCGTCGACAGCGCCACATCTCTCTACCGAACAGACTTTGTTGGTCGTGGAGAGTTGTCGTCCAGACAGACTCACTTGGCTAAGTTCATGCGAACCCTCCAGCGCTTGGCAGACGAGTTCGGCATTGCTGTGGTCATTACAAATCAAGTCGTTGCTCAGGTCGACGGTGGCCCAAGTGCAATGTTCAACCCCGACCCTAAGAAACCCATTGGAGGAAATATCATCGCTCATGCCAGTACTACCAGACTGAGTCTCAAGAAGGGGCGAGGAGAGACCAGAATCTGCAAGATCTACGACAGCCCTTGCTTGCCAGAGAGTGATTGTCTATTCGCAATCAACGAGGATGGTATTGGCGATCCAAGCCCGAAGGATCTGGACAAGGATTGAGATGCTTAAGCAAGGTGGTTATGGTGTTGCTGAAATGTACGAGGACGACGAATTGCATGATGGGACGAGGCTCTCTGAATACTTCTTTGCCAGGGTTCTGTAGCGTATAGTAGGGCAGCATGGAGATGGGCTGGGCTGTTATTTCGGATGATTACTGGTAGAGCGTTTCTTGGTGTATAGCTGAAGATTAATCAGACATTATAATTAAGCAGTTCAGCTTGTATGGCATGCTTGACAGTGCGCACGAAGTGAGGCAACGTCTATTGATATTTGGGCGGAGTTGGCTTTCATAGCCACCTCATATGAATATAAGATGTTGCTGAAATGCTTCTTTGAAGACAAACTCGAATAATATTTGCTGAGACCCTGAAGCTCTAAGCTAGCGTGGGCCGAGCTTTTTCGCGACCGATCAAATATGAAGCTGAAGCGCGTTGACTCCAGCATCCTGAGGGAGATGCGCCACTCCAACAGAACAACGCCGCATTATTCCTGCCAGCAGGGTTGATGGAGATAGAATGGAATCCGTTAGACCGATCAACGCGTATAAAGAGATACGATTAGATTTGGAATCACCGACACCAGGCTGCACAGTTGCGATCCGTCTCCCAACCCACGGTGCATCAACACACTCCAGAACAGCCCTCAAACGGGCCAAAATCGCAGAGCTCCCCGTCGCAGAAGACGAAAATGCCTTTCGGCAGCGCCATCTAGCTTCTGCTGCGGCGATCCACCACCGCACGTACTTCAAGTCGCCGAGGAGCTTTTTGTGGAGGGTGCTGGAGGATGGGAAGGTGTTCTCGATTCGTTCCATCGATATCTCTCGGGTCAGCAATGCCGTCGAAGCAAATCTTACTTTGAGATTGAGCATCCCGAGCGCGATCAAGCCCGGGTGTATTGCGCTTGCGGATGGGAGGGAACATGACATTCTGAGCGTGTTCTTCTTGACCGAGACGAAGCTGCTGTACACGCTCACCCTTCGCCCCGACCAGTTCCGAAAGCCGGCAATCTCAGAAGATAATGTGGGGGATTGGTGCAAGGTGTATGATTCCGCTGGTCTGGGTATCAAGCATCCGCATCGCCTTGTTGCTTTGGGTGCGGATGAGCTCTTGATATCCATGATTGATGGGAGCCAGCTGAGGCTGGCGAGAACTTCTGGTGGGAACGGTATGGCCTCTACCTCAAGAAGCGAAGGCGTATGTACATGCTAATTGTTGATAGGCCTGTCCTGGAAAGAGACGCATTACAATGAGGGAGGATGGAGTCTGGGTTCTCTCGCGAAACTTAGCTGGAACCCGCCCAAATCGCTATACAATGGCCAGCAATTAGATCGATCAGCTGCCACCTCTATTGCTTCAGCATTAGTATCTTCCATAGGGTCTACAGGGCCCGGATCCACCTTGACCCCCTTCGCTTTCACGGTCTGTCTAGACCATCGATTAAGAGTGTGGAATCTCGAGACAGGAAAACTGGCATGCGCCGCGCAAGATATACTTGGTCGAGATGCGGAGCAAAGCGATCAGCTGAAGCTCGTGATCGATGCATCTCAATCTCAGCTTGTCAAGGTCATCAGCATCAACGAGGGCGTTGTCTGCGTTACATTGTCTCCTCTCGGAAGCAACGAATTCAAGTTCTGGGGTGTAGCCCTGAAAGATAATGGCAGCGTTGAGTTACAAGACCTGTTCAGAGGTCATAAGTTAGTACCCCAATCTCCATCAGCGACCGAGATTTGGACATTGGCGGATTTTTCGACTGTTTTGCACGGTAGCCGCATCACTTTATGGGCGTTGTGGAAAAACAATGTTACGTCCCGCCTTCGTCGCCTCGATTTTTCCCTCAACAGTGAAGGACTGCAGGTTGAAGACGCCTGGAGAGAGAACTGGCTAGCTCTAGCTGATGACAGTTTCTCATCGCCTCCACCGACCATCCTCTCCGGGGACTCCTCTGACGGAACAGACAAATGGCTAGAATTTCTCCTCCATCCAGGGAGATTTACGGCTCATACCTTGGAAACATGTCTCGCAATATACGGGCGTGGACTGGCGTCTTCGAAATATTCTGCTCGCAGGTCAGGTTCACTGCCAGACAGACTTTGTGTTACGATAGCTGGAACCGCTTCCCTGAATCGATCTTCTCATGGCGAGATGGACTACGAGCAGTTTCGTGCAGCAGTCGATGCTCAATGGCGCAGGTTTTATAGGCTTCTCATTGTGCTCGACCAACAACGCGCTGAGGCTATGTCGCTAAGCATTGATCCAGAAGGGCACATGCCTTGGCTAGTATTGGCAGACGGGATCTCAGCTATTCGAGATTGCACTCCTCTGGAACGCATACTGGAGAACGAGGAATCGATATCACCGGAGGATACATATGTGGCGTTGCCACTATTCGCTGGTGCGTCCTTCAGACAAAGTCTCTCCAGCGAGTTCGTTCATGCCTGCAAAGTACAACTGTTGGAAGAGATTTTTCGAGAGCCGTCGCTCACACCCCCTTCGCGGATGCGATTGTTCTACGAAAAATGCGACTTTGCTGGCCAGATAGCAGACGACCAATTCAATGATCTCCAAACCCAGCTGGGCGGAGACTTCAGGAATATCACGTCGCAAGTTTACTCTGCCCTCTTGCAATTGATGAACGCTTCCGCAGACGTCGAAAGGCCTACTGTGCACCCATTGGCAGAGTCTGGCAACAAACTGCTCGTCAAGGGCGTTCAGGACACAGTGGAATTGCATCGACGCGTATGCCTGGACCAACTGATACTCCTTGTTCTGATTGAGTACGAGGTCAACCAGTCCGACGACGGTATCCAATTCGAGACCAGTGTGGTCTTTTTGGAGCTCATCACACTGCTGAAAAGCTTGGAGCGTCTGAACTGGCTTGCGAGCACGGAGATCACCATGGACCCCCCCAAGTCTGGACGTTCGAACTCCGTCACCGAGAGAGGCCCCATCTCCACGAAACTTGTGGGCGCGCCCAAGACGGTGACAATACTGGAGGGCGTCCTTTACCATGTACTGTCATTGGATCTTTTCCCAGAGGATAAACTGCCTGCAGTTGTTACGGAAGTTATGTCGCAAATATGCATCCCTAACAGCAGATACGAATCAGAACCCTCTCTAATTCAATGCTTCTTGCTGCGTCATGATAGGCCTGACCTCGCTATCGAGTTTTTCCGGTTCGTGGAACACGACCCTTTCTCGACATATATCCAGGGACGAGCACATCTTGCTGCCAATGATGCATTCGCAGCCTCTGTGTTCTTCAAGAAGGCTGCATTTGGCATGGGTAAGTAGAGCCGTGTACCAAATTTGGAATACAAGCTGATCATCATACAGGGTTTCCAAGACAAAAACATGTTCCCGAGTACCGCAGCGCAGGTTTATTAGACAACACAGAGAGATCACTATTAAATCATGGGCTCCCCGAGTACTACTCTCACGTCGTGGCATTATACGAGAGAGATAAAAACTACTCCTTCGTCGTCGACTTTGCTCGGCTTTCCCTACAATTCCTTGTAGTAAAGCATGGCGATGTGCAGGCTTCCCAGTTACGCACAGAGATGCACAGCCGGCTATTTAACGCTGCCATCCAAACGAGTCGCTACAATGTCGCTCATTCTACCCTGTGTCTATTTACTGACGCCGCACTCCAACACTCATCAGTTCGTACTCTCGTCACAAAAATGTGCGAATCCTCCTACGCCTCCCAGCTCATCGAGTTTCCATTCCTCGGTCTCCAAGAGGCGGTCGACGATATCCTGGCGCAGAAATGCCAGAGCATAGTAGACGTCAACGTCGGGATCCCCTACCACAAGATCCTCTACGCGTGGCGCATCAGACACAGCGATTTCAGAGGCGCGGCAACCATTTGCTTCGAGCGCCTACAGCGATTGCAGAAAGCCGGAGAAGGCGACAAGATGCTTAGAGAAGACGGTCTAGAGACGCCCGTCACGAAGCAATACGTCGCGCTTATCAATGCACTGAGCTGCGTCGACCCCAAGCAAGCCTGGATCCTGTCCGAAGAGCTGCCTCAAAAATCAAGCACGGCTGGCGTGAATGGTAAGAAGGCCCCGCCTAAACGACAAGTGGTCACGCTGGACGAAGTGCGGAGAGCGTACCAAGCCGAGTTGGATCGCATTGCGGCGATCCAGAACAATCAGTTTGCGTTCGGGGATGGGGAGGTAGAGGAGATGGATGTCTTGTAAAGGTGCTCTGCACCTTGTCGGGGAGCAGGAGTGAGGTCAATCGCAATAGCGGAGGCGTCTTTTGGAGTCATTGAGTGCTAGCCTGTGTAAAATAGACCAGAGATACCTTGAGGCTCGCATATGCGTACGGGGTGAGAATTGATCATTGAATAGTATTTCGTGCTTGGTTGAACAGGGCAATAGAGCCGACGATCCCAACGGGCGACACCAGCGCTCGGTTCGTGATAACGGTCTTGGTCATTGCTTCCGAGCCACTTCGTGAGGCTTCATGTCTATGTTACAGCTCTCAAATTCTACCCCTTCTCCTTACTCTCACAATTCGGCTCACGTCTACGCCTGTGCCACCTGCGCTCTCTCTGGTGGTGGCGCTCCAGCAATCTGTGTCTGCTGGCCCGCGCCGGCTGCAATTTCAGGGGCTTGGCGGTAAAGCACGATTTCGGACTGTTTGAAGTAACGCCGGGCATCTACACTTGTTAGTCAGGTTCGCCTACAGGAGCTGACGACGGGAGATGTATACCTTCGTCAATCAGGACCAGGCTGAGGTAGTATCTGGTGGAGTATTTCTTGTTGACTTCGCGGAAGGTTGGGGTTAAATCGAAACCACCTAGGAACAGTCTAATTGGGATTGTCTCCCCTCTGGACGGAGAGCCGTCCATGATCTATCCGACATCAGTATACTCCAAGCCACGCACAACAAGTCGCCTGACATACCTCAAACCTCACCAAAGTCTCACTTTCATTATATTGATTCGGCGCCGCGCCGGTAGTCTCCCTCCTGATAATCGACAATTCCATATGCTTAATCTTCAGCCTAACCAGGAGGAAGTATATGCGCCCGACAATTACGTCCTTGAGGTGGTATTTCGACTTGGAGTACTCAAACTCGATATGCAAGCAATCCTCGATGCCGACGTCCATCTTGATGGAACTGTTCATCTCGGGCGGGATGCGATACGAGTAGACCCAGATATCTTTCTCGCGGATCACATCGGCCATGCGCCGCGAGACCGTGACGCGCACGAAGTAGCGCAGCCGCACGTTGATACCGCTGTAAGACTCGTACTGCTTCTCGATGTTCTTGAAGTTGAAGTCAAAGGCTTGCGGGTGCTGCAGGTCGCCCGGGGCCGCGAGTTCTTGTCCCATGGAGAGGAACTCGTAGTGGTTTCCGCGATCGAAGAACATCTCTGCGCACAATCACAGTTCAGTCAATTGTCCCTGCGGTGCACTTCCCACTGCGAGGCGAGGACTCACCAATCGTCCCGATGAACTGCACCTTGATGCCCGTATGCTCTAACCTCTTCCCGTCCTTTGGCCGGATCGTGACCGCGCCCTTCACAGATTCCCCGTCCTTGTAGAGTGGTGCCTTTTCCCTCCGGCCCTTCTCCGTCTTCATGTCCACCATCTGCCTTTCGTCCCCATCCTCCAGCACGATGTCGATGTCGACTGGCGTCGAGAAGAAGTACGACATCTTAGGCGCCGTTTCCACTGCCTCCGAGTTGGATGACGCGGGGTGACTGTTGAGCGGCGCGCAGTATGAGGTCGGGTTGAAGAGCAGGTCGTAAAGCTCCAGCTCTGACGGCACACACAGTACGTCGTCTCCAAGCGGGTCCGAAAGGCAAGGCTCCAACTCAGCCTCTCTCGCACGGACTTTTTCTATCCGCTGAATTCCTGAGCTCGACATCAACAACTTTATCACCCCGCGACAGCCACCCAGTCCTCTCCCCTCCTCGCGACCTGTTAGGCGCCACGACGAGCTGTACTCATACGTCTCTCCCCGCCGCGGGCGACCGCTACCCGTGCAGCCATGTCGCTCCAACACTATGTAAACAGTGAGGAACCCCTTCGCTCTCCTCGCATACCCCTCGCAGCTGGCTCTTGTATAGTACTTGGGGAGGCATTGCTTACAGCGCGATGAATTCTGACAGCTGCGTAGAAAAGGTGTTGGTCCTGACGAGCGATTCGAGGACGCTTATGGGCACGCTGCTTTCGTGCGATCAACAGACGAACTTGGTACTTTCTCCTTCCCTCCCCTTCCCTCCTCTCTTCCCTTCTCCATCCCCACCTTATCTCTCTTCTGAACGCTGACAGACATAGGTCCTCTCCCAAACAATCGAGCGCATTATCCGCCCCCCGGACGATCCTGAGCCCTCGAGCGAGGTCCCACATGGCCTGTACCTGATCCGCGGAGACAATGTCGCGGTGGTGGGGCTGTTGGAGGAGGAGTTGGATGACAGCATCGACTGGGTCCAGGTTAGAGGCGCGGTAATTGGAGGGGTCAAGCATTCGTAAAAGTGGGAGAACGGCGAGGGGGCAGGGTTGATATCACCATGAGAGATGGAAGGGATCAATGGCCTATGTTGTTGCATTCTTGGCGTTCGGGAGGTATCAGCGGGAATTTGACGTAGTCATGCTGTGTGGTCTACAATGGAATATCACCGGACTTTGAGTGTGGATTCCTTGCGTCTTCCATGTGCATAGCTAAGCCCGGGGGTTATCAACGGCGAGAGACCTTTTTAGGGGGGTTGGGACGAGATGTTGTGGTGGCTGATTGATTAGAGATGTTGCGGCATCAACCTGGGCTCGTGTGCCATGTGCAAGGGCGTGATGGCAGGGTTTCAGAGAAGCTGTTTCCCTTCACTTTATGGAGGGCGCATGCTGGCAAGTATGTCGACGCGGATTAAGCGAGAGCAACACTACATCTTCAATTCTCGATTCCATTCTTTGAAGTCGCGACCTCTTCTCAAGCCTTCTCCTCTCTGGCTTACTTGTGCCAGTCTATTCATCAAGGTATAAATGTTACCCATCAGTAGAATCAATCCTATGCAACCCGACCCAAGACGCCCGTATCAAACAGGGCACCATACCCAAACACCTACCCTATGCCCGGGATTCCCATGCTTTAATTCGAATCGCTGCAAAGACAGAAAAGGCTCAAAGAAGAGGTATTGACAGAAGATAGTGAGTGCTGCCCTGCGCCTTTGTTTAGTTGGCCGGGACTTGATTTTCCGGCTCTGCGTCGTCAAATCTAGCTGGTACAGATGATGGAGGTGCGCTAGGGGGTTTTGCTTGCACGGGTGGAAGTGTGACGGGCATCGCATTTGCACTTGGGGAAAGCCGCTGCGATGGAGACGGAGACGGAGCCGGCACGTTTATGGCGCTGTCTGAAGCTCCTGAGAGCTCGCGGAAGAGGGGAACGTCGTCTTCTTGCTTCGCTTGTTGGGACATGTTCGAAGAGCTAAGGATAATTGTAAGCGCGGGTCGTGAGGGCTGTTCCCGCATTTCCGTCCCTGAGACCTGCGAAGGCTTGGAAGGGAGCGGGATGTGCTCGATCATGTCTCGAGAACTTCTCTCCGATGACGGAACGAAGATTGGGCTGGGTTTTTTGCTCCTCTTCATGGCCACGTCGGACGCGCCCGGAGATTCGAGAGAGACGCTTCGATCCCCTCCAAGCGGCTGGTCCCTGGGCTGTTTTTGCGTGTGGGGTTTGCATTTCGATTCGGTCCTTGCGCGTGCCTCGGCATAAGGAAGTTCACCGCGCTGTAGCTTCGCGTCGACCAACCTCTCCGTGACCTGTCGTCCCAGGGGAAGACCGTCATTTCCCCGCCGACTGCTGCCATTGCTCCCCGCTCGCTTTCTATCTACCCTCTCCTTGCCTTCCATGACCTTAGCCGGAGGTGGAGGCTGCAGCATCCATCTCGTCTCGTCCTTGCTGGCTGGCGCAGTACTGACGACAGGCGGGTGTAAATCATTGACTGGTGGATTCCGAGCCAGAGAGTATGGGCTCGGGCTCTCCTCTTCCCTCAGACCGCTCTTATTCAGGCGTCCTTCGAGCAAGCGACCTGCCGACGAGCCTGCCTTCGCAATCGCATCCATGATCTTCTGCCCGGGCCCGGGTATATCATGGCCCCAGAGCGCTTCGTCCTCTCTCTGATACCGTCTCCTATTCCAACCCTCTCCGGATAATCGGGAACTCTCCGTGACTGCTGTGGTAGTGCTTGGTGTTTCGGAGCTCATCGCAGTACTGCCAGCGTAACTGCTCCCCGGCCTCGCGGTATTCAGAACTCGCTGGCTCCCGTTCTTGCTCCCCCCTTTCTTCGTTGGCGGCCCCGGTCCCATCATAATCTCTTCGGTCCAGTACGGGTTCGTCGAGAACGGGGACGGGTGCCGATATAGGCCAGGCTGTTCCGTCTCCAATGCATGTTTCTCGGCACGCTCGCGCCTGGCTTGCTGTTTTGCTTTCCGGCGGTGGCTGATCTTCGCACAGGTGCTACAAGAGAGGACATAGAATGCGACGGATTGGATAGCGACATCGAGCGACATGCTGGCTGGGAGGAGGGTATCAGAGCGGAGGTATGAATGTCGTGTGCTCAAGGGCCTCGTGGGGTTATGAATGCATGGGGGATCGCTTCGAGGGTTCGCACGACCTTGTTCCAACGTGTCTCGCCAGTCTGCGGTTGCCGATGTTTCGAGATGGGATGACGATCCTCCCAGGCCGGAGTCCACCTTGGAGCTTGCCTCTGGACTTCCCACAACCCAAGCGAACAATCGCGTCGGCCCGGGCGATATGGCAGTTAAGAAGATGCTGTCTCTGCTGTCAGGAAGACGGTAGTCAGGAGGCCCTCCGCAGCTGCAGTGACGACTCGCGGGAACCGCCGGGTGGATCTGCGATGATGTGGCGCTCTGCGGTCGACGACGAGGATGCTATGCTTGTCAGTCAGTTCGCAGAAACTCCGCACCGAACGCCTTTGTCTGTTCCCTCGTCGTTGAAGCGGGGCTCGATCGATTGCTGGCCGACCCGCAAGGATAATGCAACCCGAGCATCAGGTCCCCCGAGATGAGACCCAGCAGAAGATGCGCCGCCGGACAAATGAGATACGAATAGCGCGGAAGGAATCGATACTCGAGCACTTATTGAAGCCGTGGCGGAGTTGGATTTGGAGGAGATTCTGCAGGATCCGGGCCCCTTGTCGGTGGCATTCTGGATGAAGACTGGTGGACTCGCAATGCAGTTTCTATGAGCAGTTGGGAGTAGGGTGTTCACCACTTGCATAGAGAGAGGCACGGAAGGCCGGCGATTGGCCAAAGTTGGGTTGATAGAGGAGTGGTCCGAGCGCCAGGTGTCCGGAGAAGAAGACCTCTTGATGCTTGTGTGCAAGAAAGATTATCTACATCTGTCTTGAAAATACCTAAGAGCTTATCCCAGTGAAGAACTTGACCCCCTCGCCCCGAGGCTGATGCGAGGCCCAGGATATCATCACCACTGCAGAAACGGACGGCGTTGCACCACATGGACATGACTTGGCGATCGGTGTACCGACAATAGCTGCCTGGGTGCCCATAGATATGTGTGATGGGCGGCCAAGTGATGGCGTAGACTCGTTGGGAGCTGTGTTGTCCTGGTTCATACAGAGTCAGAGTGTCGTGTCGCGTCGTCCAGAGAAGAGGTTGCATACAATTGCTACGAGTAAGTCCTTGCAGCAGAGCTGAAGCTGGCGTGGATTTGATCTGCACAGCACCAGAGCGAAGCTTCACCTGGCACTCGCTGTCTGTCCCCAGCTATGGCCATCCGGGTCTTAAGGGGGTGAGCAACAAGAGCAATCCGGAGCGTGGCAGTTGGTACACGGTAGAAGGGAAGGTTCAGCAGTCACCAATGTCATGTCAAAGAGTCACAGCGAATCTATGACTTGGATAAATGTGTGGTAATATGTTCTGTAATCCGGACCCAGCTTGATGCTCAGCGGCTCTCCGATGTACAAGAACTTGGGCTGGTGGAACGATCTCTGGAAATATAAGCCCAGATCGTACCTATTTTTTGTTTATCCCCTCTGCTGTTGTCCTAGGATCAGAACGGGCCACAAACGCCGTGCAGACAAATCAAAAACTACCCGTCTCAGAATTACAACTGGCCTATGCAACCCCATCAAACCCAAATGCCAGTATGCAAGATGTCGTTCGAGCCTTCGGCTGGCGGCTGTTGCGGAGTCTGTGTGAAATCGCCCAATGTACAAGGAAAGAAGAATATTCGCCGTTTCGCGAAAAGGATTCGTAGAACGAGGGCGCCAGAGGCCCAGAAGAACTTCGGGATAGCCGTATCAGCGTGCGGGCAGTATCTGTGGACTAGAGTGCGCAGTGCAGGGTTCGGGTTGTCGACCAGGGCTCCCCGAGAACGACAGCACTGTCCTACACTGCTCACCTTCTGTTGACATCTTATGCAACCTCCCATTCGGAATCTTGGATCTCCATTTCCCGCTCGACAACCTTGCCGTTGCCCGCAACGTAGGCGACATTCTGAACCCATTTCTTGCCGGGACCAGTAGGTTCGATGACACGGGGAACGCCAAAGTCGCCAGAATCATCGTTGGAGCTTGAAGTATCCGGCTTGCTGGACTTGGGGTTCTCATTGGTATCCTTGGGAGCGTCCTTAGTGGCCTTGTTCTTCCGCGTCTTGGTCTTTACCTCCTCCCAATGGCCTGATTCCTCTTTCGCAACTCGGATCTGCTCCTCCTCTGGGATTCTTGATAGCTCATCCTCCAGCTTGCTACCAGCGATCTCGCTCTCGGAATAGATCTCCTTGATTGGCTTCGTAGCGACGTGGCCGTTGGTTGGCTCGTAGGTATCGAGTAGCTCAACTTCATTGCGAGGTGCGACATTGCTGCCGTTCGTAGCTTGTACAGCAGGAGCAGTAGTCCATGCAGACGATGTCGGTGCCTGGGAAGCCATGAACGTGGAGCCGTCCTTCGCAGCACGGCCTTCGGCTTCTCGGACAGATCGTCGGTGACTCTCTAGTTGAGCCTTGCGTGCCTTCTCGTCTTCCTCTCGCGCCCGCTTCTTCTCTTCGGCCTTCTTTCGGTTTTGCTTTTGCTTCTTTGTCTCTTTGACCTCGAAGCTTTGTGGTTGCTTTGCCTTCTTGGGCTGACTGTTAGTTGGTGCAATAACTCTCAGGACCGAAGGGCCATCGACGGGCTTCTCTAGCATGTCAGAGACGTCACCATTAACAGGTGCAGTCGCAGATGATTCTGGGGAATCGATAGGGGATTGGTCGTCGTCGGAATCGACACTTGCAATCGATGACGGGGCAGTGCCGCTCTCAGATGGCAATTCAACAGCTGGCTTCTCCTGGGCTTTTGTCTGCTTGACAGACTTGGTGCGAGTCGAATTTTGGGATTTTGGTGCATCAACAACACCTCTCTTTGTGTTGGCCATCTGCAGAGCAAACTTTCTATCTTCGTCCTTTTCATCACGGTCGGCCTTCTTTGAAACCGATACACTGGCTGGCTGCTCTGCGGCTGGCTTTGCTGGCTGCTGGACTTTCTTCTTTTGAGTAGCATCATTACTGCTCAAGGCTCCATCCTTCTTTGCCTTCTTCGTCTTGGTATCCTTCCGTGACTCTGCGCCCTTGCTTGACAGCCTGGGATTGAGAGACCGCAGGTTCTTTTGCTTCCGCTGCTTGTTCACCCAGTAATAGGTGCCAGTAACAGCGAGGATAGCAGCCCAGCCACCAATGGTCGTTATGGTGGGCATGTTGCCGAAAGGTGCTGGGACACTGAATTGAAGTCCAGCTCACACGGAGTATGATGGAAGGGGGGGGGAGATTGTTGTCCGAAGCTGGATAGAAGGGTAGTAGGTAGAGGGGGAAGCTGGGGCGAGGGATTATGAAGAGGAATCTCAAGAGAGAGGCAGGGGGAATTTAGCCGGGAGTTGAGGTTGAAGCCGCACTTGCAAAGAAAGAGAGGCAAAGGTGTTGGATGTATATTGTGTACAAGTCCGACGGTGATGTTGCAGTCAAGAAACGACGTGTCTGTTAGGAAGTTGGGAGACCGAGTTTGGGACAGGTCACTGCCGAGTCAGAGTACTGATTGGTCTGGACCTTGTCAGGGGTCAATCACGAAGGTGCCGTGCCTTGGGTACGAGTAGTATGGTGACCAAGAAGATCAGTACGGTGACCAAGAAGATTAGTACGGTGACCAAGAAGACACAGATTGGATGGTCACCTGAGCTGGTGAGACTCGTGGGAACAAGCCGCCTCCTTTCCTCACGACCAACCCGCTGTCTCGAGTGAAAGAAAGGTGAGCAAAACCTGAGCTGAGCTGAGCATTCCAGACAGTCCCGTATGAAGCGGGGTGATACTCTTTGACGTTTTTCTGATTTTCTAATTTTTTTTTATGTTTTCCTTGGTATGATCATCTTCCAATGATCAAATATGCCTACTAATGCTTCAGGTAACAAAGCCAAAGTTCCGGCAGCGTCAAATGGCTACAGACGGGGTGCAAGTTTGACTCGTTGTAGTCTAATGAAGCGAAATAAGCACGTTCGCAAGGTATTGCACGATCAAGCTAGCATTCTAGAAGCGTTCCTTCAGGTACATGTCAACAGAACATTTGTCAAGAAAGCGGCGCCGACTTCGACCGAGACGTTGTCAATTCAAATCACTTGTCCTGCTCGATCGCGCCTCCGCCCCGTCTATGGTCGATACCAAGGAGTTCTTTCGGTTCTATTTTACGCAGAGCAAAAGAAGGGTTGGGAGGCATGCCTCTGCTGAGTCTATCATGACAAATGAAACGCCAGGTGGTTCTTCGCGGGTGCCTCGAGAGTGACCGTGACTTTGCCAGTGGCAGAAGCTAGGTCGGATATCTTTCTGGTACTCACCTACCCCTTCGTTCCTCTCGAAGCCAATAGAAGTCAGTGGATCAAGAGTTTGCTTTCCGAGGAACACGGTGTATGTGGGCTATTTGCCAAAACACAACTTCTCGAGGCGCGGTCTGTATGTAGTGCTTCGTACACTCAGGACGCAAAAAGACCTTCAGACCATTCACGAAATCGATCGCCGGAGCCAGCCTTCGGTCCAATGCTAGCACGTTCTAGCTAATTTCCTCTCTCCTACTTACCACAGGATATGCAACTTGTTCTCCTGGCTATGAGCTCATTTGGGAGATTAATCAGCGGTGGCTGAAAGGAAATTGTTGCCCCGAGACCAGTATGTGAGCATTTCCTGTTCTGTTTTATTGATGCTAGGTAAAGACTGATGATCTGGAAGGTTTGGTGCGTCTGGTAAAGAAAATAGTATAATCTGTAAAATGTCGTAGCCCTGCTATCAGCGTTGGCCTTCGCAGCGGACGCACTACATGGCACTCTTTAAATGACTCGTGGCAGCAAGGAATCCGGTCTGGGGAGAAGAGGCAGGTCCCCAGTGGAGATTTGATGCTGGAAAGCGATTCCTATCCCTGACAAGAGAAAATTATGGGCGGCTTTACCATGAGACTCTGGAAATCCAGACTATCTTTATTCGTCCTCTGTCCACCAGACTCGTAAACAGCTTGGGAAGAAGGTTTATGGTCAGTGGCTTCTTGTCATGCCAAGTTCCGCTGCTAACGAAAGACAGAGAAATGCGCGGAAGTAAAGCGTTCACAGCATATTCTACAAGCCCATCCTCGTATCGTTGGCTAAAGTCATGGAGCCGAGTGCCAGCCGTGCATTGAATAAGTCCATTTCTCAGAAGAGCGCCTGACCATTCGGTTGTGGACTATTACCAAGGTGTCGGACAGTTTCACGGGGACATTTTTACTAGGCGCTTTTCTCCGTGCTCTTTGAGGGCTGCGTACTCAATCGCTACCAACGGACGAGAACAGTCTTCCTCTGTAGAGGCTGCCGTGTCGGCCTGTTCTCCTGGACTCGTAGATTGGATAGCGAGCTATGAAATGCGATGAGGTTTTCTTTCTATCCATAAGCTAACGGATTCGCCTACATATTGACAATCGGTACGGAGCCGTCAACCTTCATAGAGCTCCGCCCTAAGAACACAACCTGGACGAAATATTGTTCGTGTCCTAATCTGCACCTTGCCCACCCAACCGAACCAGGACGGTGAAGGCAACGCAAACAAGCCGGTCAGTCCATTACGCAAAGTCCACAGCCCAAAGGAGATAAGCTTGACTTTCTGCATCAGTATCATTGATGAAATTCTGTTCAAGGCTCACGAGTCGGTCGTCTCCCAAACCGTTCTATCTGAAGGACAGGATTCGAGTGAGCCAAACCAAATTTTGGCGTGTGTTGTCGCTCTGCTCGATAGGTGAGGCTCTTGAAGAAGATTTCGGAGCCGATGCAACTAGTTCCAAGCGCCATTGCTTGACGACAGCGAACCTACAAATATTCAATAACATCACTGGGAGTCGACGGCCACCCAGGTCAGACTATACAGTAACGGCGACTAAGACTTCAACCTCGGGATCCATTTCGTCCATACTGTTGACTACCGCTCCCGGCTTTGCAGAAAAGGTTTTTGAGAACGGTGTCCTCAAACCAACATGCTCAGGGCCCGCTTCAAATGTGGCAAATCTGCGCGAAATGGCGAACCGACAACGTAAGACGGCTTCTCCAAGCGAATCCGAATAGCAGGCTTATATCATTGGTCATGGAAATACTGACTTTCAATCCACGGTGTCACATGGAATGAAACTGCTCAAGACAACTCGCCGCCGGGGGTATGGCAGAGGCTACGACCAAGCATTCGGTGACTCTCCTAAGAATGTGGGCTTCATTGACGGCTTAGAATCTGCCCAACCGCACTAAGTGGAGGGCCTAAGGTTACAGGCTTTCAAACCTTTCCGCGGCCGCGATGATCTTGAAAACGCTGTGACTAGGCCTGGGGAGCATACAATCACACTTCCCACCTTGCTGGAGAGTTCAAAGCCCCAGGGATGCTCCCGACCTGTGAGAGACACAGGCAGCTTATGATGGAGCCACAAAGGTACATATCGGGACGAAGCCACCTCTCTAGGGACGTCCGACCCTCTAAACCATGCCACCGTCAACACTTTCGCAACCGATGGCGCTGTGGTAAGGATTTAAGCACACTTCTCCGTCGAGTCTGATGGCCAGCGAACATATCACCAGACTCGCTTAGATACTTCGTCATAAGAAATACATATGGCGATCACAAGAAAGGTCGACGGTGGCTTACGGAATCTTCAGGATCATGCCAGGAAATCTTAATATCATCTGAAAGATAGGCTTGCTCGTAGCTGCGAGATTGCTTCACCGTGCTATCCGGGAACAGACGAGGACAGTCAATCGACGCAACTTTCGGAACTCAGCCCTCTCGATTGCGCCAGATGTCAGGTTGGAAAGCAGCAATGCCCGTGCAGCTTATCAACGCCGAAGACGCCAAGAATCCTGTGGTCAGGATATCTGCAATCGCATATCTGGGATTTAGAGCTGTTGGTATTCACAGGTGCTGGTGTTGAGCATCACCGAGTTGCCAATACTCGTATTCCCGTCTCCTTATGAGCGACCGCCGATTGCCAAGACGTATCGCGTGAAATACATGTGGCCTATATCCTTTCATTCCCACAAAACCCCTGTCTCAAAGCCATAAATGTACTATTACATTTCGATTGGATACTAATCCTGATAAATGAAATACTACTGGATCATTTTGAACATAGAGTGTCTTCGAAACAAATGAGTAAATCAGATGCATTCAGCTGTCTTGCGGAGCAGAAGATCGAGCCAAAGTTCTACCTCGAATTCAAAAACATGTCGATAGGTTGCAAACGCTTCGGTCAATCGGACAGGAGGTCCTCTGGACATCTTCTATGGTCACTGCTCGTTACGACCATAACACGACATAGTAGCAGATTTAGTACAGCGGAAAAAAACTTTCACATTTTTATTCGCGGTAATCAGTCCGTTTCGAACAGTATAGTACATCTTGTTACACACAAGGTTGTTGCAATTCTCGACTGGGAATTTGCTGGGTTCTATCCGAGAGAGCATGACATGCCTTATCATAGAAGGACTACACCATCAGGTTCTCAGCGAAGATGAATTCTTGGCACAGTGAAGCAAGTTAAGCAGTTCTGGGAAGATTGTGCCTGTAAAGAGACGTCAACTTGATCAAGTATGATTGAGTGGCAAGCGAGAGTGATCATGTTGGGGAGACCAATGCCCTAGCATGGGAAAACCAGCTTATTTTGATGCATTCAAGACAAAGAGACTTTTTTTTTCATTCATATCAAATCGCGAGATGGCTTTTAGTTGAGTTTCTAGCCCTGCAAGGGTCTCCAACTCCCAAAACCACCCTTCACATTCTATCGCATCAATAGAGAGCGCTGCTGACCGTTCACCACCCGCCGCCCTAGAAATGGCTCAAAACGGAGTATGGAATCTTACCCACCCTGCTGCTTCTGAAAAGGCCTGTCATGTTGGGCATTTGTAAAGTTGAAGATAAGTGAGGGCTACAGAACTACTCGACGGATTCGCGAATCAGTTCTCCAGTTGAACATAGGTGTATCCAGAGGAGTAAACTTCCAACTTCGTACACGCGTCTGAGCAAATTGTACATTTACATACTCGCAACAAAGTGATTTATCACTTATGATTCTACCATAATAGTAATGTGACTTTTTAGACTCTTTTTAGGAAGATTGTAGTAGGTTCACTGTTTTTCTTTAACTTGATATGCTGTATTAGTTCTAAGGCTATACATTACTTTAAGACCTCCTATCTTCCTAAGACTAAGGTACCTATCATGCAGGTAGTATACCTTCACCTTTTTCTATTTTATGAGTTTTCACTAATAGTACAGAGCCCTGTAGAACCCATTTGGCATAGTACAAAAAGTGTGTTCTAGCCTTTATATATAATCCCTTTTAGCTAGACAAACTTTAGCTTTTTGCGTTAACTGCGTAATAGACAAGTTGCTAAAAACTCTTGGGTCTATCTGATAAGTGTAACAATGGCACAACGGGGTTATGTGTTCACAGTTTTGTAACACATATGGAGCTGGGCTACCCCAGTTTCTACTCTAATTAGGTGTACTAGGTATATGCTTGTATAATGTTACAGGAACGGGCAACAGGGCCTCTGGCCAGTGTATTAAGTAGGAAGACTCCATATGAGAGCTCTCCATCCTCTTCGTTTTCTTCGTAATAGATCTATAGAATACGCCTTTGCAACTACTCTTGCTACCATACTTGATCCCGCAACACCGGCAGTTTTGCGTCGTTACAATAAGCTATCCAGACTAGTATCAATTATATATTATACCTCTAGGCCTCTCTCTCCTCGAATATCCTCCTCCCACTTTTAAAGTAGAAGTATAGCACTCGGGTAAGCTATTGAAATTGTAGTATAATGCTATAATAGTCGTAAGATCAAGGGTAAGCTTATAAAATAGCCGCTATCTAGCTTTCGAATATCGGAAAGGGCGTAGGAAGCTGTAAGTTTACTAGGAAGAATAGCCCTCCTAATCGCAAGCTAAGCGGGTTTGTAAGTCGATAGTAGGTTGCTAAGAGTCGGATCTTTCGAAAGAGGTGAACGAGGCTTGTACTTTAGGGACTAGCCTCTTTGATTTAAGCTCAGTAAATAGCAGATATTGAATATAACTCGGGTCCTTTACAGCAGTCGTATTCTAGTTTTCCCTATTACTATGTGACAGGTGCTATCGCAAGGGGCGCGGATTAATAGTGAAGACTCTGTAAAAACGATTATAGCCTTAATTAATTTTTTTCTTGAAATTATCACAACTCACCCTCGGCTTTGCAGACTCTCTTACAGTGAAGTCTACAACTTACTATCGCACAGGAGTGTGAGGTTCGTAGTAGACAGCGCGTTCTGGTGTTGAGTCTTCGTTCCCCGGTTTCATGTATTAATTACTTAGGTTGGTCATAGTAGTAAATGCGATGCTGCTACCTGTACGCTCCAGGACGGAATAAGTAGCTACAGAATCCACCTTTAACACCATCAAGTATCGAGGTATCTAAAATTATTACTCTAGAGAAATTTCTCGAGAAACCAGATTGATCAATGGCATCAACTACTATCATATCACTGGGGATTGGTGTGAAGCAGTAGGGGGAGGCGGAGGCGAGACTGACGATTTACGACAAAGCGGAGGTCCCCGCTATCCACCTGCCCAGCAGTCACTAGACAAGAGGCGCATTGCTTCCTCCGCAATGATGTCCCTCTCACACCCACCACAGACTCGCTGGCTACTCACGGTCACTTCTTGTGTTTACTCTCCTCTCATACAACGCTCGAAGTTATTGTTTGTCGTGTTTTTGTCAGCAGCTCACTGACTCCTGTATCCACTGTACCCCGCTTCCCCTCTTTCCGGTGGTTCTTGTATACCTCTACAAGCACTTATACTATCCCAGCTCTTGCTGAAGGATGGCGCCTCTCAACCGCATTATCATAGATACCGACCCAGGTCGGTTTCTTTCTCGGATCATCCAAAGCTTATGCTAATACACGTGCAGGCGTGGATGACACACTGGCTATCCTCTTGGCACTAGCAGCAAAGCCTGAAGAGCTTGAGATTCTCTTGCTTTCCATAACATATGGGAATGTGGAGGTTGACAGGTAAGTTCTCCCATGCTTCAAGGAGTTGGCCGGCTTTTAAAGACTCAATAGCTGCCTACGCAATGCCGTTGCTCTCTTCCATGTCATAGAGAAAGAGCGGGAATGGCGAAAGGCGCGTGAACAACTCGAGGGCTTTGAGGCTATGGTAAGCTCGAAGCCGCTGATAGCAATCGGACCCGAGCATCCTCTGGAAGAGACCATTCTTATGGCGGATTACTTCCGTATGTTGCCGGCTTCTTTCATTTTGCCTCGACACATTGGTTCTATGTGACTAGCCATGTTCTGATAATCCCATCATGTTCATGACTCCCCAGCTTTATCCTAGACACAAATCTAACAGAACTTCCCAGACGGGGTTGATGGTTTGGCTGGAGTGCATACATCAGTTCGTCTCATCTTCTGGTAGCTCCGACCTCGTACTGATCAAAACAGCACCCCCACTTGTCTCCTTCCGACACCTGGAAGACATTATTCCAACCCTCTAAAGCTGGAGCCACCGAAGCAGAATCAGCGGCAGCTGCTGAGATTGTCTCGCCATCAGCCTTCTTCCGAGCTTCTCAGCTCCCCGCTCACAAGGAGATCCTTCGTCTACTGAAGGAGAACCCGCGTGATACTATCACCATCGTTGCCGTTGGACCCTTGACAAACCTCGCCCTGGCCGCAGCCGAGGATGCGGAGACCTTCTTGAAAGTCAAGGAGGTAGTTGTTATGGGCGGCGCCATCGATGTCTCGGGGAACATCACTCCCGTTGCAGAGTTCAATACGTACGCCGATGCCGTGGCTTCGGCCCGTGTCTTCGCTCTCACATCTCCGACCCCGGCTTCGACGATGCCGCCAGCACCAAAGGATATGGAAGCGCTACCTGCGTACCCCAGCAATCTTTCGAGACCTCTCAAGCTGACTTTGTTCCCGCTGGACGTCACGACCCCTCACGCACTTCGTCGCTCGCATGTGTCGGCGAAGCTCGACCCCCTAATCAAAGCCGGCAGCCCTTTAGCGGAGTGGACATCTGCGTTCGTGCACAAGACACTTGACAAGATAGAATCTCTGACAAGGAAGCAAGCCGACCCTGGACTTGAGCTCCACGATCCCTTGACGATTTGGTACATGCTCACTCGCTCAGCCCCTTCATGGATGGTTGCACCCAAAGCCCCCGAGGACATTCGGGTTGAGGTCTCGGGACAGTGGACCCGAGGCATGCACCTCGTAGACCGTAGACAGAGGAAGAAGGCTGGTGCTCCTGAAGAGCAAGTCAAGAGCCCCGGTGCAGTTGATATCATGAATCCCATGGAGCAACTCACCGATGTACACCCTGATGCTGATGTGCAGGAGGACGCTCCCGGAGATAGCCACAGCTGGCTCCACCCGAACAAGGGCAACAGAATCAACAGGATTGTTTCTTCGCCTGGAGAGGACGAGTTTGGACCGTATCTCTTGGAGCGTATCTTTGGATAGGTAGACTTTACCGTCAAGTCATTGGCTTAGCTTAAAACAGGAGGGCACAGGTATAATAGGTATCCCACAATCATGACCTCGTGCATACGAACAATATTAACGTTGAAGAGGTGATATTGCAACGTGAACTGGCAGATTGCCTCTTCCAATATGCACCCCCTGGGTATGCACTTGACTTCCGTGGTATCATCGCAAACGCCATCCAAGCTTGCCCTGTGAAAATCAAATCAGAAGAAATCCTACAAATGCACACCTTCGTCATCAGCTTCCTCCTCAGCCAGAGCTCTCATCCTCTGCTCCATTGCCCTCCTTAATGTCTCGTCATCCAGCCCACCACCAGCACCATTACGCACCCCACTTGCTTCTCCTTCCATTCTAATTTCCCCGTCGACAATCCTCCCCATCCGAATCGTACCATCATTCCACGCACTACTCCTCCCCTCTTCCACTCCACGAAGCTGGCTATCTTCCCCTCCTGTCCCATTCGCCAACATCTCCTCTCCCCCATTCAGCTCTGCCCGTCTCTTCTCCACCTCCTCTGCGCTTTGAAACTCGGTCCAGCTGTTCCCCCTCCCCTCAACCTCTTTCCTCAACAACTCGATCCTCTCCATCTGCCGCGCAATCACGATCTCGTTCTCACGGATCGCGTCTGCGCAGTCGGGGTCTGGGGTGCCGTTCTGGGAGGGCTCTGTGCCGGCAGCGAAAGGACGGAGTTGTTCGTTGGAATAGTCGAGGTGCGCTATGCTGTTTCTTACTGCAAGCTTATTGTCAGATTTGCATTTGCTTGATAGAAAGTAAGGCGGAGGACGTACGTTCCATAGCTTTGAGATGTAGCGTTGAGAGTGGTAGTGATTTGAGAGCTTTAGCGAAACGGGCTGTAGAAATTGGGGTTGTGTCTGAAGGCATCTTTGGTGATTAACTGTTGAGGAATACGTGCGCCGTGTTTGTTGATGAGAGAATGATTTTTGGCCTGGGAAGCTTTTTCCTTTGAGCTCAAGCAGACAGCGGGGAACCAGGACGCGAAATGCAGAATTGGCGCGTCCTGGTCTGTGCTGATGAGTGATTTCCACTCCTACTATATCTCACCTACAGCATTCAGAGACAGATAAGCTTTATGTCGCTTACGGACGAGCGCTCTCGAGGTTGCGATTCCAAGTGTACCTTTCATGTCTGATATAATGAGGTAGAGGAGGAAAATGAATAGCCTCTGGCCAGCAGCTCCACGCTTCTCGTGCTTCAACTCCAGTGCCTTTTTTCGTTTCTGCTATAAAGTAGACAAGGCCCCCACGAGACTCACCCAACGAACCCTTCGAAGGCATTCGATATTCCGGCTATCATCTCGACGGGAAGCTTTTTGCTCGCTACTTCAAATATCCCGAACATGCCCAGGCGCGGCAAACAGGTTGCCTGCTGGAATCAGGACATTTGCTTCGAAAAGGATCATCAGCTCATATGCAGAACTGCCGCCGGGATATAAAGATGAAGACGGGCTTGCCTACAGGGTAAAGCCAATTTCCAAACAGGAAACACTTGCGATCTTTGGCAAAGTCACTGATGTCAATACTGCGCATCGAATGTTGAGGATCTTGCATGGCCGGAGAGTCGCGGGGACACTAGGAGATCCGACGTACGCCAGTACATATGAGTTGCGGGCCACGGAAGCTGCCTTGAGGTGGTTGAGGCAGAATGTGCCAGTCGACGAGATTCAGAGTGCTGGGCAGAGAGCAGAGAAGGAGTTGGCGGATATGGAAGAGGAGATTGTCACAGACGCGGAGCGAATTGGACTCTGGACGCCCAATTCAAAGAAACAAGATAATGTCTACGGCGAGGGCTCATTCGATCGGATACGCAAGGCCAAAGAGGAGGAGTTCGATCGGAAGGAAAAAGAGCAACTGAGTCAAGCGGACGAGATCAGGCAAAACACTGGCACATTGCAACCAGTCACCCCTAGATCGCAGGTCGAGCTGCGCAGACCAGGCGAGAACCCGAGATTGAAGATGTACCTCGAGCGAGCGAAGATCCTGCCAGACAAGCCCCCGGAGATGAGTAAATTTGCTCGGCTCTACCCCTCAGCACTGGTGACCCTTGCGGTGGTTCTGGTATCCTGTGGCCTCGCCTCAGTCTACACACCTCCGCGAAAAGACTCGAGATTGTGGCCGGACACGCCACCCTCGGCCGCAACAGTCATCAGTCTCATCATCCTCAATACGCTCATCCTCGGCGCCTGGCGCATGCCCATCTTTTTCCGCGGGCTTAACAAGTACTTTATCACCATCCCCGGGTATCCTTTCGCGCTTAGCATGGTCGGCAACATGTTCTCGCATCAGAGCTTCTACCATTTCGGATGGAACATGGCCATTCTCTGGTTCGTGGGGACCTGGCTGCACGAGGAAGTTGGACGCGCAAAATTCCTCGCGATTTATATGTCTGCAGGCGCGATCGGCAGTTTTACGTCCCTCGCTTGTTTCGTCATGCGCAGTAACTTCATCACGTCTTCGCTCGGCGCCTCGGGGGCGTTGTCTGGTATCGTTGCTGCGTATCTCTTACAGAAGAGCGAAAAGAAATACTGGACCCTGCCGGAAGAGTGGCCGTCGGTATCGGCGATGGCGTTCTTGATCTTCTTGATAAGTCTGGATGTACTGTGCTTGAAGCACCACCTGGTGTTCGGTATCGATCATTGGGCGCATCTTGGCGGGTATGCGACTGGCATAGCTAGTGCGGGGGTGCTGAGGATCAGGGCGGCGCAGGAGCAGAAGAAGAAACAGAATCGAGAGGGGAACGGGGCAGCTATTATTGGTGGCAGCAAGGACGCGGCGATGTAGGTGCCGGGGATGCGTAGACCATGTATATAGTCGTGGAAGGTTTTCATGTGTATAGTATAAAACGATACCGCTCCGAATGTCCAAGTCAATCATTGTTTTGTTTCCCGCTTGCCCCGACCCCTTGCTAAGCGAGATTTTCGATATCCAGACACCCCCACAACCACGCGCCTGTGCGCCACAACTCATCGCTCTCAACCTCTCCAAGTCAGATCCTGGTCCATACGGATGATGTTTCCCGCGGCGGTTGATGTACGGACACCCCTGGTTGGGATCTGTCATGTCTTTGTGCAGATGTAGTCCGATATACTTTGTAGTAGCATGCTCGGCATCAGCTTGGCGGAACTGAGTTGCCTGTCCGCCCACATTTGTTTCCCAGTTCTCCGCGTCGACATCTGATGCGGATCGTCAGCCGCTGAGAGGTTTGAACGGGGCTCGAATAGTCTTCTACGTATCCTCCGACCGTCCGTCACCCTCCCTACCCTGACACACGTTCCAGAGGTCTGGAAGAGGTCTGGAAGAGGTCTGGAAGAGGAGACTGGGGAAATCGAGACTTGCCCGGTCGACCTGAAGTACTGTGGTGCAGTACTCGAATGCGAGGCATGTTGCATCGTGTTGATGCTCCTCGATACGTTATAATCCATTCTGCACCGCGGCTTGCTGAGATAAGGGGCTCGGCTGTGGAGATCGTCATCGGCGTTCAAGATCCCTGTACTGCGCAGCTTTCCCGCCGAGGCTTTCCATGGGTACGAGTAGTGCGTGCCGGGCTGTCTTGGCTCACTCGATCTTGTTTTGATAATTTTATTCATCGCCGGTGCCACCAACTGCTGGTGCCTCAGCTTCCGTGCTGAGATCACACCCGAGTCTTCACCACCACGAGAAACCCCAAGACCCATCCTCGACCGACCGAGTCTCTCATCGACAAGGTGACGTTGGCGGCTGGAGCGTGGCGGGAACATCTACTCGCTCAGTTGCGTCTTGAGACGGTGTGCCGACCATCACCACGCAGAGCTCAAGGCCAACCCTCTTTTCCCCACCAATTAATTGCGCGTTTGCCAGGCTTCCACTGACCAACCGCCTCGCTCTCCTTCGACTGTTATACCGCTCCTTGCCCCCAGTCTGCAGACATTATCCATGACGGCCCATCTCCGAGACGACCTCCATCAAGGTCAAGACCACTCCGACACGCACGCCTCTGCGAACCGCTGGCGCCACCAAGAATCTCGCGGGTTCCGCGCGCATGCAGCTCCGCGACAGGCAGAAGAGAGAGGCGCAAGCAAAGACCTGGCAGATTTCTTGAACACGAGCCGAATCGAACCGCCTAGGACCGCTGGCTCCAGAGCCTCCCAGGCGCCGAGCTTGAAGCCGGTCGTGCTCCCTGGACTCGCGCAGAACGGAGGAACTGGTACGGCGAACGGTGCGCAGAATGGGGGGACCCACGGAACCCTGGAAGTCAAGTGTGGTCCTCTGCTCAATTACAGGCGTATGGAGAATGAGACTTGGTTTGGCAGCGTCTTGGTCGTTACAGAAGGGGGGGGGATGGGAGACGCGCCCGCGGTTCCGGAACTGAAGCTGAAGGCTTCGCCCGTTGGACAATCAAGGCCGCATACGATTGGGCAAGATGTGGTAGACGAGGTTGCTGGAGATCTGTACGGGGTCGTCGACGGGGTCGACTATAGCAGATTTCAGCAACCGAAATCGCAAGCGCCACCAAACGGCGTGTTAACCAATGGAGTACATGGAACAAGACTTTCTTCCAAGAGAACCAAGGTCAAGGGAACCAAGCTCTATTCAGATTCCCAAAACACATTTTGGCGGTTCGACTTGAGGGTTCCTATGCAGCAGGAGGAATTGAAGGTCGACTATGAAATTCCAAGTCTCGTCTTTAGCTCGGGAGGAAAGAACGACAAGCAAAGCTTCTACATCCCAGCGATTTCAGAATCCATGAGAATCATGTTCCATTCTTGCAACGGGTTCAGTGTTGGCACGGATGAAGACGCCTACAGTGGCGCGTGCTTGTGGAATGACGTTCAGCGCGTACACTCACAGACCCCTTTCCATGTAATGTACGAAACTCGCTCGGCCTTTCAAGATTTATCCTGGCAGCCGCTGACAGGTGACAGGCTGGGGGGTGGTGACCAAATCTACAACGATGGCATCCGCGTCGGCGGACCTCTGAGAGAATGGACAGATATCGGCACTCCTCACAAAAGAGAGAAGTACCCTTTTCCCGAGTCCTTGAGAAAGCGATGCGATGAGTATTATGTGAACAACTATATCAGATGGTGCGTCTAACGGCGACGGGCAACAAAGCTGTACACTAACTTCTTCCGCAGGTATTCAACAGAGCCTTTCGCTAGTGCCAATGGTCAGATTGCTCAGCTGAATCTATGGGATGATCACGATGTCAGTACATGATTTGCGAATCGCGAGTTCTCCGCTGACATGTGTCTCAGATCATCGATGGCTTCGGTTCCTATGTTGACCATTTTATGAAATGCCCTGTCTTTAGAGGTATTGGAGGAGTTGCGAATAGTACGTGGCGTACCGCTTCAACCTATCCGATAGTATCTCTCGAGACGAGCCCGCAGGTCCTTCGCTCGAGAAGCATTCTTTGCAGTTCACATGCTGATATTTAGAAAAGAGTACTATTTGTTGTTCCAGCACCACCTCGCACCACCTCCTTCCACGTACACCACAGGTACGGCGAGCAAAACAATACGCCCTGAGTCCAAAGCTGACAACTTTGCAGATGCGCCTCAGACCACTGGGCATGATGCTGTTGGCATTGATCCAAGACAACTTGAAAACACGTACGTGCTGGACGAGAAGATTATTGACTCAAGCTATATCATTGGCTCGAAGCCTGGGGTGAGTCCCGTGGAGAAGTTCTGCCACCACACAGCTGATTCTTGTAGCCCTATGTTGCCGAGCATTCAAGGAGTATCTATGCCAGACTCGGGGCCAGAATTGCCTTCTTTGGGATCGATGCGAGAACCGAGGTACGGTTCTCTACCAGCCGAGCGGTTTCCTAACTGACACATTCAGCGAACCCGAAAGCAGGTCAACTATCCTGAGACATACGATATTATCTTCAGCCGGCTACGAAAAGAACTAGGTGCTGCTAAGTCTTCCTCGTCACCTATCCAACACTTGGTCGTTCTGTTGGGAATTCCCATCGCATATCCTGTCAGTCAATCTCTTGCTCTGGTTTGATGCATCCTTAACGTTCAGCAGCGTTTGACTTGGTTGGAGAACATATTTTCGAGTCCCATCATTGCCCCTATCAAGTTCCTCAACAAGAGGTTCGGCTTCGGCAAGTTACCTTGGCTCGGGGTGCAGTATTTTTGTTAACGAGAATCACAGGTGGGGGCTTCTTCAATCACTTCGACGGAAGTGTTGATCTGCTAGATGACCTCGATGATCATTACACTGCTCGCACTCATAAGAAGGAGCGGCTCTTCCTGGTACACCAACTCCAAGCCCTTGCCTCGGAATTCTCTGTCAGAATCACTATCCTCGGTGGCGACGTACATCTTGCTGCTGTAGGCCGGTTCTACTCGAGTCCCAAGCTCGGCATCCCTACAACCAACGACTACCGATACATGGCCAACATCATCTCTTCAGCTATTGTGAACAAGCCACCTCCACAAGCGGTCGCGAATCTCCTCGCGAGGAGAAACAAGCTGCATCATCTGGACCATGATACCGACGAGACTTTGATGAAGTTCTTCGACAAGGATCCAGGCAACGCCAGCAAGACTTCCAGCTCGAACAACGTGACGATGCCAAGTCGGAATTGGGCAGTCATCACCGAGAATTCTAGCACAGCAGCTCAGAAGCCTGCTGCCAATGGAAACGGCGGTGCTAATGGAGTCCCCGAGCGGGAACACTCATTCACAGGACCAAGTCCGCGGGCGAAAGACGGCCACTCGTGGCTCCACGAAGGAGAGGTGGATGCGGGGACTCTACACAAAGCTGCAGACAGCTCGAGGCACGGCAAGGACACGGACGGTAGTCTGGACGTGTGCATCAGAGTTGAAGTGGACCAGCACGATAAAGAGGGCAGGACACAGTCGTACGGCATGACGATTCCGCCATTGAAGTTTGAGCATGGTGTCTCGGACAAGACTCTGCAGAAGATCCATGCGATCGAGGGGACTGTTAGCGAGCATGCTCCTGGACCTGCCTAAATATTTAACGTTGGATTGCCTTGACGTTGGATTGACGGAGGTATATCATGCTTGGAAAATCTCCTACAATAATTCGAAGACATATCCCGTCTGTAATATAGGAAAAAAGCTGGTTGGTTTCGCTGATTTAGGCGGTCCAGAAAAGTCGTAGAGGTAGAGCGGACTCAAGGTTATCCCATAGATAGCTATGCTCCTGAGTCTTGGCGTGCTGATATCTTGGAAGCATCATGAGGTCCCTAGCTTGATACTAGTCTTTCCTATAATAATAACAAATGAGGCAATACATCTGTACATGATATCGGGATAACCTGACACATTATTACGGCGCAGACTGTAGCAAACCCGACTAAGGTTTCTGATCAGAATCTTGAGCCTCATCCAAGTCACGCCCCGGGCCCAGCCGCCCGCTAGTCCTGTTCCGGATTAAAGCCACCTTGGGAATCCATCATTCGATACACGCGAGAACCTCATCCTCCTAAAGCAGCATCGATTCGGAGCTTGAGCTGCGCGAGTTCCGTGCACAAAGCAGGTCGGAGTCGCCGTCGCCGTCGCCGTCGCCGTCGCATTCGCATTCGCCGTTGCAGTCGCAGGATGGAGACGGAGCCAGTTCTTCACCAGCAGCTGTCCTACCGCGCTCTGCAACCGCAAGCTGTCCAGCCTCACCCGCATTCTCACCCTCATCCTCTCCCTCATCTCGGGCATAACCCGCTGGCCTCGCAGGCCGGGCTCGATCTCGAGGGTCTCCACGACAGCGATGCCGTTTTTCGACACGATCTCCAGCAGCTGCAGGACCCCAACGGCCATGGCTTTCCCTTTGACCACAACCCTGGCCACCGACCGATGGATGTCCAGAATGGGGGCAGTCCGCATGCCCCGCAGCACAATAATGGAGGGCAATTTGGCATCTTGACGGCGGGGCCGTTGCAACATAGTTCAATCGCGAGCCTGCAGCAGGACGAGGACATTTTCGGGCCCGCTGCGGATGGCTCTGATCAGAAGAGCAATGGCCATCTCAGCACCAAGGTTGTGGTTGACCCTCCTAACCTGGCGGAGTGGCGCCAGAAGCTGTTCAACGTGGATGAGATGATCACCCTGAGTGAAGATGAGTATGCTTTGCGGGCTGGCTCTCTGTTGAAATCCCTGCAAAGCGCTGACATGCGCTAGGTTCCAGACATACTTCCCCCACGTCGATAATGTATACTCGCATCGGTCCACCCAACGGTACAAGCGCAAGCCCTTCGTCTCTCACTACTGGGACTGCCGACTGAAAGGCCGACCACCAGGAACACCCAAGTCAAACGACCCAAACAAGAAGAAGCGCAAACGAACGGCGCGCGAGAGAGATCTGTGCGATGTCAAGATCAAGATCACCGAGTACTTCCCAGGAGCTATGCTGCGCCCAGACTTTGTGCCGGATGGGGGGCCGGTCCCTCAGCAGGCTGATCCAACGCAAAGCAGCAACTTCTTCGCCCCCGGCCAGCCGGGAGCGCCTATGCATCAACAGCAGCAGTTCGGGGTAGCTTTCCTCAACACATCCATGGGCGCAAATCATCCTGGCTCAACGGGTCAGCGCTTCTACACTATCCAGCGGGTTAATGGGAATGGTGGGAACGGTAAGGGTGACGGCGTTCCTGGCCCGCACAAGCATGGCCTGGAGGAGAGTGACAGAGTCAAGAAGAATAGCATCCAGAGGCTCACCATGAAGAAGGACAAGGAAGAGAGGAAGACTCAGGTATGTGAATGTTTGTTTTGTTTCCTTGCATGCATGGCACGGGCCAGCTGCACCCCAGATTCTTGGCAAGAGTAGGGCAGCACGGGAAACTCTCGCGCGAGATGCAGGAAGGTCGAAGCGTTTTCTCCTTCATGGAGTGCATCGTCATCATCACAGCCGGGAAATCTACTTTTCTTCGGATATCGCAAAACCACACCATGGCCTCCGTTGTTGGCCCTTGCTACAGGACACTTTCCACGAGGCCATGCAGCATGTCGATCTTCATGTTTCCACTACTTTCTCTAAGATCTACAGAACGAATTCGCGTGGCTTCGGCGCAATGGCTGATACAAAACAAAAGAAGACTTATCATAAGAAGGCAAGCGGCAATGCTCTGGCTACCGCGAGGAAGCATGCCAAGGAGCACGAGTTGAAGTTATTCGGGAGCTGCTTCTGGTGAGTTAATACTCGGGGGTTATCTTGTGACGTCAGTCTAGATCGAAGCCATACTGACGGGTGCTAGTCCCTTTGTACAGCGTGTCTGGATTGCTATGGAGGCCAAGGGCTTGCAATACCAATACATTGAGGTCGATCCATACAAGAAACCACAAATCTTGCTGGAGGTCAACCCTCGAGGCCTCGTTCCTGGCATTCGGCATGGGGACTGGGGATGTGGTGAAAGCACGGTTCTTATGGAATATGTGCGTCAACTTAACTCTCACTCTCATTTCCAGCTAATCATATACTACTAGCTCGAGGACCTTGGAGCGGGTCAACCTCTCCTGCCTCAGGGAAGTCCTCAGCTCAAAGCAACATGCCGACTCTGGTCCGATCACGTACGTACCCCTCCCGAAATGCTCAGCAGTATTTAACACAGCCCAGATCAACCGCAATATCATCCCCTCCTTCTACGCACTCCTCCAAGCGCAAGAGTTCGGTAAGCAAGCGGAGTATACGAAAAAACTCCAAGACGAAATCGGCAAGCTGGTCGAGACCTCCGACCCGCAAGGCCCCTTCTTCCTCGGCCCACAGTTGTCTTACGTCGACATCCAGTTCGCGCCGTGGATGCTCCGCCTCAACCTCGTCATGAAGCACTACCGCGCCTGGCCAGACCCACAGCCGAATAGCCGCTGGGGCCGCTGGCTGGACGCCGTGGTGAAGAACGAGCACGTGAAGAGTACAACGAGTCTCGAGGAGCTGTACATCGATAGCTACGAGCGGTATGCGCAGAACCGGCCAGGCACAAGCGAGCTGGCCGATGCTATTAACGGAGGGTATGGATTGCCTTGAACCTGACCCTGATCTTGATTTAAGTGGCCTCTTGGGAGCAATGAGAGCGAAACTGGCAAACAGGACGGTCTGGCGGTGATATCCCGTGATAAGTGGCGTTTATGGTGGGCGTGGCTGTCTGGAGGCATTTATATATCTACACAGTACGAGCACCTAAGATTGTGATGAGTTGAAGTACTTATATCGGCAAATTTCGCTGTATAGTTCTGAGGTTGTTGTATACATTGCAATCTCAATCGCAATGTCGCCTGTGGATCTTTTTCTGCGGCTTGAAGCGGGTCGGTGTCCGCTATCTGATGGCGGTAAGTATATATATACATATATATGTTGTATATTTATATGGTAACCTGCTCGGAAGAGGCACGCATGAGAGCGCTCACAACAGCTGACGTACCACGGGGATTTGTACGTGCGCATGGATCCCCTATGCGATGTGATCACCGACTGAAGTCTTCGTCACACCCACCGCGCTGGTGCACACATCGCCCCGCCGCAGGACGTATAGTGCCTGAAGCCTCCAAGTCAACATCCACATCTACATCTACGACGTGGTTATTCCCGTGCTACAGGTTCCACCTCCTGAACCTCAGAGCCCAAGGTGGGCGCGACAGCGTAGCGTGAAAAGTAGTGCTGCTAGTGGAGGTGATTTAATTTCAGGCTGTCATTCAGGCAGAAGTTGAAGTGTAAGCTCGGCCAGATCAACTACTGTTTCCACCGAGTATTTCAACTTGCACCTCCATTCGGTAGACTCTACCACAGCGGCAACCATCGCGCGCCGCAACGCCCATACCCTCTAGAACTCCGAGTCCAGAAATCGGACCCTGCGTTTTACTCTGCGCCATGTTCTAATTGACGAAAAACCCATCCTCCTTCCCGCCACTCTTCCCCTCCGACTTGCTCCCCCCCTCAAAAATCGTGCCCTCGAACCGCGGTACGTCGAAAGTACCCTTAGGATCCTCGCCATGCGCCATGATATACTCATGCACCTTTGAAGCCTGGTGTCGCACATCTCCAAGCAGAGCCGTCATATCCAGCGCCACCTTTTCGTTGTGCTTCGCACCGGCTTTGATCGCGGCCTCCATGACGTGGAACCGGCTCACCGAGTTGCGCAGCATCATGTCAAACGGGGTGGTGGTGCTGCCTTCTTCCTTGTAGCACTCGATCGAGACGCGGTCAAGGTTCGGGCGACCGAAGAGCAGACCCTTGATCTCGTTGACGTAGCCGTGGTAGTTGAAGTGGATGTGGCGGTCGGCGGTGAATAGCGAGTTGAATTCCTCGTTGGTGAGGGAGTGTGGATGGCGGGTCTCGGCTTCGAGAATCATCAGGTCGGTGACATTGATGACGCGCACGCGCAGCGCGGGACATATCCTGCGGAGGATGGCGGCGGCAACGACAACCTCGAAGGTGAGCTCGGAGCCGATGCCGACGAGTGTTACGTCGGGCGTGAGACCGTCGTCCACGGAGGCGAATTTCCAGATCGAGGCACCGGCCTGGCAGTGGGCGTCGGCTTCTGCGACCGAGAGGAAGACGGGCTGCGGCTGCTTGGAGCCGACCATCAGGTTGACGTAATTCCTGGAGCGGAGGCAGTGTGCGACTGTTGATAGAAAGGTGTTCTGTCAGTTGTCGGTTAGTAAGCAGCACATTCAGATTCTCGCTTAGAAAGGGGGGGCTTACGGCGTCGGGTGGGAGGTAGACTCGTGCTGCATCGGGCTTCAGGTTTAGTACAGCGCCGATGAATGAGGGGTTCTGGTGGGAGAAGCCGTTGTGTTCCTGTCGCGTCCACGTGCTGGTCTCGATGTAGTTTATGCTGGAGAGGTCTGTTCGCCATGTGGTTTCGCGGGCCATCTTGTTGAACTTACTGTACTGCACCATCATGGTGTGGATAATGCCGAGGAAACTCTCGTACGACGGGAAGATCCCAGTCCGGCCCGTGAGGGTGTAACCTTGGAGGAATCCTTGACAGGTATGCTCGCTGAGAATCTCGATGACGCGACCTCCTCGAGCATTTGAGAATTCATCCCATTGAAAATCCCGACCAGTGTGATTGAAAACCGCATCAAGCTTATTGCTTACCAACTCGTCTGGAGAGAAGATGCGGAGTGACTTGGGGTTATCAACAAGCGCCTGATCGATAAGGTTGCCAATAGCCTTCATGCAAGACTCCTGCGCTCCCTTCTCGATCCCAAACTTCCTCCAGTCTGGGACGTGGAGAGGCTCGTGCGCTTTGTATGTCTCGGCTCTCTGCCCGAGTCTCTTGGAAGCCTCGGCTGGGATGATGCTCTTGATGGAGTCGATAACGTCGCCAGTCTCGGTGAAAAGCTTGGCGGGACCGTACGAGAGGAGCCATTTTTGAAGCTCGGCGAGTTGCTCCTTGTTGGTCTTTGCTGTCATCAAGGGGACTTGGTGAGAATGAAATGAGCCTTCGACAAATTCGCCGTCAACTTTTTTGGGCCCGCTCCAGCCCTTGGGAGTTCTCATGATCAGGACCGGCCACTAAAATGACGTCAGTCAAGTGCTTGAGGGAGGTGCTTCGAGACTGACGCGAGGCTTCATGATGGGCTTGGAGGATCTAGCAGCTTTTTGGATCTTGCGTATCTCGTCCAAAGCCCACTGGAAACTTGTAGCCAGGTCTCGATCCTAGCGAACGTCAGCAGAATCCTGGCAGACCCTGACCTAAGCTTACGATGTCTTCCAAGTCTTCAACAAACCTGCACTGATAGCCATAACCGGTAAAGAGAGCCGCCAACTCCTTGTCATCCATACAGCCGTAGATAGTCCTCTCTGAAATCTTGAAGCCGTTGACATGGACAATAGGGATTACGGCGCCCGACTCGGCGGGATCAATGTACTTGGCCGCATGCCATGCAGTAGCCGTAGGCCCAGACTCGGCCTCTCCATCGCCCACGATGCAGCCAACAATCAGGTCCGGCTTATCCATGACAGCACCGAAGGCAACAGATAATGCATAGCCCAACTCACCCCCCTCGTGGATGGCACCAGGCGTCTCGGCATTGATGTGGCTGGGGAAGCCCTTCGGCGTGCTGAAGCCGGTGATCAGATTGTGTAGGCCTTGTTTGTTGTTTGCGTATTGGGGGTAGAACTTCTCTAGGCTGCCTTCGATCCAGAGAGAGGCGAGGATCGCGGGGGCGCCGTGGCCAGGGCCAACTACGTAGATGCAGTCGAGGTCGTTCTTACGGGTGAGATAGTTGAGATGGGCATAGACGAGGCTGAGGCCTGGGCATGTTCCCCAGTGTCCAAGGAGTCTGTAATACTTGGCTTAACTTCCAAGGGTGTGCGCGACTGAGATTTCGGATTGCTTACCTGGGCTTGATATCATCGTACGTAAGATCTCGCTCGAGAAGAGCATTGTCGCGCAAGAAGATCATGGCTAGATGTGCCTGTCAGACTCTTGATAGTCGAGATCGTCCCACAGCATGAGGGGGACGTACCAGCGGCGATGTAGTTACTGGCTCTTCGGAACTCCTCCAGGCCCTTCAAATCCGCATCGCTCAACTGGATCCTCTCCAATTGGACGGACAATCTGAGGATCTCGTCGGGTATCAGAGAGGCCACAGCCTGGGGATTTGGCCGATCGATTACTTCTCCGGGCATGTTGTCGACCTGGCAGTGATTCTGTATACTCTACCACACTATAGCTGGGAATTCTGGAATGTCGAGTAGTCGACAGACTGGGCGACGCTGGTTTGCAGGTAATTGCAATGTGTGGAGGAGCAGGTGAGCTGGTGTGCGAAGCGAAGCGGGGAGTCTGGTGAAGCCTGAAGGGGTTGTTTCGGAGAGGGAGAGAGAAGGTGAAGATTTGAAGTTGGTTCTGGATGCTTGGTTGCCATGACCGGTAGAGAAGCAAGGCTGCGTCACTGGGATGGCAGGCGGATCCCTCGGAATAGGTAGTGCCGATTCACGCAACTCTACTGCACTGTAGTAATACCGCCGGCTCGCATGCGAGCGAGACTTGGACTGCCGAGGATCATGATCATTGCGCTCGAGGAATTGAGTTAAGCTGGGCTGGAGTGGAGTGGAGTGAGTTGATTCGTTGGGCTGCTGGCTTCGAAGGACCGAATGGCGAGGGCCGATGTGTTGAACTGGAGTCGACTGGAGTTGACTGGAGTTGACTGGAGCTGACTGGAGCTGACTTCACATCGGGATGCATCAGCAACGTCATTGCTCCTCACAAGCTTTTCCCCGCAGGAGTCGGAAGGATGGAGGTTGTTGACTGTACCGCAGATCACCGGCCTCGCCTGGGGCATTCGATTGTTTCGCCCTCTCCACGCCGGGTGGGTCGGTGTAGAGATGCAGATGCAGATGCAGATGCAGATGCAGATATCGACATAGATGTACATACATACACATCTGCACACGCGTGATCACTCAGCTTCGTGCCGATGCAAGACGGACAGCAGATGTACAGGAGATGAAGGTGTTGTTGAGGTCAGCTGATCTGCAGCATCGTGACAGTCGAGTGCAAGCTTCTCACCCCTGTAGCCGCCCGGCGACCACCCCGGATCTCCCGTCCCGTTAACTACATATAGCTAGCGTTATCGCTTATGATAAGCTAGCGTCCCACTATCGACGTCAACCACCTCACGATTGTGGTATGGAGGGGCATGGAGGGGCTTTCTTTCTCGCACGGATGCGGAATGCATGGGAAGCAATGGAAATGGGAAAANAAAAAAAAAAAAAAAAAAAAAAACTCCCCCCCTCAACCAAGAGAGTTTTCCCTCGCTCAATCAATCGCGTTCCTCCAGTCCCGCCAGTCTCTTTCTGAACACCCTCAACTCTTCCAGTCGAGGGTTAAAATTCCCAATATAATATACGCAGTCCGCCATGGCCAAGATCATCCTCTCTATCAACGCTGGCTCGAGCTCGGTCAAGATCTCGGTTTACACGGCCTCGTCAGGTTCAGACCCGGTCCAACTCGCCGAAACCCAGATTGACGGCCTCACGTCTCCGCCCCCACACCTCAAGTACGCCCGTGGCTCGCAGTCCGTCAGCAAAGACCAGAAGCTGCACGAGGAGTGCACGAGCCAGAAGGATGCCTTCCGCTACATGCTCAAGATGCTCGTCGACGACTCGGAATTCCCACACATCGCGAGGCGCGAGGACATCGCCATCGTCTGCCACCGCGTCGTGCACGGTGGCGACTTCGTGACCCCGCAAATCATCGACGAGGAGACGTACCACAAGCTTCAAGACCTGACCGATCTGGCGCCCCTGCACAACGCGTCCGCGCTGGAAATCGTGCGGTTATGCATCGAGGAAATGCCCCAGACGCGCAACGTCGCAGTCTTCGACAGCGAGTTCCATCAGACGCTCCCGGAGCACATCAGGACGTACCCCATCAACCAGGATATCGCGAGGAAGAATAAGCTGAGGAAGTATGGCTTCCACGGCATCAGCTACTCATTCATTACCAGAAGTGTGGCGGAGTATTTGGGGAAGAAGGAGACTGAGACGAGCCTGATCGTGCTGCATCTAGGCAGCGGTGCAAGTGCCTGCGCGGTGAAGAACGGGAAGAGCTGGGACACGAGTATGGGCTTGACGCCCTTGGCCGGCTTGCCAGGGGCGACGAGGAGCGGAAGCGTGGACCCCGGGTACGGAAGCTTCACATTCCTCCCCTTGTCCTCTTCTCTCTCTCGAATTGAGTTCTGGTTGACCAAACAGCAGTCTCGTTTTCCACTACGCATCCGACGTCGGAAAGCTCTCTCCCAGCTCTACTAAAGAACTCCACCTCACCCGCGCCGAAGAAATCCTCAACAAGGAATCTGGCTGGAAATCGCTCACCGGAACTACTGACTTTGGCACCATCGCCACTTCCACGGATCTGAAAATGAGGCTCGCGTTCGACATCCTGCTCGACAGGATTATGAACTACGTGGGCGGCTACTACGTGTCGCTGCACGGCAACGTCGATGGGCTGGTCTTCGCGGGGGGCATCGGCGAGAAGAGCGCCTTGTTGAGGAGAAGGGTCGCCGAGGAGGCAAATTGCCTAGGGTTTGAAATTGATACGGAGAAGAATGGGAGGAAGATTGAGGGGGTAGTGCAGGATGTTGGGAGAGAGGGGGCGAGGCATAGGCTGTTGGTTTGTCAGACCGATGAACAGTTCGAGATGGCGAGGTCTTGCACCGTAGATCGTAGGTTGTTTGGTTGAGATTTCGGGATGATGTTAGAGCTGAATCTGGTAATGTGAGCTAGAGACTAAAGCACCGTATTTAGACCTTCGCTTAAGACATGTCTTTGTTTACTTTCCGAACCGAGGACAGCAACCGAACTAGGTCATCTCATTGAGCAAGGCCTCGCACGAAGATGCGGTCCGTGATACACCCAAGGCCACGGGAGCAGAGACAATCTTTTCATCCCAGCGCCGGAGGCGGCGGCTACTAAACTCCTAAGGGAATCTCACGAAATGAATGTCCGCAAAGGCATGCTGGGCCAATCTGGCTGGCTCCGTATTTCCGGCCTTCTGAAGAACGTATCATCTGCCCAGAGGAAAAGGAATTTGGAAAATGGCTTCCGGAAGATTCATTCGTGAGGTTGCCGTGTGCATCGAACCGATGCGACACCGTTGAGCTGAACTCAGACTTCAGTGGCAATTGACTACAGGGCAAAAGTCATGCCGCTTCTGCGTATCAGCGCTATCCTTGCAGGCCAGATCGAGTATGTGATGTCTCAACGCAAGACAGTCAAGATGGCGTCTCTGATTGGTGGATTCGGCGCGTATGTGCAACTACTATGTATACCCGTTCCTCAATTCTTTGTACTCTGGGCTCTCGGGTTTAAAGCTGAGCCGAGGGGGCGAGGGAGACCCCGAGCTGACTTCCACAAAGCGCACCATCTCTGCGTACTTTGATCCAGACGTTTCCGGGAAATTCCGAGGAGTTCCAGTTACCTTACGAGACTCGACTGGTCACGACTTACGACCAAGAAAGCGAGACTGCCGCAGCACCTGGCGCGGTCCTACGTGCTTTAAACGAGCGGCCAGGCCCTGCCAGAGAGGCTCACCCGTGTTTTTTTTTTTTTGGCTCTTTGCGCATCTGGCCAGACAACCCGATGCCTCTGCTGGGCCATCGGTTAACTGATCCCGAGAGAGACGAGAAAGACGAGAAAGACGAGACGGTCATAGACTATTTCATGATCAAGGTCAAATGTTCACGGCATCTCAAGTCAGCCCCCGACCTGGACAGGGACCCGTTATCCCACGACGCATGTCTTCAACGCCTTTACCACCTACCATGCCTCCGCGATTGACGAGCCGCTCTTTTTCTGCGAAGAGGTTCTGTTTGTCACCGTCGTAGCGACGGAGTCGCGCCACGCTGTAACCCATCCCCAAGACAAGGGTATGTGTACCTATCTTTACCTCTGCGCACTCGCGGACTGACCACGATTCTATAAAGATGCCCGAGTCGCAGGCAAGATAGTCATCGATATGAGATACATGCGAGATGAAGGCGGAACCCAGCCAACATTCCCAGAGCCAGGCGGTTTCGGCGTAGTACATTCATTACAAGATGGAGGATGATCTTGTGGCGATTGCTGAGAGCAGAAGCCTTCGGTATGAAGCTCGCTATTCCGCCAATTCGTCCGACAAGGTGCCAAAAAAGGGTCAGATTAGCATCGCTGCTGCCTTGAAACCTGGGTCGGGCTTAACTTTGGGAGGGGGGAGCTCGCACCTGTATCGTGGATTGAATATTCTACTCTGTATGGTGCGTGAGTATGGAATGGGGAAGTATGAAGGGCGCAAATACTTTCCAGCACAGTCTAACAGACCCTCTCGACCTGATTTTATCCGGGAGCAGGTATGCTCTTCTCCACCCTGCGGCCGTGGAGGGATCATTTCCAGACCTAGATGTTGGTTTCTGGAATCCCTCTCCTGCTCTCGCTGGTGGCGGACTCGGTTTTTCAGCGCCGTCGCATCTCTGGGCTGTGGAGACTCTGGATGCCATCAGAAAGGGAGAGAGGGTGTACGAAGCCATGATGCTGATCCTTCTGGATGAAAAGTAACGATCATGATGCCGCATGGATCAGGGACGGGACTGCGCCAGGAGAGGGTCAAGGAGGCGGGAGGCTGGAGGCTCGATGGTGGATGCTGGATGCTGGCGAGCTAAAGCGGATCCCTGACTGTGGGTTGAGCTTGTCACCCAGGTGTCAATATTCCTCCACCTCCAAACATCACCAAGGGCTGCAACGCGAACGAAGAGATGAAGCTCCATGCGAAAAAGCAACCAGACTTGTCGGAATCCCCCCACACGAGATGTGGCTTTACCGAGCCACACTGCCGCTCCACCTGGAATCGTATGGGGAAGCTCGACGATGATCGCACCATGATCGGCAGCACTTCTGTAGGAACAATCCACTGATCGTCCGACTGAAAGAATCATCGCCCTCACCCTCGAGATCCCGCGAAAAGAACCAGGAACCAACCAAGGCGGCTTTATGCTCCGGTCGTCGCCGGCGTACTGCACAGCAATGAGACCTCGGCGAGGGTTTGCCAGGTTTCTATATATACTCCCGGCTGGTTTGGCTTCGCAGAGTCAACTTTTCCCCTCCTCCTTCGTACGGGTACTCTCAAGTCTCTGCCTCGTGTACTGCCCTCCGACGATGCGCCACACGGTCCTGGAGCGAGTTGGGCGCCTCGTTCTGCCGTGACCTACACAGTCGAGTCTGCACAGCCGAGTCTACAGTCGAGTCTACAGTCGAGTCTGTACAGTCGAGTCTACACAATCGAGCCTACACAATCGAGCCTACACAGTCGATTCTCTACACTCCGTTCTACACACTCCGGTCTACACACTCCGGCCAGGGATGCAGTCGGGAAGTTCCAGTCGCCCAAGTAACTTTCCAGGGGTGGGCTGGATTGGGCGAAGATGGACAGGAACAGCAACAGGATCGAGCGGTGCCGGCCGTCGGCGACCTCACTGCATCGTCACGAATGCTCGCGCGTACTATGTCGTTTCCTGTACACAGTTCTTTGGGAGCGCAAGTGGTCGGCATCTCCTCACGTTCTACCATTCATCGTGGCCATGCTCTGCGCACGACTGCTTCTTCTGCCCGCCCTGGCCATGCTTTCCGGCGTGGGCGCCAGTCCCCGCCCATATCTCACGACGAGGCCCAGCCGTCCTGACAATCCCGCTCTGAACCGCGAACGAGCAGATGCGGTCAAGGCCTCTTTTCAGTTTGCCTGGGATGGCTACATGGCCCATGCCTTTCCCAACGACGAGCTGCGTCCCGTGTCGAATGGCTTCGGTAACTCCAGGTAGATCTGCGAATCGCGCGGCCCCAGAGAAACGCGAAGCCTCTAACAACCGGGTAGAAATGGATGGGGCGCCAGTGCCGTCGATGCGCTGAGCACAGCGCTCGTCATGCAAATCCCAGCAGTCGTGGACACGATCCTGGAGTACATCCCGACCATCAATTTCGACGAGACCTCTGATGCGGTTTCGCTTTTCGAGACTACCATTCGGTATCTGGGGGGCATGCTGTCAGGTGAGCTGGGTTGCCAGCACAGCGCGCGGCCTTCTCTCTGACTCCCGAGGCAGGCTATGATCTATTGCGCGGTCCGTTGTCGAGTCTTGCCTCCAACCGGACGGCGGTGGGCATTCTTCTCGAGCAGTCGGAACGCCTGGCGAGTAACCTCGCGTTCGCCTTCGATACCCCGACGGGCATTCCCAGTAACAACATCTTCTTCGACCCGCAAGGAACCGACGGATCCACCACCAATGGCATCGCTACCATCGGGACCCTTGTCCTCGAGTGGGTTCACCTCTCCGACCTCAGCGGAAACAGGACATACGGCGATCTGGCCGAGAAGGGAGAATCCTTTCTGCTCGCGCCCAAACCGGCGTCCGCAGAGCCCTGGCCCGGCCTGATCGGAACGGGGGTGAACATCACCACCGGACTGTTTACCGACGCTGCGGGGGGCTGGGTCGGAGGAGCCGACAGTTTCTACGAATACCTGCTCAAGATGTACGTCTACGATTCCTCCAGGTATGGCCATTACAGAGACCGCTGGGTCCTCGCCGCCGACTCCTCGATCGCCCACCTCGCCAGCCACCCCTCCACCCGGCCGGACCTGACGTTCCTGGCGGAGTTCGACGGCCAGGAGAGGATCTTCGAGTCGGAGCACCGTAAGTCCTGCTCACCCCTCCGCACCGACGCGAGCCAGAACACACACGTGCTGACGTGCCCCAGTCGCCTGCTTCGACGGCGGCTCCTTCATCCTCGGCGGCCTCGTCCTCGGAGAAGAAAAGTACACTGACTTCGGCCTCGAGCTCGTGAACGGCTGCCACGACACGTACGCCAGCACGCTGACAGGCATCGGCCCGGAGATCTTCCGCTGGGTCGAGAAGAGCGCCCCAGCAAACAAGACCCGGAATCCACCGCCACCCGCCGAAGACGCGGCGTTCTACGAGAGAGCGGGCTTCTACATCACGGACGGTTCGTACGCCCTGCGCCCCGAGGTCATCGAGAGCTTCTACTATGCCTACCGGGCGACGGGCGACCAGACCTACCGGGACTGGGCCTGGCACGCCTTTCTCGCCATCCGGGAGAACTGTATCGTCGGGAGTGGGTTTGCGGAACTGAAGCACGTCAATGCGCCGCAAGGCGGTGGGTATCGCGACCTCCAGGAAAGCTTCTTGTTCGCCGAGGTCTTGAAGTATAGCTATCTCATCCACGCGCCGGTGAGTCGAGAGAACCCGCCCCGCTAATCGGGAGGAGCGAGCAGGCTGACCGGGGCAGGACGACGAGTGGCAAGTTGCGCATCACGGGAAGAACGGCTGGGTTTTCAACACGGAAGCTCACCCGTTCAAAGTCTGGGGTCCGCCGATTTAGGCGGGAGGATACGGGGTGCGAGCGTGGGCAGTCGCTGGAAGGGTAGGTGATCGGGGTGAGGATGTTCATGACGACGCCGGAAAAATGCCTTGCATCGCGCACAGATAGCAGCTCGTGATGCGGCTCCCGAAGTAAATGGCACGTTCTTGTTCCGACGACCTTGTTCTGGAATGTAAACAGCGGCAGGAGATCAGCTTACTCTCGGGCTTCAGCTGTCTCGCTTGTCGGGCCTGACAGCCCTTTCCTCGACCTTGAAAACAGGTTTATTCTCTTGTTCTTTTCTTCTTTTCTTTTTTTCTTTTAACTCTTTTTTGTTTTTTCAGTCAAATTCTCTTCACACATCTCAGGGGAGACTCAAGAATATCTCTCGTCAGCGAAGCCAATGTGAGTCTAGACTCTACAGCTAGAATATCCTTGGAAAAGTCTACGTGTGAATTCCAGAAATCCTACCAAAGCCCCCAAGCCCAGAGTACGTGGCGTCTCTGGCCTGCAAGGACCCAAGTATCTCTCCGCCATCAAAGTTTTGAACTGGCCATCCCTTGACTCTCCACCCAAGTATCGAGGATTTTGTTAGCCTTGCTATCCAGCCGGGTCTGCGTGGTCTTGTATATCCGAGGTACCCCCGAGTCTTCGAACGCCTTGCCCTCGGCAATCATGGCCGCGATACCTCGGGCCGAAAGGAAGATCAGAGGCATGCCGTGGCCGGTGAAGCCAGCGACGATGAACTGGCCGGGCCTCGACGGCACGGCACCGACGTGCGGGAGGCTGTCGGACGAGTATCCCATGACTGCATCGCAGGTTAGGCAGAACAATAATAACATCAACGTCAACAAAGACATGGCGTCGAGCAGAGAGGCTTACTCCCAGTCCAGATCTGGTCGACCGCGGCGCCGCTGTCCTCCCAGCCGTGAAAGGTCCGTTGCATGTACCCGTCAAAGTAGTGCCTGGCCGACTCGATCAGCCTGCTATCATCCGTGGTATTGTACCACTCTCCCAAGGCCGGGTAATAGGCGCTGCGCGCACCGCCAACGACGACGCTTCCGTCTGCCCGGGGCACGAGGTACTCGTACTCCCAGCCACTGCTGCGTAGCATGTACGAGTTCGCGAGGGGCGGAGCAGGGCGCTTCGGCGACGTGATGTGGCAGCAGATGCCTCGGGCGGGCACGATCCTGTCCTTGTACTCTGGCAGGACAGTGTCGGCGTATGCGTTGCTGGCGTGCACAATGGTCCTCGCTCTGATGGAGCCGCGGGCGGTGGTGAGGGTCCAGTAGCCCTCGAGATCTCGAGCTGGCGACACGCTCTGTGCGGGAGTGTGTGTCTGGAGGTTGACCCCTTGCGCGATGGCTTTGGTGAGGAGGTGCATCACGAACTTGTAGGGCCAGATGTGCGCGGAGGGGTAGGTGAAGCAGCTCTTGGCATCCTTGACGCCCGAGAGCTTTCGAGCCACGGTCAGCTGATTGACGTCGGGATCACGGCTCTTCGCGCGGTCCAGAGGAGACTCACAGCTTCGGCCGTGTCGCCTGCGAGGAAGGACACTTCTCTCGCCGCGGGGAAGTCCGCCGCAAGCAACCGATCATATCCTGCTCTCAGCTTATCCCGGATCGATTCGGTGAACTGGACATCCACTGTCCTCGTGACCACCAGGTCGCAGTCGATGTTCTCCCTCTCGACAACCTCCCGGATGGCCTCGATGTGCGCATCCTCGAAGGCAGCCGCCTCCACCGCGGCCTCGAGGCCGAACTCCTCCGCGAGCGAGGCTGGCCGGTTGAACGGATCGGGCTTCAGATGCCCTCCTGGATGAGCGTGAGTCCATGATTCCCGACCTGCACAGTCAAGCCGTCTCACCATTCCGGCCCGTCGCTCCTGAACATGCCTCCCGCGCCTCCAGTATCACGATCGAAGGCTTCTCGCCAGAGCTGCGGCCGGTCTTCTCGAGCAGATGATACACCGTCGACGCGCCAGCGTACCCAGCTCCGATCACAACGATATCTGCTTTCTCTGGCAGGGCTGCCGTTGTCCGGTGGCTGTCCAGAGGGTCTGGTTGAGCCCTCCAGAATGACTCGGTGCTGTTCAGGACCGGGAAGGGGAGGGGTTGGTCGGTCATGGTTGGCGAGGTCGACTCGTTGGAGAGATTTTACGAGAAATCCGACTGGGGCGTCGGGGACTCGGTCAGAGATATTTATCACTCGAGAGCCTGGCCTTTTCCTCCCCGGCGACGCTGCGGCGATGCCATTTTCATTCACAGCAGCTTGGTGGGGGTGGCCAGCAAGAGTGGGGGGCACCATGACAATCGCCCTGCTAGTCCTTGACAGAGCAAGAATTATCCCCTTTCCCAAAGAACAACGGGACAGATGTGCTGTGGCGCAATACGGCTCCTGTTCATGAAGACGATACGATGATAACATTGGGGTTGGAGGGTGTATCTCGGCCGCAGCTTGGACCGGGTATGTAGCCTCTTGTTTACAAAGTCTCGACTAGAGCTGGACGCCTGGGGTTTACCACCACCACCCCCGCCCATGAGCCGTAATGATTCAGCCTTTGAATGTCTTCCAAGCACGACTACTGGAAAAGCTCTCCCAAGCAAGAGCAGAGACACGCGTACAGTGTTTTGAAGAGATGCCAGTGCCGGGAAGGTCGAGCAGTGTATAGATTCGCGTAGGACAGTGGGGATAACATAGCCAGGCCCACTCCCGATGTTGATAAGCGAGGACGGGGTCAATAGAGAGTGGGATGCGAGAGAAAGAAAGCAGGGAGGGGACTATCTTCACATCTTTCTTCGACTGGAACCTATGCGAGGCTGCGTGCTTCTGCAGCCTGCATGTCTCTGGGAAGTGGGATCTGTGCTTCTTGTTGATACCGGTTTCTTGTGGGAATATGGTGACAGGGCTGATATGGAGTTGGGTTGCGGTGGAGTACAGGGAGACTCGCTCCTCATTCGGACTAGTCCCAGTCACGTGATGGTCATCGGCAGCCCACATATTCTGCTCCCAGTCCTGCACCTCCGAGAACATCATCACGAAATACGACCAGCCCAAGACCCGCATGTATTTCTCGATCAGTGTGTCTAAATCTTGTGGTACTAGAGGTCCTCCTTGCTTTCTCTGCTCTCCTCGTCGCACTCCCACCCTGCGCGAGATATCTTTTCTCATGGTTGTAAGGATTGTCGGCAATATTCCGAAAATTCAGCATCTTCCTTTGTTAAACTGTTTGCAGGGACGATGAGTCAATGAGCTAAACTACCTCATCTGATGCCGGGTCGTGAGCAGACTATCAGACTCCCTGTCTCCGGATGCTTGGGATGGATTTCGTTCTCTTCAAGACGGCGAGCCTGTCGGCGTGGAGAGCCTAACTTGACCGCCTGTCGACGTTGAGGCTCATGCCGTCCTCTCGCCAGCTCTTGTCTTTCATCACCTCAGCACCAATCTCGCACACTCCAGCCCTACTTCTTCAACATCTTTTCCGGCTTCTTCTCAAACTTCGTACACCAGTGGCCCCAACTGATGGCGCCTCGCTCCATGGTCGCTTTAAAGTCGGCTGCAAAGGCGGTCTTCTGCCACTCTTCATCGTCCCATCCCGTTTCTCCTTCGGCCCTCGCACCGCCAGTGCTGCCTCTCACCACCGGCTTCCATCCGATGGCGTTCCTGACCTCCGTGTCTGTCGGTGGCACCCCCGCACTCGGGAACATCTGCGGGTTCTTCTTGTGGCAGGCATCCGCCAGGTACCTCCTCAGCATATCCAGCTCTGCGTCCTCGTGAAACCTCAGTCGCAGATCCCGCTCCGTGCCACCATATTTCCCGAGTCTCGAATCGCGAACCCCGAGACGCTTGGTGATGACTCGAGATGTGTTCCACCCTTTGATAGAAGCGTACGCCCACACGGCATCAACCTCGAACAGGCCACCAAAGGGCCAGATGACCACCGCAACCGTATCAATCGCGAGCGTGACAGGAAGCAGGATCGTCGAGATGGCGGCTTCCTTTGAGGCTCTCTTCTTGGCGCGATCGACTCGGGCAATGAGCTCGGAATGGACCTCTGGGATTGTTTGTGTTGCCCAGTTGGGGTAGACGAGTACAATCTCATCGACTTCTGTCTTTTGGTTAGTCCCGCCGAAGCGCAAAAAGAGTCTTTCTTGCCTTTGTTCCGAATGCGGCCGAGAAAGACGATGTCCGTGGCTTTGATGCGATGGATTGCCCACACAACCCCTTTCGTTGTTTTGCTGTGCAAGCCTCGCCATGAAAGTGTCTTGCCGTCATACTTTTCGGCTTTCTGCACCTCGCCTTGCAGCTTCCTCTTGCACCAGTGCTTCTTTGGCTCTTTTACGCCCTTTGCGGGTTTCAACAGGTGTGGCTGTGGTGGGGTGTAGATCAGGAATCGCTGGGCATGCCAGTCAGCTTTCTCTCCAGAGACGATCTCTTGCAAGCAAATTTCTGCTCACCTCGGGTAGTCTCCCCTCGTTCTCGGATAACTTTGGTTTTGGAAGAGGTATGAGGTATGCGATGAGTGTTTGTGGATCTCTTGCATACTTCAATGTGCCGCGTCCTTCCTTGTCTTCAGAGACTTTTGGAGGCGGAACTGCCGTGCGCTGCTTCGAGAGTGCAGGTGTCGTTCTTGCTGGCAATTCTGGCGGCGGCGGATCACGAATGGGAGTAGGATTAGAAGGCCGACTCGATGGTCTCGCCGGCAGCGGCGGTAGTGCCTTTTCCTTCGCCATAGTCAAGAGGGAAAACTCTCGACCTAATGGTCCGCTGTCCAGAAGTTCTGGTTTCGCCTTCAGCTCAGGCAGATTATTCGTTTGCTGTTGCTTGAGCGCATGATTTCCGTTGGCATGCTTGACATCTTTCTTGTCCGCTTCTTCTTCTATCGCAGGCAGATCCTCTGGGTTGGCAAACGGATCGTAGATATGTGTAGCGTTCGGACTTTGGGGTGGCGTCGAGTAGATAGACTTCCCTGTATGGCTTGGTACAAGTGCTATTCCAAGACTATCAGCACGCATCGCTCCAAATCTCACAAGGGCTACTACTGGGGACGTGTCAATGATTCTCATCTTGGACAATCAGCAACTCACCTGCGAGAGACATTTCAAACCAGGGAAGCTGGATCTCTTCTGATTGTTACCTTCTTTCCAGCGGAGCGTACGAAGGAAGAAAATCTTTTTTCTGCGTGGAAGATGACAAAGTTTTCTATCAGAATCGAAGCTTTGCGAGAACGGTTTCATAGTGAAACCCGTGGTAGTGCATGATGCTTCTCACTGAATCGAGCGTTTCTGGAACAAGCGACTCCTGGTTGAGAAGTGTAACATGGCTTGGCAGCGCTATCGCAACTCGTTGAAGTTGAACTCATGGCCTTTTTAACGGATTAGTTGAACCAGTGATCAGGCCATAATGCACTTGGAAACTATACTTCTCGCTTAATTCACTCGACTACTCTTGCTCCCATGATATCCAAGTCATATTACGTCATTTTGAGTCGTCAAAAAGCTCTGGTGGTGTAGCCAGAGTTTTCTGGAACGCATTATTTTCAAATTCTTATAAGCTGCCGCTCCATGCCATGGAGAACCTCGTTGGTGAGAGTATACGTTGAAGAGGAAATATAATCAGCCGGGGACTTGTACAAATTGACGAAACGCTCCCAAGAGCAGCTCAGACAGTTCACGGATTCAAAAGTTCCCTGTTAGTGACACTATCCAACCTGTTTCTTTTGCTATTTACAACCAGGACAAGGCCTATCTAACCGATGCCGGTCCTGCCCAAGCCTATGGTGGGCTCCGCTCAGTGCCTCAACTATGGAATCAAGATGCCTGAGTCTGCTATTTGGCATCACTATCGCCCCTGCGCCTCGTAGGAAGCGCCTGGAAACTTGTTGTAAAGCGGGTTGTTGAAAGGTGCGAGCTGTGGGCAGCCCAATTTCTCGCCCACGGGGCCAAGTTGCTGCTTGACGTAACCCAGAACCGAGCCAACCGCACCAAGCAGATAGTCTGGCGTCCGGAAGACCTTGCATCGATGCCCTTAGAAGAGAACACGCGCCGTTATTACCCTCGAGGAGATTCGTAGCGTTGAAGAGGCCCCCCGTGAGGTCGCCAGTAACGACACCGACATAACTGTGCACCTTGCCAGTATTGCCCCCGGCCTCAAATATACCAGGGTATCTGCGATAGAACCAGAATGATATTTGGCGGAATTTTTATATTATATCTCATCCATTGCAATGCCTGCACTCCCAAGACGAGTCTTGAGAGGCAGAAAAAAAATGCAGGAAAAGATAGCGGATTTGGGATATCAAAATAGGGACGAGTCAGATTATATATACATGGTAATGTCGGCTAGGACATCAGGCACGACCTGAGCCGGCATGCAAGGATTGGAAGATGGACGTCTATACCAATTGTCCGGGATGCGCTCTTGACCTATGTTGTGGACGAAACTTCCAGAGGCGTCGCCACTCACCGCGAAGAAAGACTTCAGCATCTCGCAGGTCAGCACGCCACCTGGAGCCTCTGCAGAGTGGGTCGACATGAATCTGATGAAATTGTGTGCTGCTGGGGAGACTGCATTCGCGAAGGCTGCCTGGAAAAAGTACGGATTGTTCTCTTTGGACCATCGAGTGACTATGAACCGTTGGGTTAGTGAGGAACATGTAGTTGGAGGGGCGTCGATTATACTGACCGTAGTCGCTCTGAGCTGCAATCGAATCATAGTTGTAGCCTTCTGGGCCCAGGTTCCATAGATGCTCCCACTTCAAGCCATTGGTGGCGATACAATCTTCAAGGAGCAAGAGTCTGTTACCAATCGCATCTGGAAAACACCGACACGACCACCATTCAAGTATACGTCGCCCTCTATACACCAGCATTGATTCGGAATGAATGGAGCTCAACCTACCCGGATAATGGACGCATCACTCTCATACTGGTCGTGAGTTCCAATCATCGCGAAAGGATGCCCTCCGACGAGAGGTAGCGTCGCGGGGAAGTTTTCGTAAAGGGGGTCGCCAGGCCTACAACATTCCCTGGTGAGTATTCAGCTTGCAGTTCAGGTTACAAGCTAACTACGTACAGTGCAACTGAAATAACCGACAAGGTGAAGGCAAGCTCTGGGGACATGCCATATGCTACCCTAGGCCGGTAGTCACTACGTATATCGTCAGTGCCGAGAACATGCAGGTGATCAGGCACAACACACTCTGTTCGATGCTTGTCTTGACATTCCGAGGCAGAAAGCCATGGTTCGCCGCTGCGTTTGGACCTGGACACTCGTATGACACGTTAGCATGTTGATCCAAGCCCATCGTGAGCCGGCTTCTTGTTCTCGTTCTCGCTGCGTGAGACTGCGGCGTAACATGAGCGGAGTACCGACCTGCCCGCGAAGATCTGTCGAGCTGGGGGCTGAGTTCGTGGCCGCTTCCTGCGCTGGTGTTCACGAACTGCTCTGCTGGGTCGAACGTGAGGGTCGGTATGCCGGTATTTGTGCGTTTGAACAGGAAGAGAGGCACCTACGGCGCGGGATCGATTCGCTTGTGGAGCTGCTCATTCATCTCCATAACAACTGGCCACGCCGCCAAAAGAGGCAGAGCGCTGAGAAGCATTGACCCGAGTATTGTGCTTCCGTATGTATGAGAAGCGATTTCGAATATGTTTTTGAGCTCGAACGAAGTTCAAGTGATGAGGGGTGGTGAGGGGTGGTGGGTTTGAAGAGGCTGTTCTGCCCAGAGTCCTGGACGACCGCCCGTTTATACATGTCACTCCTACCGTGGAAACATCCGATCCAGAGCGCTGGAAATGCCATATCTCGGATCCTTAACAGGACTAACATCGAGGCTGGTACTTGGCGACAAACATCCAGATGTGACGGGTCACGGGACCAGCAGGTCAACGACCCGCCAGATCGTCGTCCTAACGCAAACCAAGAAAGCAGTCTATACGTTTCAGGCTCGAGTGGGAAGACCCATCTGCCGATCATCCAGTGGAAGCACTAACCCGCCCTGCCATTGTAAGAATGTAGTGACCATGGTCACGTGTGTATCATGTGCCGAGAGTAAAGGAGGAGAGTGAATCTCGGGTGCACGGGCCAGCTTTGAGACAGGCTTAGTCGAGTACTCTCTTTCTCTCTCTCTCTCTTCTCTCTCTTCTTATAATCTATCACCAATCAATAATAATACGACAAACCTTGCGATATCTCTTTCAGTGTGCACACCTTGTTGGACCAACAGCCACATCACCAGTGCTCTTGAGCTCGCACTTCCGCAAGAACCGCCTGACCCGCATCTCCCCCGCCTTATGCTATTGACATGTATCCATACAACTTGTCAGTGGCCGACGAGGACTCCGCAGCGATCGACAACTACTGTAGCTCTAATCCGGGAACGATGGATTGAGAGATGCCTCGCCTTGAAACCCTGCCAAGTGAGTATGATTATTCGGTTATGTTTGTTTTGTTACCCAAGCACTGATGCTGACTAAAGCCTCATCGAGTCCACAGATGACTTTGATGTTTCGGTACACTTGACTAGAGTGCTGCGTGCGCCACACAACTGCGCGATGCATGGAACAACAACACTCTGACTCGCTGCCTGGGGATCATACCTGGTTTACTTCATCAAGAAAACCGAGCCAAGGAAGAAAATTGCGCTCTACCAAAGCCTCATCTAGCCACGACAACAGTAGAAAACAACGAGGTCGAGAAAGTCAGTACTGCAAAATTAAAGCCTCCCAGTCAAATCATCATTATTCCCGCGCCGAGTTCAAGTCCGGGACAGTTTCTCAACTGCGGGATACCATTTCAACGCCGTGGCTAAGGGCTACATGTGATACAGGTGTCAAACGTGCTGGCCTCTTAGCATCGCCTCGTATGCGGCAAGAGAAGGCAGCCCCTTGGCTGGGCATAAGACGACAAACGTATTGCGCGGCTCTTCAACGCCGTTTATCACAAATGTACAAGCACCAGTCGTGTCTCTTTTCCCTGACTCGATCACGCAGGCGCTTCAAGCCTGTTTCGGTAGTTCGGCTCTCCTTGTCTGAGAACCATCTTTGTCTCCATTTCCAGAGAGACTTTGAGAAAATGTTAAAATTTTGTCTTTCGCGTGATGAGGCACTGTTACGACTCGATCCCCCATCCCACCCCTTCAGTGGTCGGTAGTAGGCGGTGGCGCACGGTCAGCACTCACCCCTCCGAATACAGCTTCCGTCGAGGGAAAAGGGGCTTTGCTTTTTTTCTCTTTTTCTCTTTTTCTCTTCCCTTTTAGCATCCCATATTCGCTCTAAACGATGTAGCACGAGCGGGAAACGCTATAGTCTGATTTATATCCAAGGAGAAACTAGCCTAAAAACTCCTCATACCTTTACCATTTAGCCTATTACACCTATGATTCCTGATTCCTTAAATAAGAGTCTGACCTATCCCTCGGTTGATAGTTGTTCCCTCTAGGTCTCGAGCGAGTACGTTCTCAGAAGGTGCCTTGATAGAGTCGCCTTGGGTTTTCTATCCTAGGACAAGCCCTTTACGCTAATAGCGGCTATTTACTTGATCATACCAAGCGCCTTGCTAGTAGGCGACGCCTCTCGATTATCACCCTTCCTATCGACCTTGTACAGATTTGTCGAAATATATCCTTTCCCTCCTCCTCCTCCTCCTCCTCCTCCTCCTCCACACATACTACAACCCGCCTTCTCCCTTCATATCCTTCGTCAAGCCGTTCCTCCAGTCGTAGGTATACATCTGTCCAATCCCCGAGTACGCAGGTGGAGGTCGACAGTAGAGGGTATTCGTAGAGGTACTATAGTAGAGAGCCTTTCCGTCCCGACATCCCCGACAGTTCTGGCTTCGCTCGACCTAGGGTCGGAGTATTGATGTCGTTCTCGAAAGGACTCGGTCTCGGCTCTGCAGACTCTGGAGAGGAGGCGGGTTCGTAGACACCGCGCGCAGCTACTGGGTCGTCTCCCTTTACCGACGTTAGCGTTGGCACTGCGGGAGCGGGGCAGGGAGACTGAGATGTGATGGCCTTGCCCAATCCTTTGAGACGACGCTTCACTCTCGACGCAGAGGGTTGTTTCGTGACTTTTGAGGAGTAAGTAGTAGCTAACTGGCGTCCTTGTGACGGATCAGGAGAGGTCGCCAAGCCGTGTTGACCGTGTCTCGCTTAGCTTATTCAGGGGCGGACTTGAGAATGAACAAACATCTTGGAGGCATGGATGGTAAGAACGAGTAATTCCGATTTTACCCTCGAACAACATCCCGAAAGATTTTACCTCTACCACAGAATCGTCGGTCATGCCAGCGTTTCATTTCACACGGGAAAAGTGACTTGACAATATCATCATATTCATACACACCTTACTTCCCCCGCCAATCCTCACCACCCCTCCCATCTTTCTCTTGGTATGAATATAGGCCGGGTGTCAGAGATCAGAGTCCAAGCCACACTCCCTTCGTCTCAATACTCCAGACCCTCCCTTCCTTCGCAACCACAACATCTGCCCAACGACGCGCTTCTTGCGTCTCCAAGGCTCGGGCTCGCTGTGGGCATCCATGAAGAGTGCTGGAGAATATTTTTGCGAGTCGTCCGTGCTTGCTACATGCTGCTCTTTCCTGTAGTCGACGCTGGTGCCAGGGTATTCCGGGTTAACGGTGGAATTGCTGAGAGTCATGGTATTGCTGCACAAGATGAAAGCGAAGTCTTGCGAGGCCGATGGGTAGCCTCGGACGTGGTGATCGCGATAATCGCAAGAGGCCCACTTGATTATAGGCAGGGGAGAGCGGCTGGTCAGCTGGAAGCCTGTTTTTTACTGTGACCAGCATTTTCGCCAATCAGGCGTCGAGAATGCTGTCTTTGAAATGAACGTTCAATGGAGTTCCATCGACGCAATCCGAAACTAGTGTGGAAAGAGGAGCCCATGCCGGGGCAGCAGTCTTGGCGGAAGTCTCCAGGAGCCAACTCGTAGGTCATGTAGACGCAGCAGCTGGAGTTGAAGTGGAGAGTTCAATCGGGTCGACTTGGATGTGGCCCTTGATATGATTTTCCTTGACGTGAGCAAGCATATCGGCTTCAGATGTACGAGGCACGTGCGGTGTTGGGCATCGAGGCAGTTGCGACCCCCAGTTCCTCTGAAGACACAGTAGGTAGCGAACGAGTCTTCGATCGGATAGCGTCATCCGAAGCCGAAAGGCTATCCCATACAGCGGGCTCAGGTTGAGGTAAGCCAGCAGCTACTGCTTGCGAATCCGGAGAATTGGCACTATCCCACAGCTTCCCTGTATGTCTGGGAGTAAGAGCAAGTGGCTCAATGGATAGACGTCTGGCCGTCAGCGTCGCAGTTCCCAACGGACTCTGGGGCTCCAAATCAGTATCGTCGTCATTCATACCCTGTTTTCTCGGGGCTGGCAGGAGACTAGCTTTCGATGGGACATCAGAGGAATTCAACATGCTGGCAATCTCAAACAGTGTGTTCTCGTCGAAGTCCTCAAATTCATCTCCGCTCTCAATGTAATCCAGCTTCTCGTCTTCGTCCTCGTAGTCGTCCAAGACTGAGGGTGAGCGCACGGGCTCGAACTGCTCTGATCCTGCGTCGAGGTTTGCGTTGAGCTCTTGAAGGACTGGGCCTACGAAGAGGTTAGGAACAAAGGTTGGCTGGTAAACAGGTTGGTCCGACGTCTCTCCCCAGGGGAATTGGAAGATGCCGAGGGACTTTCTCCTGTTGGGGACCGGGATAGGGCTTTCAACTGGATATGGTCAGATAGTTATATGTAACTCGGAGGGGTGGTGACCCTTACCAATGTCAGGGAGGAAACTAATACGTCTGGATTTCCTCTGCGGTCTCTGAGTCATGGAGCGTGCCTTGATACTTCTCGGGCGAACAGGCTTTGGAGCCTTTGAACCCCAAAGGCCGAACACCGGTTGGCTGTGCTCAGGTGGGCTAGTTTTAGTCCAGAGTGCGGTACTGAAAATGGGAAGGATATGCTCTGCGCGGCGCTGTGTTGGCCTAAGACTACTTGCAGGTGGCTCTGCAGCCATGGCAGGGGCCGCTGCTGTCTCAGGCGGAGGATTCCACAAGCTACCAAGAGCTGCCTCTGGCGAGACAGCATTTGGCTGCCAAAGAGCGGCCTCCTCTTTCCGGCTAGTTTGAGGACTCCGATGCTGCTTCATGGCCTCAGTATCAGAGTCCGACTCATTATCCGTCTCAATCTCAGTCTCAGATCCAGCACTATCTGGAGGCGTCGGGCTCGTGACTGGAGCTGGAACTTGGGTTATTGACAGGAAATTCAGGCTCTTCCTGCGCAGCAAAGCCGGAGCATTCTCCATATACACACTCTGAGCCTCCAACAGACGTCGTTGCCACATGCTAGCTCTGGTATTGTCGAAGCTTTGAGTGGATACTATGCGGTTCGAGTCTTCATTTTTCGGGCGGGCAGTCTTGCTGCTTCTCATGCGGGCTCCCTGGGAAACCATGGATGGAGTACGAATAGGTCTCTGTGCCAGATCCCGTTTTACATCACGTGACTCGGCCTGAGCGTTTGGCGACATGGTCACAGACATAGAGTCTCGATCGAGATTAGTCTGCATTCTATGCCACTGGCATTCCTGCTGTTCCATTTCCTTCTCTAGATTGTCCAACAGTCTGGTGCGACCAGTATCTGGAATATTCTCCTCCCCATTCCCAGGAATACGTCGCAACAGTGATCCCACGGATCCCCGACTTGGCCGCTCCTCGAGCCGCTTGAGCTGTTCTTGAATTGCGATGATCGCTTTCCCAGGAGAATCGGGTGGTGGAGACGGCTCGGCGTGGCGCACCACCACAGTTGCTTTCCTCCCGGTTCTGCTTAGAAGCAGTGGTGTCGGTGGTGGCATCTTGCGCCTCACGAGTACCGGCCTCTCGGAGAACGTGGAAAGTACATCGCCTATCCGATAATGCCATCCAAAACTTGGGTTAATCAAGCTCGAGTTTTTGTCGCCAGTCGAGGACTCGTCTGCTATCGACAGAATTGGGCCTCTGATATCATTCGCGCGAAGCAGGACAGATCTCCGCGCTTCCTCTTCAACGTCTAACATCATTGGGACGATTGCCTCATGCCCGCGAAGATCTGACTGGGGGAGCGGAGAGAGATACCGAGAGGGGACACCAGACACCCATTTCTCGCCTACCCCGTCAGCCAATGCCTGGTATGAATTTACGCTGGACCGGTATGCATCGCTATCAGGACGGCTCGGCAGCACAGAAAGCCGCTTCATTGCTCTTAGTGGAATCTCCGGGGCTGCCAAAGAAGCTGTCGCTGTCGTCTTGCATGGAGTAAGACTTCTCTCGACTTCCACTGTTGGACTTTGCACTGTTGGGCTCTCAGACATGAAACTGGATGGCAGGCAAGGAATCGACGGAACCGAGGACCTGCGACGACAATTTGCGACGGCTCTTGCAGGAGCCGGAAACAGAAACTCAATCTTCTCATCGAAAGACATGCTGTTGATACCTGTTGGCAGTAGTCGTCTCAATTGCGCGGGAGTCAAGATCGGCGGCGGCGGCAATGGAGGAAGATGAGTCGGACTCCCGGGTTGTGACATAAACTTCGGTCTTCTCCGCTGGATCGACGACCCAGACTTGCTGCGTCGATGACCAGGAGGCTCGCCTGCAGATATGATACAATCGGAGTCATGCTTCTCTCTCTTATAACCCCGCGGGCGGTGGATGATTGAGCCGGAGGAATTGAGAGACATTGTCCTGGCTGAGAATGCAGAGATCTCGACAATCCTCGTTTTCTGAGCGGATGCGTGCATAGCTGGTGCCCCTTCAACGAACGATCCGGCTATTTCGGGCTTGTCGTACACGGTGTCGTTCATGAGCATGACCGCCTGCGCTTTGGCCATCGCAGCTTCTTGCGCCATTATGGTTCTCGTTGCTCTAGGATTGGAAGGCAAACCAATGGTCTTTTGCCTTTGCAAGGCAGGCTCTGACACCTTTGGATCATCTGCTTCGTCGAAAGTTCTAGCTTGCTTGGATGACCTTCGTCGCAATTCCTCGCGACCAGGAGACAGAGAGGCAGAACTTGTTGTGCCATCTGTAGCGACTGATAACAGCCCAGCATTAGGTAGTACGGGAACATCTGGCATTGCTTCCGTGACAAGAATGGGGTTTTCTTTCCGCTTGACGCTGATACTTCGACTCAGGGCTTCTTGTGTTGATACCTGAGACGGCCGAGGCGCTGGGCTGTCAGCAACAAGTCTGGACCTCGCGGAAGCCTCTTCTCTGCGTTCTCGCTCCATGTTGGCGGCTGTCGCGAGACCAACAGTCTGTATTTTGGCCAACGATTGGGAAGTCGTGTCATCGGTCGGTATTGGTATGGGATGCGAGATGCCCAATTTGCGGACACCTTGTTTGGGTGGCGCTGAAACCTTGGACCGACTGAACATCGATCGTTTTTGCGTCAGTGTTGCAGCTGGAGCTTTCTCTAGCGCTCGGGGCAACGCCAGGACAGCTGGCCTGATGTGAGGTGGCAGAGATGCCTGCTCCTGCTGTCTAGCCTGGAGTATCGCTGGAAAGACGCCGCTCGACCCACGATAACCCGGTCCTCTGGCTCCAGGAATGTGACTTTCCTCCGAAGAATCCATCTCCTGCGCATTGGCTTCACTTCCAAGCTTCGTGAAGCCCCTCGTATCCCCTCGAGTGCCTCTTTGGAATACGGTAGGTGAATGATGGGGAGTCGCGGAAGGATTGACGACGAATAAGCTTCCACCCTTCGCGTAATTCTCGTTGGCGACCGGAGACCCGTTGCTGGAAATGTTTTCTGCAAACAGCTCTCGAGGTGGTGGCATTATATTAATGAACGGGGAACTCGCCTCAGGAATAGTAACGCCCTCCTCTCTCGCTAGAAGTAACGGCTCTAAGAACCTTGTCACAATGCCTGGATGCTATCAGTATCCTGCCTCCACTTCACCGAATATCGACTTACCAATGAGAACAAGAAGCCCGTTTGATGGCAGCACAGTTCGTAGCATGAGTATGGTCGTTGGAATCCCAAGGATTAAAGGCACGCTCGTCTGTAGCATTAGGCATCAGTATTGTTGCCGTATAGCAGAAATTTGGACGTACCCCAGTCCATATGCCAAGTCCAATAACAGTCCAGATCGAGGCCTTCCTCTGCTGCCACTTCATGTCGGCGCTTTTCTGAACCAGATTGCCAGAATTTCCTAGCAAGGTAACTCGTAACAGCAACATTCCAACGATGAATCCATCCAAAACCAGAACAACAATCCCAATCGGCGCGACGGCTCTCCGGGCGACACAAACAGGACCGGGGTGGGGCCTCGTAAAGCCCACCAGCAATCCACCTGCCACCAGCCTCAAAAACAACATCCCTTGCAAGATCAATCGATCCGCTGTGAGTTTCGTCACATTGCCCACCGACCACAACAAGAACTGCTCGATACCAAACCTTGCTAGCTGATCGAAAACCGTCGAAATTAGCACGATACCCTGGCAGACGGTAGCCCTGGTGTCTGGGAGAAGAAGGTTGAGGAATTCAACCTGCGTCCACAGCGCCGAAAAGAGCACAAAGAGCATGAGGACCAGCCTCCGGCCGTCCCGAAAAATAGTCGAGTGATAAAGCCCGTAGAAAATGAAGAGCGCACCCGTCGCGGCTTGCAGTAGAGTGCCACTGGAATAGCAATCAGCAAAGATAATATGAGCCGCGAGATGAAAAGGGAGCAGACAAAGAGAATGCCGCCGAAAGGGCCTGCACGGCGTCCGAGATGGCCATCGCGCGGTGTGGGAGATTACTAGTAGAGGAAATAGACAAGTCTGTTAAGAAGCCCAATCTATGGGACAAAAGAAAAGAGAATTAGACTCCGCGAACGGGCATTGTGATCGGTTGGCCGTCAACACATATCTTCAAGAATGCAAGGGCAGCGATGACAGTCAATAGCAAAAGCCGTTGCTTGTACCAGAAAGTGGGTTGAACAGACGGGAAAAGCCTCGAGATGGACACCGGCAGGATAGCCGAGCTTCTCTGCCGTCTAGAAGGCTAATCTTTCGTCGCCGTTACAAGACGACGAGCATGCCCCGGTGGGAACGAGAAACTGGAACGCCATCTCCGACAAGTGAGAGGTTGCTACTGCGCAGATGCGAAGCGGCTGGTTTCGCAAGACTTGTTGGTTTGTGTGAGCAGGAAGACCGGTTGGTCGTTACAAAGCTTGTGACGAGGTGTGAAACTGGGTGGGTTTCGACACGACTACTTGAGCCGACGATTGGGAAGAGATACGGTCTCCTGCTATCGTGAGAATGAAGACCGAGCGACAGGAGGCTCCTGGTGAACGTGGTTCTGCGCCATGGAGTTGACAGTCCTGTCCATCGTGGTAGATGTTGTAGTCTTTTTTGAGGAGTAGGAGGGACGTCGGAGCGAGCAAGTGCTTGTCAGCTGTAAGGGCGGCTCGCTTAATTCGCGCCTATACGGTCTCAACAGGAGCTGACTCATCCATTCTTCAGAGCTCGCGCACCAGACGCTGCTTCATATTGGTGCTGATGGATATCTCCATGAGATCTGGCTGGGAAACTCGAGACATGATCCCGGTAGTGGTAGAGTGGGAAGCAAACAGATGACCGCGTTTGCTCTGTTCCCGTGCTCGTGGAGGACCGAGTCAGGTGATAGGCCATGTGACTTTCCACATGCCTCGGCCTCGCGTTGATCTGCACCCCGCATTATCACAAGCATCGGCCGCCAAAAGAACGTCAACAGCACAAGCCGAGAAGGGGAGAGCAGAAGAATGCCAGTATCAGGGAGCTCCATCAACATCAATTCAGATCTTTGTCTCTCTCTCTCTCTCTCTCTCTCTCTCTCTCTCCGACCGCATCGCTCTCTCTCCGCATGCCTCTCAGGCACGAGAGACACCCTGACAAACGCATCCGAGAAAGAGAGCCAGCCTGACATCTGATCCGCATCTCGACCTCGATGTCCTCTGCTGCGCCGAGCTACCATACGGATTCCAGGAGCTCTGACAGGTCGACTCGGCTCTTGGCTCCACTCAAGCGAGTCCGACTCGACTGGACTGGAATGGATTGCAATGTCTCCCTCTCTCGTCTGCTGATGTACACCGGAGGTAGTAGGTAAGGAGCTAGGTGGCTGTCTGGGAAGAGCTACAACATCCTCCTTTCTCCTTTCTCGACACTTCTCCCCTACACATCTCCCTCCCCTACATTCTGCACATACATATATACTTCATCTCCGATCCCATCGGCTCTGATCCTACAGCAAATGCAAGTCTATTTCCCTGCATATACTGGCAGATACGCTTCTTTGAAAACACAGTAGGAACCAGCGGTCTCCGACCCCGAGAAGCAGCACTACCGGCGTCATTCCTATCTGCACCTTGCCCCCCCCCCCCGGCGCCCAAGATGTCTGCAAAGAACATCTCGAGTCCTAATGGCAAGAAGCCAGCTTCTGCCGCCACGAACCTCATCGGTATGTCCCCAACGCAGGCCCTCGAGATGCGGATCCTGACTCGAAATTCGGGCACATGCTAACCCGTCTCCAGCTGGAGGAGCAGCCGGCATGATGGAGGCCCTCGTCTGCCATCCTCTTGGTTTGTCTCTTCCCCCTCGCACCCGAGCCAGCTTCATCATCGGCTTTTCTTTCACACACACCCCGCCTTGACTGACTACGAGCTCCAGATACAATCAAAGTCCGCATGCAACTCTCCCGCCGCGCCCGCGCGCCTGGCGCAAAGAAACGCGGCTTCATTACCACAGGTGTCGAGATCGTGAAGCGGGAAACACCGCTCGGCCTGTACAAAGGGCTGGGCGCCGTCGTCACGGGCATCGTGCCGAAGATGGCAATCCGGTTCACGAGTTTCGAGGCCTACAAGAAGTTGCTGGCGGACAAGGAGACAGGGAGCGTGTCGGGAAAAGCTACATTCATGGGTTAGTACCGTGTTTAATCTCTGGCCTACTCTCTCACAAGCCGCCATGGAGGATCGCAAATCGCCTCCAGTCAACCATCAGATCAACGATTATTCGATGGTAATTTCGCCTACTAACGCAGAACAACAGCCGGTTTGGCAGCAGGCGTCACCGAAGCCGTAGCCGTCGTCACACCCATGGAAGTCATCAAGATCCGGTTGCAAGCACAGCACCACAGCATGGCCGACCCGCTCGACATCCCAAAGTACCGGAACGCCGCGCACGCGCTGTACACGGTGGTTAAGGAGGAAGGCTTCAGCGCGCTGTATCGCGGGGTGTCGCTGACTGCATTGCGGCAAGGTATTTAGTTTTTTTTTTTTTGCGTCGAATTCTCTTGCGAAACTTCCAAAACCCCAGAAAAGAAAGACAAATGTCTTAGGTTGTTTACCCCGCTACCCCGGATCTGCACGACCCCACTACCTTACTATATCCCAGCAACCTCTCTACCCCAATTCCATCTCCATTCTAACAACCCCAGGCTCCAACCAAGCGGTAAACTTCACCGCCTACACCCAATTCAAAGAAATTCTTCAACGCTCGCAACCCGCTTATGCCGACAGTCCCCTCCCCTCCTACCAAACAACACTAATCGGACTCGTGTCGGGCGCCATGGGCCCTCTCTCCAATGCGCCCATCGACACGATCAAGACCCGGCTGCAGAAGACGCCAGGGGTACCGGGCGAAACGGCCGTGAGCCGGATCACGGCCATCGCGCGGGATATGTTCAAGCAAGAGGGTATCCATGCCTTCTACAAGGGCATCACGCCGCGGATCATGCGCGTGGCGCCCGGTCAGGCGGTGACATTTACTGTGTATGAGTACTTGAAGGAGAAGCTGGAGAATAGCACTGTGCCAATTGTGGGGGGCAAGTACGAGGAATAACGGACATATACGGTGGAAGAGTGGGGAAAGAATGAGGGACGAAAGAAAGATCTGCTCGCGATCTGTTTTTCCATCTAGATGTTCGATTTTGTTGAAAGGTTAAATATAGATGGAGCATGCTGGATGTTGAATCTATCGTCGAGTTCCTCGCATCTGCTGTATGTGTGGGTGAGCCGAGGAGGGATTTTGCAAGGAGCATGGTCCGGCATAGCGTCCTCAATCAACATTCCCTCAACCTTTACCCATGATCGCTTGCTCTCTCATGTTACTACACAATTTCTCCTACTCGCTTATTTCCGCCCGGGCCTCTTCGGCCGCTCAAAAGCCTTCTTGACCTCCACCTTCGGGTGCAGATCCCCGTTGATACTCTCCTCGTCCAGTTCCTCTGGCGAGCTCGCTTCAATCTTTTTCTCGATCTTCAAGCCGGCCTGGGTCTCGGCTACCTGCACCGCCGAGCGGGATGACACGGCGTACAGCATGCGCTCCTTGATCTTCGAGCCGGACGGACTCGTGTAGATGAAGATGATGGGCGAGGAGGAGACGCCGTCATGGGTGTGCGTGTAGCGGTAGAAGGAGTATCGCGGCTCTGTTGCGGAGATGCTTGACGAGAGGGAGGAGATGGGGGCTGAGGAGCTGGTGGCTAGCTCGATGGTCTCGGTTGCGACGTTCATCTTCTTTGGTCATGTTAACGTTGCAACCCGACTTCCCAACACAGGGTCAGCGCAAAAAGATTTCGAGCAGACATACCAGCTGCACCAGATTATCTCCCTCCTCTCCGGCCAGCCCCTTCAGAGCCTGCACAGCCTCCGCGCTGACAGCCATATTCACCCCCGAACTAACGTGGCTCTTCCTCTCCCCAGCACCCCTCCCCTCCTCAGCCTCCTTCCTCTTCACCTCCCCCAAGCTCATCTCCTCCTCCGTGAGTGGCGCCTCCAACTTCACATGGCGATCATGCTTCTCAAATCCCTGCGCAGTCAGCTCCTCCTTCGTCGTCGCGAATATCGTCTCTCGGAACCGCTCAATGCCCAGCTCGCGCACGAGGGTGAGACGCGTGGAGGCGAACAGCATCTTCTGACGGACGGGTGCCGCGTCCGGGACGTAGGTTATGGCGACAAAGGGCGCGGGGTCACTGGCAGCATAGCGACGCAGGATGATGTAGAGTGCAGCGTTGGGGAGCAGGTGAGGTGTCAGGAGGGAGAGGTCGTCGGTGAAGGAGGGCGTGGAGGGAGCGAGGACTGTGAGGGGCGTGAGGGACTCCGAGGTGATGGTGCAGAGGAGGCCGCGCTGGTCTGTGGAGGACACGAGGGCTTGGAAGGCTGTGTGGAGCTCCTGGGAGGCTTTGAGAGGTCAGCATCGATTGTGTTGATTGAAGGCATCGGAGAGGAGATACCTGATATTCCTGACTGCATCTTAACAATGTGGTTGGATGTAATTGACGATTACTGTCCCAGTCTTTCGTATGAGTACATTGAGTGGGAAAGTTAAGAGGCGGGGCAGACGAGCACCGGGGCAGGTCTTGGCGGTGGGGTATCCTGTTCTTGAGCTTGAATCAAGCTCCGATCACATTCCGGCATTCATCTTTGTTCAATTCTTCTGTATCAATTGTCGACCAAAATCCCCAAATCAACAATGGACGGCGCGCAGCGTACGACAAGCAGTCTCGTCGGTAAGCACCTATTTATTCACTTCTCCCCTTTTTCCCTTTCACCTTGAATGCCCTGCACACATGTACACCACGCCTTCAACGCGACAAACACTCCCCATCCGCAATGGCCCAAACCAAGAGAACATCAGAAAGATCTCACACCAGCAATTGCTCCACCAATCCAATCAGCACCCAGTCTTCCGAATCCCGCATAGCCACGACTTCTAACAGCCTCTCAGACCGCTCCGAGCGCGCCGTCGCCGCGCTCCTCACGCGCTTCAAGACTCTCGTCACGCTTGCCGCAGAGCCGGTGCAAGACGGCGACGCTGCGACGAAGGAGGTGGCTGCGGCGCATGCGCTGCAGATGGAGGTTGAGAGCTCGCTTTTGGTATTCATTCTGACCGCTTCTTCTCGTTTTCTTTCGGTGCATACACTGCGCAAGAGCATCGAACTCGGGCAATGGAGGAATAGGCTGATTCCTGTGTATGGATAGGTCCGTGCAGCAGAAGACTTGTTGCAACTGACACGTGAGCTGAAGGAACTATGGCTCTTCGGCCCGCTGAGGGGAATTAAGGAAGGGGAGGGGGAAGGGCAAATGGACGAGGATTCGAAGAGGGTTGGGGAGCTGGTGGAGGGAATCTTGGGAAGGGTTGCTGATGCGAGGGTCTGAGGTTTAGGGGTTTGGCAGGTGTGAATGGCTGGCTGGCTGGATGGAGATAGGCTGGCGTTTCGGCGTCGAGATACCAGGCTTGTGCCACTGGGAAGTTGGGTCTTGCATTTCGAGCCAGAATATAACGGAGTTTTTTCCGGCGAGTATGGCTTGACAATTGACCTTCCTACCCTTCTCGAGCTAGACGAGTTCTACCCAACTTTATACTGGACCAGCTCATGCAAGAGCAAATTCCTTGAGGTCCACGGCGCATTCGACTAGGGAAGCAGCTCTGGCTACAAGCTTGAAATGCCAAGTGGTGCACGTTTCGCTTGATCAATCCTGCCATGCTCTAAACACTTTCATCACATGCACAGCCAAGCACCTTCAACCCTCTTGTCCCTTCGCATCAGGCTCGTCATCGCTGTTATCATCCGTTCTCGCGGGAGCTTTACTCTGCTTTGCAGCTGCAAGCCCCGTAGCCGTTACCCAGAGGAAGAAATCGGTGCGGAAGTGATCGACGTGGTGGAAGAAGGCATGGAATCTAAAAGAGAAGAAAAGGGGTTAGTGTTATGTCCTTTGACAGTGGTAGTCAAGAGAGGGTAAAACGTACTGGTGATCTTTCTCCTCTTCCCTAAAGATCCGATCGTAGATCTCCCGCTGCTTAAATCCATCCATTTCCTTCTTGTAGTTATCGAAATTGATCTTCTCACGATTGAACTCCTTCGCAGCCTTTTCGTTATAGCTGTCGAACACGGGTCTCTCAAGCAGTAACCCGAGACCTGGCGCCTTTGGGATACTGATATTGGCCGGGCCGTAGCTATCGCTGATGATCGAAAGCGGAGAGCCGCATCTGACGACCAAGGCTACCATGGCGACCATCTTACGGATTTGGTGCATCATGAAGGACTGACCGTGGACTTTTAAGGACAGCCATTCAGTATCATTGATTATGATAGGATCGGGGCCGACTTTGAAAGAGCGGATAACGCGCTTGGCGGAGGGGTCCGAGAAGGACTTTTGGATGGTGTAGTTGTGGAAGTTACGCGTGCCAAGGTAGCTATTGAGGGCTTCTTGGACTCTTTCTCGTCGGGAGGATGAGATTCGATAGGCCTTTTTGGCGATGATGTAGGCCGCTTTCACTTCTTTGATAGCTGCTTCGAGAGGGGTGAGGACGGATTTGGAGGTCGGGTCAGCATCTCCACCATCTTGTGGTTCTCCTTTTATTGTTGCTTGTGCATCTGTTGTCTTAGGCTCTTGCTCGACGCCATCTGTACTGTTCTTCTGCTTCTTTTGAATTGGTGGGTCTTCAGTCTCGCCGACACTCTCTCGCTTAGTCGACGGATTAAGTTGATCACCCTGAGTAACATCCAGATCACTTGCATCTTCTTCCTTCTTGAACTTCTCATCTGGCTTCTTAGATGCCTTCGTCAACGTAGGGTCATCCTCTGTGGAATTATGAATGGCTGAAATTACAGCTTCCCTCAACTCAGGATCAAGCTTTTCCAATATTGGTTTGACGAATGTTTCTTCCACAGAAGGCCAAAATCCGGCAGCGTCTTCCTGTAAAGATTGGTAGCTTTCGAGTTTGCCTTCTTTCCGAGCAGATTCGACCAGTTTATTCGCCAGGAAGCTTTGGGGGTGTGGTGGGATGAAGGAGTATGTCGGAATCAGGTACTCGTACCATCTCGAGTCGCACGTCTGGTAGCAGCTGAAGGATCCATTGGTTCGCTCGATGCCCCATACCCGAATCTGAGGGGGAAGATTTTCGTTGATTAGTTGAATGATGTTGGGTTCCTCCACGATAAGCTTCAGTGAGATGACATTGCCGGCCGCATGTACACCTTTGTCCGTCCGCGCACATCGAACGAGGGACGATTTCTTGGGATCATCTGCGTTTGCCTTGGAGATCGCGCCCGCTGCCACGAAAGCCTTGAAGATATCGCCTTCGATTGTCTTTTCTGCGCCGTTGATCTGCATACCTTTGTACCCCGATCCTGCGTACCCAATCATTACGGCGACTTTGCGCTTTGGTTTTCGGCCCTCTGCGTCAATCTCCTCCTTTGAAAAGAGAGGTTCGACCTTCTCTCCAGCCGCTTCAGCCTTGCGACGCTTCGCTGCTTGCTCCTCCTCGTTTCGTTTCCTCTTATCTAGATTGTTGCGACTTGGTTTAGTTAGCCCGGCAAGGATACTGAAGGGTAGAGAAACTAACCTCCACTCCCCTCTACCCATATCCCCCTTCTTGTTGCGACCGCCGTCTTTCGAGTCCCTCGATCCAAAGTTCTTCCGGTCACCGCCACCCCTGCCTCCCCCTCCGCGACCGCCGCGACAGCCGCGGCCTTGTCCACCCCGCCCTCGACCTCTGCCACGGTCCCTACACTCACCTCTCGACTTTGTAGTTTGTAAATTGAAATCCTTGCGGCCATTGGTCGCATCCCCACTTGCCTGGTTAGCAGACTTGGATGAGCTAGGGTTGTCGGCCATTTTGATAGTTGTTGAAAGGCTTTCATGCCTTCAGTTGTGCAAGTTGTTGCGTCAGCCTCGAGATATTTTCCTATGGGCCCAAGCGGGATGGGACTAGCTCCAAACCCTAGCGTCACTCACATCCTCAGCCTCGTGTGGACTTCGGCCCTAACGTCGAGAGAGCTATCCATTCACTTCAACAATCGCTTTATCATATTATTGTCGCTCGACCCCGAGCGTCTTCGTCTCATCCATTCGCACCGTCCTGCCACGCAGCTGTCGACTGTGAATAATGGGCTCCTTGGAATTTCATTGACACCGTCGTCCCTCGGTTCCTGTGAATACTCTCAAAGACTGCCTCTTCCAGACCTCTCCTTCTACACCACCACGACACTCGACAACCTCTACACACCATGGAGCTTGCACAGAGTCTCGTGCGATCCTGCGTGCGCTCTTTCTATGATACCAAGCACATCCTCGTCGTCGACGCGCTGATCATCCATTCAGCGTACGTCCTTTGACGGGCAGACTGTTCCTTTGGAAGCAGATGCTGACACAGGGTAGTTTGCGCGACGATGATATGGCGTACCTCATGGGCATGAACACAAAGGAGCTCCACAAGCTTTGTGGGCGTCTGAAGGAGGATCGTTTCCTAGCTGTGTATGTCTCTCTGGGATACTCACCTTAGACGCACAGCTAACCCCTGCAGTCATACTCGGCAAGAACACAAGGAAGGCCAGCAACGTCCCATGAACCGAACCTACTACTATATTGACTATCGTGCGACTATCGATGCGATCAAATGGCGAGTCTATCTCCTCAACAAGCAAGTCCAAGGCAACACTGTCCCTGAAATGGAGCGCAAAGAGTATTTCTGCTCACGGTGCAAATCGGAATGGACGCAGCTTGAGGTCCTGGACAAATGGGACATCGCCCTTGGCTTCCGATGCCAGAAGTGCGATGGAATTCTGGACCATGACCCGGACAATAATCGAGGTGGTCACGAACAGTCTACCAAGTACCACGCTCAGTTCAGGTTCATCACAGACTTACTTCCAAAGATCGACGAGACCATCATTCCAGAAAGCACATTCGATCGAGCCTTGGCCTCACAACTTAAGGTCCTCAGAGATGAGACTAACCCTGCAAACGAGACTGCTCCAGTCGATCCATCTGCTGCAAAGCCATCAGCCGTTCATGGCTTGAAGAATGCAGGCAACACATCCATTTCCGTCACACTCACCACGTCAGATGGCCCTACTGAAGCGGAAATTGCTGCGGACAAGGCTTTGAAGGAGAAAACCGCTATACAGAATGCCATGCCGGTCCATTTTACACACAGCACAATCACTGGCGAGCAAGTCAAGTTTAACCAAGGATCATCGCATACCTCGTCACTCGAGCCGGATAAGAAGAAAATCGATTCTAACGCATCGTCCACGAATGGAGACGGAGCTGAGATCGATAGCTACTTCGCACGTCTCCGGGCCGAGCAAGCCAAGGAAGCCGAGCGGGAGCAAGAAGAAGAAGATGACAGTGACGAGGAGGAGGAAGAAGAAGACTTCGAAGACGTTGTACCGACTGGATCGGGCGCGGCCACGGCTGCTAGCTTCAACGCCGAATCGAAGCCAAACTTGGCCCTACCTGCAACTGGTCCAACCTCCGCATTGAAGAGGGATGGTAGTGTTTCTGGCAGCGGAACTAGTACGGGTGCGACGACTCCAGTGACAGGACCCGGCACACCAAACGAGGATGGGCGGCCGGCGAAGAGAGTTAGGATCGAGGAACCAACGGTGAAGGATGAGGATGAGAGCGAAGAGGACATGGAATTCGAGGACGTTTAGAGCTCTTCGATCCTGGGCGCTACACGGTTTCGGGTGGGCTTGACAGGCGTTGGGGAAGCACTCATGAAGTTGCAGTTGCGTCTGGCGTTTGCGATCTCAAAAGTATGATATGCTGCAGCATGAAGGCTGGCCTGGAAATATTCAGAATGTACAAAAACACAAACCGGAACTAGTGCCTTTGCCGTCTGAGTTTGTGAAAAGCAGCTTTGGCGCTTACGTAATCCTACAACCTAACGATGGATTCCGAACGAATGCCTGCCGGTGCCGACCATGCAAGAGAACAAACAGCAATCGACCGGTGGACTCTCAAAGTCCACCAACTTCGAAACAAGACGAGAGGTCTATGGGGCAAAGAGAAAACATCTCTAACGTGAAGAGCCCAAGAGTTTCATGTCCCACTCGTGAACCTCGGCGTCTTCCTGGGCGTTTCCTGCCTACCATCAACCTCTCCCACCACTCGGAGAAGATATCATGATCGGACAAGTCAACCATCTGCCAAAATGCTTGCTGGAATTCCCCTCCATGTACGTGATGGATGCCCATCTCTCCGAGGAGGAGCGTCACCGGCTTGAGGTGGTATTTGGGAACGCATACAGTCTCACCGAAGTCAAGCTCGCTATCACGAGGTCTCAAGCTCCCAGGCGGGTCCAGATGGATCTGGGAAAGATTTTGAAAAAAATTAATCTTTGCACGGAAGATATTACTCGCACCATCTCACACCCAAACCTGTCGACGGAGCCTGATCGCGATGGCAATGGAGAAGCTCATGTCGCCAGGAAGCGGCGCAAGATTGTCGACTTCAACCCTGCGAAACGGGAGGTGGTCTCGCTGGATTCCGACTCAGCATCTGAGACAGACTCTGGTCCGGTAAAGGATCTTCAACATGAACCAAAACTCAAAAGTCAAGCTCTGCTTGTCGGGGTTCAGCAACCTGCCCAAACAGCGGACCTCTGCATGCCAGTGAGCGAGGACAATATCATCAAGGTGTATAATCTCAACTGGTACCACGAGTCTATCAGGGCTAAGGAGTTGGTTCCTGTGAGGCGGCACCTGATCTACGCAGGTCGGATTATCTCCAGGCCGCCAAGTGGGAACGGATCAGACGAGCGGAATGCTACAACTGCCATGCTTGATACCTGCGATATACTCTCCCGTGCTAGAGCCGACACTCCGCCGCCGTTGAGCTTCAATTCTTCAAGCAGTCATCATGCTAGGACGACTACCAGTAGCCAAAGAGCGCATCTCCAGCCCGAGAGCACAACCGAAGATGAGGCTGAGCGTGAGATGCCACCACTGCCGGACTATCTGCAGACGACCTACTCCTGCCAACGTCCTACGCCCCGCTACGGTCCGAACGAGGATTTCTTGCGTCAGATTCGAATCATCAAGAAGGCTCGCATCATAGATGGCCACGAGAAGCAGCGACACACGTATCACTCTGTTGTTGCAGCTATTGCCGCGTATCCCTACGAGTTCAAGTCCGCGAGGGAAGTATCCAGACTACCGTGTTGCGGCGACAAGATTGCTGCGCTGTGGTACGAGTGGAACAGTACGGGTCGCATCAAGGAAGTCGAAGCCATCCTAGAGGATCCTCGAATGAAAGTCCTGAATGCATTCTGGGATATTCACGGTGTTGCTGAAGCCACCGCCGTGAAGTTCTACAACCGTGGATGGAGAGATCTCGACGACATAGTTGAGCATGGCTGGTGAGCATGCTCGTATCTGAATTATTGACATGTATTTTCCGGAGCCCTCGCTAATTTGCTGGACAGGGCAAGCCTCTCCCGGCAACAGCAGATCGGAGTGAAGTTCTATGACGACTTCTCCGCTATGAGAATCCCGCGTGAAGAGGTCGAGAGTATTGGTCGAGTTATCCTGGACCACGCCAACCAAATCCAAGACGGCTTCCAGATGGTCATCTGCGGTGGCTATCGCCGAGGCAAACCCGACTCTGGAGATGTCGACGTGATGCTAGGCCATCCCGACGAAGAGACGACTGAAGGGCTCATCCGGCCGCTCCTGGCGAGCTTGGAAGAAGGTGGCTACATAACTCACCAACTTCAAGTCTGGACGAGCAACAGTGATCGTGACCAAGCGGCTCTCGAGTGGGAGGCTAGCGCGAAAAAGTCCCGACCGGGCTTCGATACACTCGACAAAGGCCTCGTAGTGTGGCAGGATCCCGAGTGGCCAACCAAGGGAGGAGATCGAGCCCGCGACCCCGGAGCGCCCAATCCAAACCCCCATCGTCGGGTCGACATCATCATCACCCCCTGGAAGACTGCGGGTTGTGCTGTGGTGGGTTGGACTGGGGGCACTACGTTTGAGATGGACATCCGGAGATATTGCCGCCACGAACTTGACAGGAAATTGAAGTTCGACAGCAGCGGTGTCAGGAGCCTGGACGACGGAAGCTTGGTTGATCTGGAGGCCGGTGGTCGTGATATGTTGGAGAAGGAGAAGCTCGTTTTTTCCGGGCTCAAGTTGGAATGGAGAGACCCGACAGAGAGATGCACCGATTGATCACCGGATACCTCTACTCGGATGGGTGATGTTGGATGACGGGCCGGACACAAGACTGGCGGCTGGTGATCAGGAGCATGGCCAAGACTGTGATTTGGGGTATTCTTCAATCTTCACGGCATTAATACCCGTTTCGCAGTGCGATTTAGGCCTCACAATGTGGACATTTTGAGCCGCTCAATGCACGCCCACTCCGACTCTAGCTCTTCCACTAAACAATATGTTACAGCTTCCGGGCGATTTTCTCCTACTTCCCCTCGCACTCCGAAAGCACCACCATCCAGCTCAACCAGCCATTACCACTCCATCACCATAGCCAAGCCAGTGTAGCCGCTCAGCCCCAAGAGTCCCAATTGAAACAACCAGGATGTCATTCCCTTGTATCTCCCCTTCCCATCGCCACCCTGGCAATACCTGGATCGGAGTCAGCACTTGATGTTCTCCACCCTCCACGCAGAGTCCTTCTCGCCCGTCTTCCCCTCAGCCCCTACTCCGAGCAAGCACTCACCCAACCATGTACACATATCTCGACACCGTCCAGCCGACCCCCAGCCCGGCCGACACCAGCGGGTACCGCAGGCCAGCCAGCATCAGTGACCCCAGCAGCGGCACCTGGTTCTCGATGTAGTGGGCGTGCGAGCGCTGCGCGCAGTTGAACCTGTTCGCGTCTTCGTCTGTGCGGCTCGGCGGCGCGTAGGCGGCGGGGTAGGGCACCTTGGCGATCTTGCGGTACGAGCCTGTGTTGACCATGTGGATCATGTTCATCTGGATGGGCTCATGGTTAGAAGATGTTCGGAGGCGGGGGGAGGGAGAAGGGGCTGTTGGAGTATTGATTCTGAAGGCTACAGGCTCTCTGAAGAGGCAGAAGAGTGGCTGGTTCCTTACGACAAAGGTGGATGTTGCGGCGAGGACGACGTAGCTGTTACCTGTTAATGGCTGTATCTGCTGGTACGGAGTGTGAGGAACAGGGGGAGTCGCCATACCCGTAGCTGGGGTCGAGGGTGAGAGCTGCCATTGCGAAGTGTTCTGCTTTGTCCTTGGAGTTGAGGAGAAGAGAGGGGGGGGAATATACATAGATGTTCAGGGAAGAGACGAGGAGAGAGAGGATAGAGAGAGTCGACAGGTAATAGTGTGCCCGTGGTAAGACTTCCGTGGTGAAACTGTACTTGCGGGGGACAAAAAGGGAAACTTGCTTCTGGCGCAATGATTGCTCCGAGCGCCGACGGTAGTGTGGCCTAGCCTAGAGAGGCGCCGGTGACAGTCAGCGACATCGAGGCAGCTGAGGTTATAATACGCCGGCGACGAGGCCAAAGAGATATCCGGAGGCGGACGCTGTTTGACGTTGCCTTGGACTCTTTACTTGCAGACTCTGTCTGTGGTGTTGTTGATTCCGTCTGTCAACGCATGGACCGCTCGGGGACTAGGACGAAGGATCATAAGAAATAGCAAAAGAAAGGAAAAAGAAGCAAGAAGAGTGGTTCAAGGAGGCGGCATGCTACGGTGTACTGCGAGTGTAGAAGTCGGAATGGTGTATACGGGTTGAAGCTAATATATATCGTCGGAAGTCAAGGGTTGAAGGTCTGGCCAGTGATAACACGACCAGGCGCAGCACACGAGTACTGCATTGGTGGTAGGACAACCAGGTTTTCCTTGGTAGATTTGTGTGCTTTGTATTGGAGAATCATGGAACATTTCGGATTCGCAAGTCACTGCGCGGATGAGTTTCACATGCTGGTATTGACAACCTTGAAAATAGAAATCTTAAACTCATAGGCTGGGGCCTTAACCCCGACTGCCAAACTCCCCGAATTAGCAAAACACGCCCCTCGCTTACACCACCATCTTGGAAGTCAAAATTCGAGAGCCAGGCTGCTGCTCTCTACCCTTTACAATTGCGATCATGGCGGAGAAACAGGCATGTTTTCTTTTATTTTCGTGAGACTTGGTTCCTCCAAGTTACATGACTAAACAGTTACTTGTAAACAACCAGCAGGTAGCCATCTTGCGCAGAGTCGCACGACATGATCGTCACTTTTTGTTGATAGCCGGCCCTCACCTAAAGCCCGGCCAAGCAATAGTAGAGCCTACCTCAGTACCGGTAAAGTATCTTGACCTCTCCTGCGCTTCCACCGCTGACCCTCCTGCGATTGAGCAGTCCGTAGTAGAGTCTCAGGCCGACACGCCCTGCTGCGACGAAGAACAGCAGCCCGGCATTTGTCCCTGCGATCAACATATCTGAGTCAGTATAAATTCTTCGACACGTGCAACAGGATAAATACAAGGCCCGGTATTGCGTCTCACCGGACAAGCTTTACACGAATGATACATCCTGAGAGCAATGAGGCAAGGAATGTAGCTTACAATGGCCAGTAGGATACCCTTGCTTCGCCTCATCCGCTTTGTAGTTCCACACACCCGCGATCTGACCGGACGCACCAACAGAGATGTTAATCGCTATCGCCAATTCCACAGCCCCAGTACTATACAGATTAGACGACAGCCATCCAAGCAATGGAGGGATGCAAGAGAAAGCACCGGAAGCTGCGACGATCAAGCCCCCGTACCAAGGATGGTACGCATCGGCCGGTAGCACTGCAGAAGCCAAGAACCCAAATGCACCGATCGTCGAGAACATGGCTGCGTGGACGCCGCGCGCGTTAAAGCGGTCTGCGGAGTAAGAGGCGAGGATCGTGACGACGTATGCTACTGCGTATGGAGGGCCTAGGCCGGCAGTGATACTTGGTTACTTGGTGTGAAGAGAGACAGACTCGAGAATGATGCGGAGATGCCAAAGTAGATCTGCATGCCAAGTCAGACGAGGCAACAGAGCTTGACAAGGCAGAGATGTACGTACGGCACAATGAGCGCAGAGACGCCAGTCAGTCAACGTCTCTCTCGCATGAGCCCAAGTCAAACCTCCATCGTGGCCGTGAGATGCCCCGAACTGGAGACGAGCAGCAGCTAGCGCCTTCTCTTCTGCACTCAGCCACTTGGAGGTTTCCGGGTAACCTGACAGAAAGAAAAACACAAGCACAGATGACAAGCACGAAGGTATGCCCTCAAGGATGAACAGCCAGCGCCACGCTGAATGACCAGCGGCCCAATCCATGTGGCCTACCCCATAGGCGATGACAACACCAAAGGCACCAGCCAGAGTTGCCGAGGCCAGGATGAATGCCACTCGAATGGAGCGTTCTTCGGTGCGATACCAGAATGTGAGGTAATAGACGAGTCCTGGGAAGAGACCTGCAATCGATTAGGGATGAGCGTGTACCAAGCGAGGGACATAACAACTTCGAACATCCCCAAGAGGAATCGGACGAACGTGACGCCTGCGAAGTTCTGCACTCCACCAAGACCGATCGTCGCAACGTTCCTACCTGCCGTAGAGTCAGTGACGTGAGCTCTTTACGGAAAGGAATCGTACTTGCCAGGAAAACATCAGAAACGAAATCCATCTATTCGGACTGAGTTCATTCAGCAGGTAGTTGGACGGAACCTCGAAAATAGCATAAGCTACAAGGAACACCATCAATGCGATGCTGTGCCCGATGATCAGTCAAGGCGAAGAATCGTGGCAGAGCTACTGACATGTACTGGTAGTTCGCCATATGGGTTTCCAAGAGAAGGTCATCATGAGTCGCCGCGTCGAGTGTTTTCGCATTACCTAATGAGCCTGATCAGCCCAGTCCTTGAAGCAGTATCGGGGCTGGTGTTGTACCTATATTTGAGCGATCTAGGTAACAGAGCAGATAAATCGCTGCACAGAGAGGAACAATCCTCAGATCTTGCTTCCGCAGTAGAGCTCTATCTTCCGCGGTCTGTTCACTGTCTGTCTCAGCAACCACCCCGGACTCATCTGAAAATCTTCCGTAAGCCTTTCTCGAGTCGTAGCGTCCCACAAATTGCGCAATGAACGTAATTGCGGCTTCTTTTCCAGCCTTAATATCATTCTCTCTCACAGCCGTCTTGGGTAAAGCCTTTGCATAAGACATTTTCTCTATGCTTGCTACTTTCTGACACGACGCAGAAGAGAGATGTGCGGCGAGAATCCCATGGTGGGAGCACGAGCGCGCCAGTTTACTCGTTTTGCGAGCTGCGGAGAAAGTGGATGTGGAGCGATGCAGCTTCACCCGCTTTACTCCCTGCAGTCGACTTTACTCAAGCATCTTAACCTCATTTGTGCGTTGCTTGTGGGTTTAACTATCCGCTTGAAAGCTTGGCTGCAACAAGGTTACAAGTAGTGAGAGACTCGAATACATCCGTGGGCAGATCCTATAGAGCGCGGCGGAGATGAGTGTGACTGTGACGCAGCGTCAATTGACATGGACCAGCTTGGTCGGGATTTGCTTAATCTCTGGGGTCTGTTCCAGATCAAGCAAGTAAATCAGCCAACACGTTTTGGAGGCACTCGGCAGCTTGCTTGCTAATAATAAGAGAGTGCACTAAGTCATACCAGACAGCCTCGTAGAACAAATGACATAAAGACCCTGAAATTCCAAAGGATGATGTACAAATATTGACCAGGCCATGATGTCAGTAGGCCTTGTCCTGCGTCAATAGGAAAACACCCCTTGGGTTGACGAAGACTATGTCTTCTGGACACTTGATATTTTTAATGCGCAAAGTCTAACTCGTAAGGCGGTGATTGCAGTATCAACTAATCTGTGGATAGTGTCTGGTGTCCTGATGCATCAATGATGGGTTATCATTGCTTGCAATCAGGGAGTGAGAAGTTTTCAAAAGGATCAATAGCATCTCATGAGCTGAAGATCATCGTAGTCGCAACATGAGTATAGGCAAGCTTGAGCCTTTTCGCAACAGCTCCTGTGCTGATGAATGCTCTGAAGAAACAAGTAGAAAGAAAGACCCATACGTCTGTCTGTACGAGAGGTAAGCCTCGAAGATGCTCATGCAGCGCAGAACAAAAATGGATCAGAATCAGATAAATTTCATTAATGCACCGCAAACGCCGCCGTTGTGGACACGCTTCCCCTGGCCTTCATAGCGTAACGAGGTACATTACCTATGGCAAACTTCATTCTCGAACTTCTCCAGCATACGACTTGCCCACTAATGTGACGGGTTTCCTTGATACGCATCGTAATATTGTAAGATTCCCGCACTCCTCGTGCTGTGTAGTAAGATTATCTTAGATTCACTAGAATTTCAAGGATTTTCTGGGAGGACCATCGTCGCCTCCCAAGTAGCCCCGCTTGGTCTTGGGACAGTCTTTTTTGTAGTGTGGCCCACCACAGCTGTAACAAGACACACCTGCTGGGACTTGCTGTGTCCTCTCTTGCTTCCCGCTGAGACTCGTCAGTCCGTTAAGGTTGACCATCTCTTTCTTCCTCTTTTTGGCCGCTCCCTCTGATCCTGATATGGCAGCGCGCTTCTTAACCTTGCGCTCTGCTCTAGCTTGATCCGTCGCCTCTTGACGCGAAGCTTTGATCAGAGCACTTGTAGGATCGTCCGAGCCGTCATCTGGTTCGGATTTATCATCTTCATCTTCGTCGTCACCTTCGGGTTCGGAACTCTCTAATGTGGGATCCTGTTGCTTCTGCGCTGGTCAGCACCTGATTTTTATTTTGCAGTGTCACAACTTACCTCCAAGGTTCTATTGAACCTACCAAAGCTCCTCCTTCCAATTGTTGTAGGGACATCCTCCGAGCTATCATCCAAAAATCTGGCCTGTGAGGGAGAAGCGTCAAGATTTGCGAATCCCGTCTGGACCACTCGCAAGGCCAAGATTGGTGAGGGCGCGGAGTGACATTGGTCTTCGAAGCTCAAGACCCATCTTGTGTCACCTGCCTCTATGGCCTGCTTCTCCAAAGCAGCCTGACGTTTGGCTTCCTCGCTTGCCAGCGCAGCTTCAACAGCTTTTCGGTCCGCAAGTATATCAACGTCGACTTTCCCAGGCGTAGAGGCAGAATCGGTCCGTCGGCGCTTTTGGGCAGGCTCTTCTGGGGTGGACGGAGCAGCAGATAGAGAAGAATGCGCTGCCCTCTGCATAAATTTCATAGTCAAGAGCCGGGAAGACATCGATTTTGGCGCACCGCCGGGACTGCTCGCGGTGGACATCTTGTAGGTGGTGAGAGGTTAGATCTTGGGGCAGAGAGTGCAAACTACCTGCTATCCAACAAGTAGGACAATTTTTTATTAACCTGTCTCGTTAGTTGCTACACAGAGGGCAAACAGCTCAAGGCTCGACCTTGGACGTTGCTGTGTGGGAGCAGGGCTTGACAGGCAATGAATTTATTAAAAATGCTTAGTCAGTCAGCATCTCTACCGAGCTCCAAACGACAACGCCAGTGCCATCACCATGAGTAGCGATCTACCACTTAGATCACCAACACAATGCTTTCCCCCGCCAGATCGATAGCTGCGCAGCGGCTATCAAAGGCGGTTTGTCTCTCGACGAGGCGAGCCTATGCCTTTTCCGCAAACGATGCGCAGGAGATTAACACGTCGGAATCCTCCAAGCCGGCCCAGAACGTCTCCAAGACCAACGAGCTTCCCATGGAAACACCACATCGAGAGACTCGTCTGCAAGAAAACGCCGCGGATGCTGAGAAATTTAGGGCTCAACAGGCGCCCAACAGGAGCGCTGTGTGGTCACGAAGTCAGAATCCTAGGGCCAAGGCTATGTCAGGACCCAGGTTCGAGCAGACGATTATGGGAATGCAGGTCAGCACAATCTTTAGATGAAGCTTCTGGAATTGGCTTCGTCTTGCGCCTCTGATTTCCCGCTGTTCATGGGCTAACTTTTCGCAGCCTGCCCCTCAAGCCGCAATCGAATTGATCCACAAGCAGCCTGTTCGATTGACACACGATCGAATGGTATCTTGTGACGGGGGCGGTGGACCATTGGGACACCCAAGAATCTTCATCAACACCGACAAGCCCCAGATCTGCATGTGTACATATTGCGGTCTTCCATTTGTACGTTGCCCTCGCAATCAGGTCTCCGGACAGACTTCTCTATGATTCCTTTTTCATGCCAGTCGATTCACAGCAATCTGCTGTTGCTGATATACCTCACAGGCCAATGAGCACCACCGAGCGCATCTTGAGTCTCTTCCAGACACCGCGTATCCCCTGGCTCCCAAAGGTAATACTGTTGAAATCCCCGAATCGCAGCGAATTACAGGTGAGGCTCTCGGTCAGAGATGATTGCGGCTCGGTTGGAGTTGAGGGATGTTGTTATTGTGAATATGAAAGACTTTTCCAAGTTCCTGGTATCCACTATATCTCTGACGTGCTCTCCCATCTTTCCGCTGGCAAAACAAAGCACGCTGCAACTAGGCAGAGCTCCAGCAGTATTTTGAGTCCGCAGCAAGCACCCTGATCTCGATTGAGTATGTACTGGCTACAACTCCGCGATAAAATTAAAACCATGAATAGACGAGAACAGGTAACTAATCTGAAGAGGGATCCTTACCCTTGTCACAAATTTAGTCACATAGTTCAATATTAGTTACTCTATCAGAGAGAGCACTGCAACATCACTGATCAAGTCGTCAGCCCAAGTGACTAGCCGTCCACGCTCGAGACCGAACGAGCACACCGCCTCCGTATTCTGCCGTGAGCTACCTCGAGCTCTCAACATCCTCCTCCGTACAACTTACCTTCCATAACACTGAAGATGGCGACTACAACGACCACCGCCCTACAAACATCCTATCCACCAATCCTCCCCAAAGACTTCAATGGCAACCAACCTAAAACGATCCGCCTGTATCCGCTTTCCAACTACACCTTTGGCACTAAAGAGACGCAGCCTGAAGAAGATCCCTCCGTCCTGGCTCGCCTCAAGCGTCTCGAGGAGCACTACGATGCCCACGGCATGCGCCGAACCTGCGAAGGCATCCTTGTCTGCCATGAACACAACCACCCGCACATCCTGATGCTGCAGATTGCCAACGCCTTCTTCAAGCTGCCTGGCGACTACCTGAAAGAGGACGACGACGAGATCGAGGGTTTCAAGATGCGATTGAATGAGCGCTTGGCACCAGTGGGTACGCAGTTCAGTGGCGAGGGCGTCAACGAGGAGTGGGAGATTGGCGATACGCTCGCGCAGTGGTGGAGACCAAACTTTGAGACCTTCATGTACCCATTCATCCCGGCGCATGTTACGAGACCGAAGGAATGCAAGAAGCTGTACTTCATCCAGCTTCCAAGACAGAGTAGGCGTCAACCACGAGGATTTGGTAACAAACTTGCAGGCAGCTAATTGTTTACCCAGAGGTTCTGAGCGTTCCCAAGAACATGAAGCTCCTAGCCGTTCCATTGTTCGAGCTCTACGACAACACAGCTAGATACGGCCCCCAACTATCTGCGATCCCCCATCTGCTATCGAGATACAACTTTGAGTTCGTAGACGAGCACGGACAAGCCGTGGCCATCACACCAGGCAGCGGACCGGCAGGTGGGTACGTACCGCAGACAAAGGTCCTGGCTGGTAGCGCCGACGAGGAGATGAAGGAGGAGAATGGTGCTTAGAGCGATGATCTTTGACGGCATGGAATGGCGTTGGAGGGTTGGCAAAACAGCTTGGGTCATCTGGATGTGATACCATACAAGGGTTTCTGGTCGGGTATGAAAAGATCTCTGCCAGATCCGCAGAGATTTGGACTGCCAATGTCTCTACGATCAATGAGAAAACGAATCGCACACGTACCATCAACTACTGCTTCGAACGTGGGGGATCTGCCCAGTTTTCATTGTAGAGATGAATGCTAGCGCCTCCCAGTAGTATCCCGTCCAGGTATCACTAGATCACCCTTAACTCCAGCAAAAATACCGTCGATTATCAGACCACCACACCCCCGACTCCCTACATTTTTTCCCCCTGGATAGTAGCGACGACCTTCCTCTGGTGCTTACTAGCCCTAAACTCCAAGTACCAAATTCCTTGCCATGTGCCCGTCGCTAACTTGCCATCTCGGATGGGAATCGTGACACTGGCGCCGATCAGAGCGCTCTTGATGTGTGCCTGTGTTCATCAGCTCCAGCCCACTCTTCGCACCCCAATACCAGCATCCAGGTCCAAGAACTCGACATCCCATCCACGCTCTCCGATCCCGCCGTGACATGTGTGCGTGCGTGCAGAAGATATGGGGTAGACGTGGGCTGTCGGCCTAGAAAGATGTACGTACGGGCATGTCATCCAGCCCCTCCGCGCTGTGTCTATACACCGTACCGTTCCTATCCTCGGGCGCGATCCGATCCAGCGCATCGCTCATGTCCGCCCTCACGTCCTCGTCCCAGTTCTCGTTCAGGCTCAGCGCGCAGCTCGTGTGCTGGATGAAAAGGTGGAGCAGCCCGACCTTGAACTGCCTGATCTCGGGCAGCTCTTTGAGGATCGTGTCGGTGACGAGGTAGCTGCCGCGGGACCTGGCCGGCAGGGTCAGGGACTGAGGGAGTCAGTATCTTGCATCCCCGGTTCCGGCTCGTTCTGTTCTCGGGTTGGAAGTTTGGCGTGCTGGGGTGGGGGAGGAGAGAGGGTGCGATGTGTGGAGGGATACTCATGTGCACTGCACGCTCCCTAGACAATCGCAAGAGGGAACGAGGTCTGGGAATCGGGGGATACTCGCTTTCTGGGACCAAGACATGCTGCGGAGTGGTGCTGGTTTTGAGAGGTAGGTACTCGGCGATACGAGGTCAAGAGGTACGGTCCAGAGGCGATGGAAAATACTGGGAAAGAGGGCGACCAGGAGGAAAAAGCACAATAGAACGGTGGCTGTTAAGGAACTGGGAGTGGTGGTTGGAGATGGCATTTGTCGTTAAGACGAGGCAAAGAGGGTTCACCTGTGATTCGAGGCGGGGTGGGACTGGACGTCATGCGGTAGGGATCGATATAGTGTCGAGGGGTTGTGCTCTGGACATCTTGGACGTAGGAGTGGATTTCCCAACAGGCTTGCAACCGAACAATTCAGTTGTGGTCTTGAGAGTAATTGTGATGTTTCTTGTCACCATTCCCAGATCGAGCCCACAGATCCCCATAAAGACCTGTGATCTGTCCCGCCGGACGAAATTGGAAAACTCGGCTCATTGCAATAATTTCTGCTATTGAATGCTGCGCTATGTTTCAAGCACAAAGGCTGCCTCCCCCTTCCTTTTCCCTCGCTAAAAGCTGAGATGCAAATTTTAATCGATATTTCTAAAGCAGATAACCCGCCATAAGATAGGCTCTCCAAGCATCAAGACGAGTGAGAAGTTATGTCATGAGGAGAGGGATCCTGCGGGAAACTTCTCCAGCGACAGCTTCCCAAACAAGCTCGAGCTCGATGGAGTAAAAAGCAAATATATCCTCAGATCCGTAACTGCGTGGGTTGGAAACTTTCCCAGATACCTCGCCTTACCAACCACTGCTGTCGTTCACTGCTGGGTTACTTGGAGCGCCTGTCCAGGATCCCCCGGCGCCGCCGCAGTTTTTTCCTCCACTGCCGCCTCCGCCCCAAGAGTCAGCGGCCCCTCCCCTACCGCCCCAAGGCTGAGCTGAATTGTTGTTCGGCCCGCCTCCGTCGCCTCCATTCTGCCAATGTGGAGAGGCTTGATTGTTTGGTCCCCTTCCACCGTTTCCCCTGCCAGAGTTCCCGCCACCGCTGCTTGAGCGGGATGTTAGCTTCCCTTCTCGAATCGCATGTACCCAGGTAAAAGCACCTACTTCGTAGACCCAGGATGGTTCGACGGCGCGCTCCAGTTGTTGTTGTGGGAACTGTTGTTATTGGATTTGACCTGGTTTGACGGCTGGTTATGGTCTCCTCCCCAACCGGACAAGTTGTTTCTGCTGTTGTTCGCGGGTCCCTGGTTCCAGCCCGATCTTTCGTTGCTTGAGGACTGGTTGGTGTTGTTGTTCGGATTTGCCGAATTCCGACGTACCCAGCTTGAACTGTCTTGGTTCGACGACTGTCCATTGTCTCCCCACCCAGAGGATGTGCTATTGTTTTGGTTACTGTGAGTATGCGTCAGATATTGGCCTTATATCACACCTTGTAAGCGGCAAGGGCTCTTACCGGTTGGGATTGTCCTGGGCTCCCCATCCATCGTGGCCAGATTGCTGATTGTTTGACGATTTCCCGTTGCCCCAAGCTAGCAGATATCAATCATGGAGATGCAAGGCAAAATCTGGAATAGAAGATCGTTTCTCACCAGGACCAGAGTTATTTGATTGGTTGTTAGCCGGCCCAGAACCGTTTCGTTGGTTCGGTGACTGCTGGTTTTTCATTTCTGGGGTATCGTTTCCGCCCCAGCCGGCATTTTGATTCGAAGACTGCTGGTTTTTCGATCCACCGTTTCCACCCCAGCTGTTGTTCTGATTAGAAGACTGTTGGTTTCTCGAGTTATCGTTATCGCCCCAGCCACTGGAATCGTTGGGCTTGGTGTCGTTTACCCAAGAGCCCGGAACATTAGCAGATGTCGAGTTTCCCCCCCATCCATCGTTCGCTGGCGCCGAATCACTTCCTGCGTTGCTTCCGTTCTGGGATCTGTTCCAATTGTTTGATTTGCTATTTGCGTTGGCATCGTCTGGACCTGCTCCCCAGCCATCGTCTCCCCAACCGTCGTTTGCTGGTGCCGAGTTGCTTAATCTCTGCCCGCTCTGAAATCTGTTCGAATCGTTCGAGTTGCTCTTGGCGTTGGAATCATCCGGGCCTGCTCCCCAACCGTCGTTTGCTGGCGCCGAGTTACTCCAGTTCTGCCCATTCTGGGAATTATTCCAACCATTCGAACCCTTGCTGTTGTTGGGTTGAGGGGTATCCTGAGCTCCCCAATTATCGCTGGCCGGTGCCGAGTTCCCGGACTTGTCCCAGCCATTCGAATGGTTATTATTATTGGAGTTCGTCGTGTCTTGACCTCTTCCCCATCCGTCATTTGCTGGTGCTGAGCTGATCCCACCATCTCCGCTCTGCGGATTGTTCCAACCGCTGTTCGCCTGAGCTGAAGAGCCACGTGACTTTCCTGTGTTGCTCTGGTTACCCCCATTATCTTGGTTCTCGGGATTGTGAGGTTGCTGAACAGACGGATGTGGAGTTGGAGGGAAGCCGCCGGCACTGTGTTCCCTGCCCTTGCTCTGGAAGCCACAGTTCGCGTGAGGACTGAGTACGTGGGGTGTTCTCCCGAACTGAGGAGCGAATGAACCAAGAGTGACAGCACTAGCGAATGGGTTACCATATACCGAACCGTGATAGACGCGTAGGACACGAGAATTCACGTCGAAGAAGGCGTTTGGACGGGGATCAGAGCTGCATTCGACCACGTCCTCTCTCAAGACCACATCAGCTCTCGATCCCAAGAGTAGACGACCGCCAGAAGCCATAGCTGCAGAGTTCAAAGGCAGAAGAGGGGTTGGTCGACTTTCGCCTCGCGGCCTCATCGCCGTGTCGGAAGTGAGTTGAAGGGTGCCATTGCGCCGAGAACTGGGCATTGTATTTTGGTGGCGAAGATGATTCTGCTGCGTTTCTGGTGGTCCTTGGCCTTGATTTTTGATGTGCCCTTGCGAGTAATTTGTCTGTTGCTGTTGACCTTGGTTCGGGCCCTTGTTCAGTTGACCGTTCTGACCTTGGCTCTGATTCGGAGCGTTCTGATTGTTCGCCTGTGGATTCTGCCCTTGCACTTTGGTATGCGGAACTTGTTGATTCTGATCCTTGTTCTTGTTCCTGTTCTGGGATTGAGCCGCGTTCTTCTGCCGTTGGTTGAAATCTTGAGACTGCTTGTTGGCTTGGTCTCTGGCCTGCTTGTTTCCTTCCTTGATCGATTGACTGTAGATGTAAAGATTAGCTCATGGACCGAGAGCTACATTCATACCCGAGGACAAGCGTCTCTTGAAAGTGAACATTTCGTGTCCCCACACCAAAGTGGGTTCGGTACCTTTCATCAAAAGTAACGTGCTTCTCCTTGTTCTCCTCCTTCAATTCGGTGAGCACGAGTTTGAGGCACGCGGGACACTCGCACTCGTCCCAACGACGTCGACTCGTGGCCTCGAAGAGCTCTCCCTTTGGCGGGGGCTTCTCACTCGGAGAATTCTTCAAGGCAGACTTCAACAGCGTTGTTTTCTTGGGGCTCTCCTCGGCACTTGACTCGTCGGAGGTGGTATCGAAATCTTTGACGTGCAGTGTCACTTCTCTCCTTGGGGAGCCTGATCTCGACGCATTACGACGGTTGCAGCAGTCACACGGGGCAACCTTCGTAGTCGGTCGAGGCTGGGGATCAGCCGGAGCTTTGGGTGGTGGTGGAGGAGGAGAAGATTCGGGAGAGACTGTCTCTGGACGACGACTTCCCGCCCGCGGAAGGCGACGGCCCACGATGTACTCACACAAATCCCTGGGACGCTCGCGGGCGAACATGATCTACGCTTCTCTCGGGAGTATACCCGTGAAAAACGGTGGCACAGGGTCGCCGTGAGCAACTGTTCTCGGGCGGGTGCCCTGGTGATGTTGTTACCAGACCCAGGCTCAGGATGGACGCATCCACGGCGCGAGATGCCGGTTGTATCGCAGCGCGCCTTTCCCTAGGGCGAGGCCCGAAATACTGCGACGAGGGAAAAGCAGTAGTAGACGAGCCCACTGCCCATTTCCTGGAAGCATGAGATGCCTCTCGAGGGTTCTGTGCCGTGGTTTGGAGTCGTGTGGTGTGTGGTGTTGGAGAGACGGACGGGAAATGGAGTGGGAGGACTTTTTCAGTTCGATACCGGAAAGGGCCCGGCATTGGCGGTAACCAGCACCGCGGCAGTTTGGCTGCCTTGTTTGCGCCAGACAGTAGAGGAGTGTGCTATCGTAGCTTTGAACGCAGCAGAAAAGGTTCTACTCGGGCCTCAATCATTCTTGAAAACATCAGCTGTTCGCAGCCGCCGCCAGCGTCAAGCTATGCATGCTGAGTGTTTTGTACAACCAAGGCCGAGGAAACCTCGAGCACATCGTGGTGGCTGCATCAAACTGGGCATACCGGGGGATATGTGTGAGGGTTGCAAAGACACCACCACGGACATGCCCTCCACGCAGGATGCAGGTTCCTAGCAGACAATGTGAGAGTCCCACCACACGTTTGCTCAACTTCATCCCTCAAGACGCTGGCACGCTCAATCAAGGCAGTGGAATATCCAACATGCCTCAATGCCTCAATCGCCTCTGCTGCCGCTCAGAGTTTACTCTTGGCTTGCAGCTCTCCGTCCTTCCACTGTTTGTTGATGACCAGCCCTCTCCAGTAACTCCAAAGTCCAGCAAGCCCTGCCAGTGGCGGGCATAATAGCAGCAGCCATGCCCACCACCTCGGACTCGCTCTACTCACGTCCCTCATGACCCTCTCAAGATCCTCCCTCAGTTCCTCTTTTCCCCCGTCGTTCCAGACCACCACTCCCCGGCCCAGTCCCCTCGCCTCACACCTCTTCGCCTTCTCCCTCACATCGCCCTGACTGCGCACCCTGTTCTCGGCGTCATCCCTGGTGAGGTGCGCATCCCGCTTCATCAAGCGCTCCATCTGTATCTCGGGATCTCGCACCGCCACCACCATGACAGTGCCACAGATCACATCCAGGCTACTCTCAAACAGCAGCGGCACATCCAGCACCACAGCCCAGTTACCGCTCAGGTAACACTTCAGCAACTCCTTATACATCTCCCGCCGCACAGCCGGGTGCACGATGCCATTCAGCACCCCACGGTCCCGCCTCCTGTCCTCGCTGTCCCCGAACACTCGTCGTCCCAGCGCAGGCCGGTTCAAGGGCGCACCTCTGCTACGGTCGTAGGTTGCATCGTCGGGGAAGGGGAGCAGTAGGTCGGGGGTGGTGGGATAGAAGTGCGCGAGGATTTGGGCGTAGCCCGCGCTTCCTGGCTCGACGACTCGGCGCGCGAGGACGTCGGCGTCGATGACGGGGAGGGAGTAAGGTGGGGCGGAAAGGATGGATGAGACGGTTGATTTTCCGGTCGCGATGGAGCCGGTGAGGCCGAGGAGTAGCATTGTGGTTGAATGGGCGAGGGGGGTTCGATGGCTATGGAGGATGTTGTCGTCGCTAGCTGGGAGCTGGGTAGAGCTGGACGGGACGACGCGATGGAGGTGGGCCGTAATCGATGGGAGGAGCCGAGGGCTTGGCAGCACCCGTAGCTGGGAATATGCGGTTATAATAATAAGCCCCTGGCTGTTGATTCAGACCCGGGCACCCACGAGGTACCAGAAGACAGGATGAATAGCGAGGTGCTTGGGTGGAATTCGAAAGCGTAGAACATCAAGCCTGCCGGTCTCTACCACAGCACTTACAACTGCCTGGCACTCGTCAGGATTCCCAAGGTGAGCGTTGATGAGACAGTCTTGACAGGCGGACGACCAGCAAGTCGAGACCGTATGACCTCGGAGTAAACAAGCTGTTGGCGCACCCCGCCTCAGTCTGAAGAGCCCATGCCTTCTCCATCCCAGCAATCCACCGCATATTCCCAAGCCCCAAGCCAGGAAAGCGAGGGCTCTTGACTATATGACGTTGACTGCTACGATCCTTCATGCAGAGCATATAGAGTCCCGAGCAGTCGTGTCTCAAGGGCTCAAGTTATAATGTTTGCGAGCATTGCCCCGAGCCTACCTCTGTTGTTGACGCGGTCACCATAAATGCGCAGGACTACACCCGAGCTTAGCGAGGTCTGCCGAAGCCAGTAAAGGGGTCACGGCTATAAATAGGAGGCTCAATAGCCGCGCGATAGTGGGGGTCTTGGGAGGGTGGGTCTACCCGCGCTCATACTTTGACAACACCTTGACTGACATCTTGTCCCACAAGCAGCTCGAGACAAGATCAGTATATCCCGAACTTCGAGCCCTCGAACTTGGGAAAACCACCACCTCCCAAGCTGCTGGCGCGTGCTTGAGCGGCTGGTTATCCGCCAGGTCCGACCTTCTGGGCTCTGGATTGCCCCCCGAAGCATGAACAAGGGAGAACACAAGTCACGCGAGCCACGTGGAGCACCAGAAACTCTTCATCCACTATTCACCCGTCAGATACCAGAGCCCCGCCCTCCGACTTCAAAATATGGCCACAATATTCTCACCGACCCCAACCCGACCTTCAACAGCAACGCAAGATCTCGACAGAGAATTCAACGTATGTCTCGTCGGTGGTGGCGGCGTGGGGACTATTGCGGCCCTGGTGCTGGAAAAGAGCAAGAGAGCGAGGGTTACGCTGGTGCTGAGAGGCAGTTATGGGGTTGTGAGTGAGGAAGGCTTTGATATCGAGAGTGTAGATCACGGGCAGTTGAAGGGGTGGAAACCGTCACGAGGTGAGCTTGGCTTCTCGGGCTTGCTGCTTGGATGCCGGCTATGACGTTGGGCTCGGGATTTTATATGTTTGGATTGCAAGTGAAGATGGAACGGAATGGCATGGGCGGACGAGTCCCGAGACCGAAGGGCCGAGGAGAGTTGCTGACGAGACCTAGTGGTTCCCAGTATAGAAGAGGCTGCCTTTTCTGCCCGTCCAGCGCATACAAACCCCCTGCCGACAGGCGCTGCAACCCCGAGTACGTATGAGGACTCTCCCACTCTCCAACGCCTCAGATCTCGGCTCTCACGTCACGTCTGAGGCCGGGTTCATCATCACATCGGAGAAGAGCCGGGCTAACTTGGCTCAAGTGGAACCTCTGCGAGAACGGTACGACTTCCTCGTTCTCTGTACCAAGCAATTGCCAGCTCAATACTCCCTCTCGTCGATGGCCGCCCCATTGATCACTCCTGGCGTGACGGCAATCGTGCTGATTCAAAACGGCATCTTCATCCACGTCCCCTTCACCACAGCCTTCCCTACCAACGTCACAATGTCCGCTGTATCCATGATCGGCTCCCACACAGAAGGGGCCAACAGAGTGAGGCAGATCGGCCCTGACAAGTTGCAAATCGGAGCGCACTACCACCACGGTGTACCCGATGACATCTCAGCCGAGAGAACGCAGAGATTCATCGAGATGTACAGCTCAGGTGGAGCAGCAAGTTGTACCCTCGCACCAGATATCATGCTCGCGCGATGGTCGAAGCTTCTCTGGAACGCACCCTTCAACGGCCTCTGTGCCCTGATGGGAATGAGTGTCGGTGAGGTCCAACGGTCTGGCGCTCGCGAGAAGATGGTCGAGCCGATGATGCGGGAGATAGCGGCGATCGCCAAGGCAGACGGCACGCAGCTGACCGAGGAGTCGGTACAAGATATGCTGTGGCGGAGTCCCGAGGCGAGCGAGTACCGCCCGAGCATGCTGCTAGATAGGGAGAATGGGCGCCCGATGGAGATTGATGTGATCCTGGGTGATGCGGTCAGCAGGGGGAGAGAGTTGGGGATCGAGGCGAAGGTCACGGAGAGTGTTTACGAGCTCTTGTGTCTGGTGAGGTGGAGGCAGTCGAATCCGAAGGAGGGCCTGGGGTGTATGGGATAAAGCCAAAGCCGGACTGGCAGGGTCGTAGGCGTATCTGCCGGATCAATGTCTGGATGGGGTAGACCGGAGACTGATTTCAGATGTATCACTGTGGTTTATGAGTCTTGCGCCTGCGATGCATCATGGCATGTCGCTTACGACATCTTCCGTCGTTGCACGTCCGTAACGGCTGTTTCCTGACATGATATCCTACAAACAGGCATACGCATGCCGTCCCAGGTGCTGTCTATCTACTATTTGTACACTCAATGCTTCGGATTCCCACTATCAGCCATTGTCCAAGCGGGTCTGAAGAGGAAGGGACTCGTCTCAAGTGCACAGGGTCCTCGCAGCACCATCATCCTCTTGCTCCAAACATCACCTGCCTCGATCGGGCCTCGCTCGCAACCCCGCTGCGAGCCTCTTTTTTCGCCTCTCACACCGGCACCGTTCCAGCTCGTCTCTGCCGACTTGGTCAGACGTGCCCAGCGGTAACGGTATTCAACGCCTCACCCACGGCCGCGTGGTCTTCTTCCAACACACGCAGACATTGGCGTCCACCTCGAGGGGCAACCCAGCGCCGGTCGCCAGCGCGTCTCCGTGTCCGTTGAGACCCGCTGCGTCCCCGGGTTGATCGGTGCTCTGTACGGCGTCTGGTGGGAGCCCAGGGCGAGTAGGGTACCGCGGCGGGCAGGAGAGGTGCGTGGCCTGTCAACATCGCCAGAGCCTGCCCGGCTGCGCAGTGCTGCTACGCGCCTCCATAGTGCGGGTGATATCCATCGCGTCAGGCGAGACAAGCAAGACCCAGCTCTGCGATCCCTCAAGCCTTGCATGGCTAGAGAAATCATACCAGGTCGGATATGTGCACGTGGTCACATGACCCTTCCCGCACGTCACAGCTAAGCGAGTTTGTTTACAAGTACGCAGAGCGACCTGGACGCCCGCCTACCTTTGGGCGATTATCCGACAGGAGAGTAGGTCCTTGTAAGCTTTGCAGCTTTGTTCTCTTTGTTATCATAGGAGGGGGGGGCTTCTTTTTTACCAAGGTAAATGCGCATTCCGTGTCATATTGAAGCTGCGTGACGTTCGGAATAAGCAATGCCTAGCTTTCCGTCGCGGTGGAGCCTATCTCTTCAAGAGCAGCTCGATCCTGTGGGAAAAGCTCAGGATCATCGTAGATGCTCGAAACTCGCTGCCATTTCCTATGGGAACTTGGGTATCATGCTCTTCTGACAGCGCTTTGGAGAGTTGTTATTATGTGCTGCTCGTAATGATGTTGAGCTTTGCTTCTTCTGGCTCGGATGATTCGTGTCGGATCAGCTGACTGGGACCGCTTTTGTGCGGTTTTCCTCATTGGCTGCTCATCTAGTTGCCTTGGAGGGTCGACTGCTGCTCGCTATCTCGTGGATAATGAGCTGGGATCGTGGGGGGTGCGGTTAGGTCAGGCGCGGCTAGAAAATGCAATTACAGTAGCCTGCTTGCCGGGCATCATCTATCAGAACTTTGTGACTTACCGAAGTTTCACATTGTTTTATACGTAGAACTGCAGTGATTTCAGGGTGCTCTTTTCGAGGTCCTAGCAGCCGGGACAAGTGGTGGTGGCACGTGCTTTCATAGATGACAGACCCTGAGTGGTAGAAGAGAAGACTTGCAAAGTGCCCCAAAAACGAATAGTCCAGCCAATTATAATTCCTTTCAATCGAGGCAAAATCCTGGAAAGCTACACATGACCATGTCCTTAAATCAGAGATCAAAGAGGCCAAGCCTAGCAATTGGAATGCTTGACAATAATATTGTAGTTGCCAGGTCCAGCGAATTGTCTGTTGAACGATTATTCCTGCCTTGGCTCGTAAAAGAACATGTTGAGTTACTGGCCGCAGACGTTAGCGTAATAACAAGTTGCGTCAGTTTTGCCGCATGTGAAGCAATTGTTCTTGACTTCGTCTGCAAGGTATGCGATCCAGGTGCATGGAGAGATGAGTTCAGTGTCGCGATCGTTGCACTGAAAGAAATTAGCTGGGATTCTCAGTTGCATTCAACATGTAACTTCAGAAAAGAGCAGTCTGAATGCGGCGGAGTACAGTGAATCTGTACATACCAGGAAGATACCGGTGTCCCATGAGCAGCTGACTCTGACGCAGTTCTTGGGACCGGCGGAACAGGATGCCTTGACAGCATTGAGAAAAATGATACCGTTCTGAACGACTGGTCTCTCGGCTGAAGACCCTATCCAGCGTATCAGTATCTAACCCCCTCATCTTCCCAAAACGGCTGGTCTCAATTTGTTGAATACCAAAGGTAAAAGTTCTCACATTTTTGGCCTGCAACCGGGCAGCAGAATTGAGCGGCCTGAGCGAAGGAACTTGTCAGATTTTGCTACACGATTCCATCCTTGGAGTACATGTAAGCTCACCAAGCCGCCTCTCGGGCCTGCATTATCTAGAGCGACCGTGCTGCTCTCGGTGATTTCAGAGCCGCCGGATGCGGCCCCGGAGACGCTGACGCCGGGCCATGAATGCTTAAGCTGATCTTCAACTTGCTAGTATTGGCTTAACAGCAGTTGGAAGAGGGCCAGGCGTGAATGGGGAGCTGAACAATACCTGGATAGTCCCGTTGAAGTTGAAGTCGTGGCCTTCGTAGCTACCAGAGACACCCATAACACCCAAGGTATAGCCGGCTGGGATGTCATCACGAGCAACCAAGGGGCCAGCAAGAACCTGTGAGAGAACACCTGTTGGCAAGATCATGTTTGGAAGAGGAACTGCAACGGATAAATATCTCTGGGGTTGCGATCGCAACGAGCACGATACCCAAGAGAGTCGTGAGGAACTGCATGATTCTCCAAGGCTTTGGGGTGTCTGTAGAACGAAGCTGTAGCTGTTGAAGGAAGAGGATGTTGAAGGGAAAATTCGAAAAGAAGGTTGTTCGGTGAAGAAAGAGATGAGCCGGAGGACCAGAGGGTGAGATGAAGGAAAAGAAGATCGTGGGAAGCAATCGTTGCTCACGGGCGTCAGGCTAGCGTACGAAGGCAGAGGCCTAATCGGGCCAGGTCGCCTTTTTTCGTATCTCTACAGATTCTCTGATAACCGAGAGAACGCAAGAATAGCCAGGATATCGTCTACACACATCCCAACTAGCCATTCGCAACAAAACATCCAGACTGCAGAGCAATACTATTCACCAACCTGTATATGCGCAAACAGACAATAATTGCCTCGTCTCGCAAGATTGAGCGACTCGAGAAGTTTCAAGATGACAACAGCCTCAAGAGCTAGCTATTAACCCCAATCCTGAGCAGAGGCACACGTCCATCTTCAACTCACGGCGTGGCACTCTTTAAAGTGCGCTGGTACCGTGCATACATCTCAGGTTGTATCGTTTTCGTGCTCACTGGAAACGAGATGAAGCTGGTGGCGTGAGTTATCAATCAGGACAGTCAACGTGTGCGATCACCTCTGTCCCAAGCCTTTAGCAAACACCTGCGGCCACCGAGTAGATACTATGCCATCGCCTCAACTCTCGAGAATTGGCTCTATCCCAGCGTCTACTGGCTGCTGGTGAGCAAAGCCATCATCTGCCTCTGCTTCTCACTGGTCGTCTCCTTCACCTCACGGTTGCTCTCTACATTTTCCACGTATGATTGATTTCCCATCCGAGACCTCAATGTCGAGTCCCCTTTTCACCAGCCTGACCAGCCTCTCTGTTATTCAGCTATGGCGGCGGATACAAGCTTTGCCAAGAGCTCGTGTCCCCCAACTGCTCTCCATGCACTTCTCCGCCCACAAAGCAAACGAGAGATGGCAATGATCAAGACTCACGCTATCTTAGAGCGCAAAGCGATCGAGTCGTGCAATCTATAGGTGACCTCTACACCTGCTCTGTTTCCTTCACAGAGAAACCGTGTCTTGTGGATCGATAGCGGGAATTTCGGGTCACGTTAATCGCGAGATAATTCCGAATTTCCTCTCTGTATCACTGCCTTGATGGTCACTATGAGAACTTCTATGATAGTCGTGTAGAAGAAGTGAAACACCCCAACACGCATTTCTCTCTACTCCCCTGCTCTCATACTGGTTACTAACC
>JAENRP010000028.1:204332-224774 GCA_024741835.1 Diplocarpon mali
CCCCCAGCCGGATACCTTGGCCAATCTCCGTTCACACCAGCCTTCGTCTCCTGAACTCCACCTCTGCTTGAGTGTCAGGCTTGCAGGTAATATCAAGGTAAGTATTTTTCGGCCTCATCTCAACTCCTCCCTTCCCACTGACATCCCCCTTGAATCTGATATCCCAGTTCCGCAACAGCTCAATCAAAATCACCTTGATCTCGTTACTGGCAAAGAACCGTCCAGGACAAGCGTGATTGCCGTGGCCGAAGTTGAGAGAGTCCGAGGCCGTGGTGACATACTGGTACTTGTGCTCGTTCCCAGGGATTGCGCGCAGCTTGTAGAAGCGGAGGCCGTCGAACTCCGAGACGGGCTTGGTTCCGGCAGGGTTGTGGGAGGGGTTGAAGATTTCAGTCGTGCTGGAATTGTGGATGGCATAGGCTGGGAAGCTGAAACATGTTCCTTTGGGGAGAGTAAGTCCCGTGGAGAGGGGGATTGAAGAGGTCGTGACTCGCTGTCCGCTGGCTGAGGTTGACCGTCAGCAGGCATGTTACGGGCACAGATGCTTCGCAGAGGACTTACGCAATCCGGGCGGAGTAAGGCGCTGGCTCTCCTTCATGAAACTGTCGAGCTTCAACAGTTTTGGCAGGCTCGACTTCTTCAACTTCACGGTCCCGTCGCCGTCGATATCGCAGCCGTCGGTAGCAGTGACCTGCTCGATCTCATCTCTGAGTGGCTGGACGTACTCGGGGTATGTCGCCAGGTCGTATATGGCAGCGGTGGTAGCCATGGATGTCGTGTGGATGGCGGCCAGAGATACTGGGCGACGGTGTGAGCCTTGACCTGAAATGATTCGGACATTTACTTACGAGCCATCTGGTGGCTTGACAAGAGGGCTGCATCGGTCCGCTTGTGTTGAGGAGTGCGCCTCAGCAGCCATGATATCATGACGCCCTGGTCGTCGTCGGCATCGTCCCGTGGACTCTTCTCCTTCTGATCCTTCGACAGCTGGGCATCCAGAATGGGCTTCAGGAGTTCTGCGCCCCTGTCGCGGAACTTCTTCAACTTCTTGAGCTCGGGGATGAAAGGCGCAACAATCGAGCGGAGAAAGGCAGGATAGGCGTTGACTGCATTCCTGGCTGCTATGGCATAGAAGGTGCTGGCTGCAAGTCAACATCGCATCCAGAGAATGATGCGGCGACAGTATTGAGTAGACGGGGCGGGAGAAGAACTCACTACATGATGCTCGCTTCGATCCATTCTTCCTCGCGACACAGAGGTTGGCCGACGAAGACCCGGCCGCTGAGAAGGGCCACCAGTCGGGTGACCTTCCCGTAGAGCTTGAACGAAGTCCAGTCCTTGCACGGTCCGAACTCCTTGTTGAAGCCATATACAACCTCTTCTTGAAGGCTATTCAGGGTGCTGGCAATGTGCCTCGTAAGATCGACTTTGATTGCCTGGATCATCTCCGGGTGGTCGCCTCCGATACTGGTACGGTTAGAAGGGGTGCACAATGCCGCCGGAGAAGCGACAGGGTCTGCAGAGGAGAGAGATCTCCATGCAATCAGGGGCACGTACTCCGTCTGCTTGTAAGCCATGACCCTCTTGACATATTCCGTGAGTGAAACCTTATTCTCGGGAAGATTGCGGACTTCGTCGATGACTGACACGGGCAGTATGACCATCGGTACGCGCGATTGTACTATGAAAGGGCTGTTGGGATACTGATGAGATGCCATTAGTAGGCCTCTTGCCTAGAGCTCTAGGGACACGAACTCTTGCGGCGCCTTCCAACAAGGCTTCACGTTGATCATTACCGCCAGGGGCACCGACGACGGGCAGATCGAGCTTCTTGGGCATGTCCGAGAAATACCTGACAATCGAGACCACCGCGAGAAGGATCGCAGCGCTCAGGAGCATCGGCGAGGTCAGGGCCGAGTCCATGATGCCACCCGAAGCCAGCTTCGAATAGGCAGCCATTGCAAGGCGTCTCGGGAGGGACGAGATATGGGTGATGTGATTCGGGGTTTGGAGGGAATCGTTTCGGGAGGCCAGAGGAGAGGACGAGAGAGACGGTATTGATGGGGAGGAGATGCTGCAGAGAGCGTGACGTCGCACCGGATGCTCGCTGCTTCTTGTACTCTGGACTGATGCTGGGAATGGAGCTCGACGTCGCACCGGATGCTCGCTGCTTCTTGTCCTCTGGACTTATCCTGGGAATGGAGACAGGGAAGAAGGCACCCGGTGTTTTACAAACAGCAAGGATACCTCCCACGAGCAGGTCTACATCATACCATGTGGCTCACTTCTGCCATCATTCCAGGAGGGATTTTCTCCCAAGTACCCATTTCCTCGGAAAACGCTCCCCGCGGAATACGATTTTCTCGGGACTCTTAGAGGTTCAGTGCTACGTGCTAGGCGAGCGACTCATCCGCATATCTAAAACGTTGGCAGTTCGTATGTTGATGAGAAACCTGTTGGATGTTCCCCATGACATCAATTTCTTCGCCGCATCCCTGGGCTCTACACCTGTTCGGGTTACATTACGATGTCGCCCTCGACTGATCTGATTATGACTGGGATTGGGGCTACTGCCATCACTGCTGCCGTCTCTACTCTCATTGTTGTCGCTAGAATGCCGAGTCAGCCCAGAACCGCCTGGTCAACAACAATCAGTACTCCCAGACAACGGCCCAATCTTGAAGGGAGACACCGTATGCTCTCGGTCAAGTTGCTGGGGCATTCCCCTCGCCTCTACCGATCCGAGATAGCTTGAACGCATGCTTGGGAACGAAGCCGAGCGTGTTTGTTTGACTCCGACCGCGTCGATGCTCCGATAGTCAGTCAATAATACGGTAACCGTCTTTGCCGGGACGGACAACCCTCTTCGACAAAAGCCGTTGCTGGGAGAGTGGACCAGGCCAGCCACGTGACGTGCTCTACCGGGTAGCCGGGCTGCATTGCATGGTGGAATGTGGGATCGGCAAACTGTCGCAACTGGAATGTTAAATTCGACCGATCCGGACTCGATGTTGCGTCTCCCCGACTCGCATTCGTACTCGGGTGCACGCGAGCACTGCCTACTACCAACTCTACGGGCCCTAAGCTGCTACAACTTACGAGAACAGTATCAGCCTCTCCCTTTTCAAGATATCTTGCATACGCCGCGTGGCCATCATGAGCAGGCCGCGCGACCCCGTCGGCTTCTTGCGGTACTTGGAGGTAAGTCAACTCCGGTACGAGCCACGCCAACACCACACATTAGCCTACGTGCGACAGTGGTCCGAGATACGTTGCGCCAGGTTGCAGATATCCTTCGATGCCGTCTTTTTCCTAGCCTACGACGAGGTACATTGGGCCGCGTGTCTTTGAGCGTCGTCTTGTTAGAACGGGAGGGGAGTGTTTCACATACTTGCTAGATGAGCATCACCCCAATATCTTCCTGGGCCGGATTTCTCCCAATCGCTCTCCCCAAACAAGCCTTGCGCGCCTCGTCGTGGTTGACCGCTGGCAGACCCTTCAAACATGTTAATCTCACTTCGTACGTCGATCCCTCCGACCTGCGCAACCGACGTGACTCTCCCCAGCTTTCCGTGCAACCTGATGTTTCGTGTGTCTCCCTGGTTGCGCCCAAGTACCACTTTGATTTGGTGCTCGTCCGTTTCGAGTACTGTGAGATAGCGTCGACGCATAGCAGCCTCTCAGTCGCGGAGGGTAACGTAGGGGCGTCTCTCTCAGGAGGGTAGGAGGAGTACACCTGCAACATGTCTTTTCTTGTTCATAGTACTTGAAACTCGGGACTCTGCCGTGGAATCAAAGAGCACGAGAGGAATTGTCTCTACCTCTCAACAACATACTTTCCACTTGCGATAGATTCATGTGCAAACCACAGTCGGATCATGGTGTTGAGCATTCCAACGATAATTGCCCAATCAAGCTGAGCGTCCCAATCCCACACCACTGCAACTGACAGGTCACCATACTGACTTCACCGCTGTACCGTGACGTGCTCTAACGCTTACAATCGATTTGTAGCGTGGTATGCTATCAAGAAGCACTTCCTTTTGCCTTTCCCTGTGCAAGACGTGCTCCGACGCTCACCTGAATCAGCCTCCAGCGTTGTCTGCCGTCGAACGGCGCCTCCTTTTCTGGACAGAAGAACAGCGTGCAAGTGGTGTTCATTGTCAACAAGGGGGCCCCGGGACAGCTGTTTGCAATACCATGTAACTCTGTCAATCGTCGGTGAGAATCAGTGTATAGAATAGATCAGAGCACTCCATGGGATAGACTCTAGCCTAGCGGCGAGAGAAGTGCTACCCTCTTCATGTTTGGCTTGTAAGGAAGACTGTCGGTACTGAAGAGACGGGGCTCAACACTTAACCGATGTACATCTTTACTCTTGTGGAGTACCCATTTCTTCTCAAGGGCTACACCTACAGCCTTCTGCTCATAATCCTATTCTAGTAGAGCAGATCTTTCTCTCGAGGGCGTCTCCCTGTAAATTCTGGAAGCTATAGCCTTGGTGATTGCTTCCTCGCGGAGGTGTGCAGGAGCACTTATCGACCAGCTGTTTCAAGGAGCAAGGCAGTTTATAGATGATCTGAGCTTCTGAATAGCTACTTGTATGGAGACACTGTTCAGTTATGTAACGATAATGTGCGTCAAGGACCTCATGCAGCAGAGATCGGAGATATGAATGGCCCGAAAGTAAGGGCAGGAGTCATTAGGCCTACTTGGGTAAGGCGAGCGCTTGGCACCGCTACTCTATCGCGACGACTCTTCATGCTGGCGACGATCGGGTCCCTGTATGTACTCCAACACGAAGACGAAGCCGAAAACGAAAAAACGAGCAGCCAGAAGACTCACGACCAACCTCGAGGCGGTGCGCCCTCAAGCCCCTCAGTGGGCTGCAAACCCATACTAAAACCAGCTGATCCGCCTCCCCCACAACAGGGGGTTCTACCCAGTTTGATGGAAACGACTTCGAGCGTGGTTCTCAAATCCGAAGGCCGAAAATGCGAACCTCTCCCTGTATGCTCGGTCGTCGCACGATGAGCCGGCACCGAACGGCAACTCCATCCCTACAAAGGAATATATGGCTGCTGATGGGTCTGGCATCAGTGACCGTCGGCGTTGCGATTCTGCACAGATCACGTGATATCAGATTTCCTGCTTTGTTGTTGTCTCCTTGTACCACGTGATGGGCTTCATGCATACAGCTTCAGAGTATGCTGGATTACAGGAGCCCAGCTATGATATGATGTTTGGAAAACTACGCCCGTGGTCAGGTCACGAGTGCAGCGCACACGTAGGATAGGTCGACTCAGGCTGCCCTTCTCCATCCTGTGTAGGTAGGTAGACATACAAGGCATACCGCGTATATCTGGGTAGAATCCGTCGGCTCACTCCTTTGCTGCTCTCGCTGCAAGACATGTGGCGTTACATGTTGCCCTACATGTTGCCCTACATGTTGCCCTACATGTTGCCCTACAGGTTGCCATCCAGAAAGTCAACTCTCCTCGCTCTCCACCCTCGCTTGGCCTGCTGCGACGTTCTCCAAACACAACATCTACACACTTCTCTCCCGGTTTCCACATACTCTCTCAAGCCCCAGCCACGGATGTCGAGCAATCATCCTCCCCATCAGCGCCGTCTGGACTTTCACCCAGCTCGGCTAGACCACCTCTGGACGAGTACTCACGTGATCGCGGCTCTCAATTTTCGCCAGTTCATCTCTTCCCCCCCCTCCTCTTCATCCCAAGTTGACGTGGTGCACACGGGACATCACCTGAAGACGACGAGTGAGCCGTGCGTGCGCGGTGAGACTGATCGCATTTCCCTCGAGGCTATATATGGTCCGTCTCTAGGCCCGCCAGCAGCACTTTAGTGGCCGTTTAAAGTTTGAGAGCTCCCTGACTCGCGGCGACGTCAAGATATATCCATGTAGCCGACTAGTACGATAAGAGCGAAGTGGGGAAGATATTAGCTGAACCTCGAAATTCGGATTGCTCGTACATATCGAGCAGTTCTGTTCTCAAGCTTTCCCCGCCAACGACGTCACGAGCGCAGGTCGCACGAGTTACTTGCGTAGAAGGGAGAGGTCACGGCCAGACCATGTCCCAGTCCGCCTCACCCCAAGCGCTTCGGGCCGGGCCGGCACAGGACGCTCACGACGAGGACTCCCTCCGAAGCAAGAGAATCGTGCGGAGCTACATCGCCTGCAAGAGATGCCACACGCAAAAGGTCAAGTGCAGTGGCGAGACGCCGTGCAGGAATTGCAAAGGCTCCAAGGTCCCCGTGGAGTGCGTCTACCCAGTTCGAGACCGGAAAGTCGCAGTGTCGGAGCGGTAGGTCTGGAGTCGCGTTCTCGCTCCCCCGCTCCCCCAGCTCGAGTCGCGCTGATACGCGTCTAGATACCTGAAGCAGCTCGAGTGTGAGAACAAGTCTCTGAAGCGCAGATTCCTCCAACAAGAGCAGGCCCCCGGCACCGAGTCACCGAATGCGCGGACCGACCCCAACCATCTGCAGAAGAGGACGGCGACTGCCAGCGTGCCGAGTGCCCAAGAAGCGAATACCTTCAGCCCCGCGGAGCAGAGTACGGCGGGAGAGGAGGATCTGGGCCCGGGCGTGGACGAGACCAACATCCAGCCGTACGTCGGAGAAGCCGCATGTACGACCTTTGGCTCCAAGCTTCGACAGTTCCTCCTGGGGGAGGACAACCCGCCGATACCCAGCCGGCCGAGATACTACAAGAACCAGAGGATGCTGCGCGCTTCCTCGACCGACTGCCAGCTGCCCAACCGGAGCGATGCGCAGCTCCTGGTCCGCGTGGTGCTCCGGTTTATCGGGCCCGACTATCACCTGCTACGCCGCACATCCTTCTTGGAGCGGCTCGAGGAGACATATCAACTCGAGGTCCTGAACGACCCCATCTGGCTGTGCAGGCTGTTTACTGTGTTCGCGCTCGGCGAGATCTACACGGTGCGCTCCACGAAGCCGCGAGGGAACGGCGTGCCCGGGATCTCGTTCTTCTTGAAGGCCCTGGACTTCTTTCAGGATCTGTACGAGGAGCCGACGGTCGAGTACATCGAGACGCTTCTCCTGCTGGTACGTGTCCCTCGGTCGTACTGGACGTCAGCACGATGCACTGCTAACCACGCCAAGTCCTTCTACTCTACTACCCTCAACCGGCGGAATACGGCCTACACCTATATCGGACTCGCCATGCGTTTGTCACTGATGCTCGGTCTGCACCGGAAAATACCGGAAAACTCGCCGCTGTCAGCCTCGGAGCGGCAGCACCGTATCCGGGTGTAAGTCAGGCACGGGGCAGAACTCCCCTCTTCTAGACCAACGGTGCTTCCCTTGCTGACTCACCATGTCCAGGTGGTGGACAGTGTACTGCTTGGATCGGATGATGTCTTCCAAGGTCGGCCACCCCGCCATGATGCAGGACACGGACATCGATGCAGAGCTCCCGTCACTCGACGGGCTCTCCCAGAAGGACGTGGCGGACTTCTACGACCCGGCGTACCTCACGGCGTCGATATCGCTGGCACGGATTGTGGGGAGCGTGCTCGGGAATATATATCACATCCCGCAGCCGGGCAGGACTAATACGTTTGTGCAAGGGGTCCAGACGATCTGGACGAGCCTGAGGGACTTCCGCAGCGGACTACCCCCGCTGCTGCGCCTAGACCCGAACAACTCGCCCATGTACGCCAACCGATCCGTGGCATCTCTGCATCTTCACTTCAACCAAGTAAGTAGAAGAGTTGAGCGGCTGCTTCCAGTACTGATAGATCTCAGTGCGTGATCCTGACGACGCGGCCAATCCTGTTTTACGTCTTTCGTCAGAAGTTTGACCGAGACACTGGGCCCCACGCCGGGAAGCCGCTTGCCCTCCCTCATATGGTAACAGTGCTGGCGGACGCCTGCGTGCAGACCGCGCGGTCCTCCAACCAGATCCTCTCCCAGCTCTGGGTCGATGGGTGCCTCGCCATGTATGGATTCTACGACGCTCTCTCCATCTTCTCCTCAACCCTCGTGCTCATGTTGTCGTCCGCCATGGATGATATCGATAACAACGCCAGCATGGACCATGACGCGATAGGGGTGGCGTGGAGCCTCCTGCGATCGATGAAAGACGACGGGAACGTCCCGGCTGGCGATTACTTTGATCAGCTGGCGATCTTGAAGGAGGAGCTGCAGAGTGCGTGCGCCAAGAAGATGAAGCACCTGAAGGCACCGGCCGCCACGAGCGAAGCCGCTGGTCTGCACGCGATGGCAGGGACCAGCGGCCTTGAGAATGCCCCGAATGTAGTGGATATGCGCCACCAGTCTGGCCCGGGGCCACTGCACATCCCCGTCATGAACCACACTCACGTCAACGCGGCCGATGCCTTCAACGATCCCTTCACCGGGTTATGGTCCCAGCCAGGGCAGCAGCAGCAGCAGCAGCAGCAGCAGCAGCACCCAGCCCAGATGCCAGGCCACGCGGCGTGGGCTCCGGCGGCGATGGATAACATGTTCGCACCCAATGTAAATGACCAGTTCTTGTGGGACTTTGATTGGGAGAATGTCGGGAGACTCTGAGGTNGGGGGGGGGGGGAGGAGAAGTCGGGCAGGTAGCAGGCTAGATACATATATACCTACGTACACCAGTGAGGACCGGGATTCCCTGACGGGATCTGACCAAATGCCGAGAGTATCCGGGCTGCCCAGTCAGATGTGTCAGCGAGGATTCAAGGGTGACGGGTTCGAATGCCGGAGGTACCTTACTTATGTTCGTTCCGCATTGGCATGAGCTCCGGATCGACCATGGGGTTTGGCATCAGATTCTTCGGCCCCGTCTGTTCTATTTATGAATAGCGTCCGCCGTCCGCCGCGCCGGAATGTCGTGCGAGTGGCCATGCCTCAGCAGCCCCCCTCCCCCCACTTCGTAAGAACTGGCCAGGCACCGACCGACGTCGTAGTACGTGCAGTGTCTTCCCTCCGCTCCGTGAGAAGCGCGCCGCGGCAGCACAGACCGGGGCCCAGCCCGCTGTACGGACAAGCCCGGCTCACGACTCAAGCACAGAAAAGACGCACATTTCGCGCGAAGATCCGACCTGACGAGCCCCGTGGCGAGAGCGAGAGCGAGAGCGAGAGCGAGAGAGAGATCGAGAGGCACCTCCGGAAGTGTTGTGTCCTGGACACAGTCGACCGATTACGAGCGACGAGCTCCATCTGTCAAATAGTGGGCCGAATCCCCCCGCCGAGCCGTCTGTCCAATAGCCGAGATCTCGTTTTCGATTTTCGGACCTACGCCTACGGCCGCCATCCCCGCCGGCCGACCCCGCCCAGCGGAGAAACGGCATTCTAGCTTTCTTGGCACACCCGTGACATGCTCGTCTGCTCTCGTCTCCAGTTCTCTCCTCCAGTGGTCTCCTCCAGTTCACCTCTCAAGATCTCGACAACCTCCACGCGATCCCCGACGGCCTCCGCCCTGCCGTCGACACCGGTGGACCCCGGCCTGGTGGGTAAGCCCCTCCCCCTTTCCCCTCCCTTCCCCGGAACTTCCCACAGCTCGGCGACTTCATTCACTCTATCGCATCGAACAGTTAGGCCAGCCCTGCACCGGTCTCCGAGCTGTGCTCTTGGGGGAGTCGTGGGGACGATAAAAGACGTGCTACGACGAGATGGCACAGGTCCTCGTCCGGGGCTCCGCGAGGAGGCACCACGGCAGACGGGTCGAGATCTGGAGGACCCGATGAGCACTTGCTGGAGAGCACCATCGCAGGAGTCACCCTCCCGAGCCCTCCGACTCGACAGGCATACTGCGGCAGCCGGCGAGGATCGGTGCTGTTTCGGCGAATGGTCGGCAATTTGGTGATCGGGCCAGACTCCGCAGCAGCTTTCCCGGGCCTGCGGCATGCTCTGCTACAGGAGAGGCCCCTGACGATCACCGACGCGCATCTGATGCTGGCACGCCGGTTGCCGGATTTTCTCCACGCTCGACTATGACGCCACGCGAGCCAGGTTCTTGGAGCTGAGGAGGTCCACCGGCGGGGGGAAGGATAGGTGCTCGCAGCTCCGCGGCGAGGAAGTGGCCCACGGCTTCGTGCCTGTAGCAATACATGACGGACCCGGAACACCAGCCCCATAGCCTTGCGTGCTGTGCTGGTGCAGGGGGCCAGCACGGAACAGCTACTCCCGGCATCCAGCGAGTGACCGACCGTCCATCGCTTGTCTGCGTACGAACTGGCACTGGCTGACATCGAGGTGGAATTCCCAGAGCCGGCCTGACCTGTTCAACGACGAGACCAGGGCGAGCATTCACGGCAGACCGGAGTCTCTCCAGACCAGAGCTCTGGAGGATGCCGCCTCGCACGGCTTCAGAGATGACCAGGTTATCCACACTGCCACGAGCATGAGATACGTTGGCAGTGCTACGGCACTGGCAGATCCAAAGCCTGCGGACGGGGACTCTAGAGCTGCCTCGAGGAGACGACACATGCGAGTTCGCTCTCCCCCGCATCGAAGGATCTAGGTCGACGATGTCCGCGTTCGCAAAGTCGGGCAGAGCCTCGGCATACAGACGTCTAATCCCTTCTAGGAGCTGATGGGCTCGTAATCCCTGCCCGTCTTGGGAATGACGAGGCTGCAAGCACGAGAGGTTTACGAAGTATCTCGCTTCAACAGACTGGCTGGACCGATTACCCCCATCTTCCACCTCGAAAATCGGCCCGTCTCCCCGGACCCGCCATGATGATCGACTCGACCCAGCAGTATTTGCCGACCCCCGCATGCGAAGCAGCCATAACGAGACAGCACGCGAGTGTTGATCTGCTGGAAGGTCTCCCGGCCGATCCGCAACCCTGGTTCACGAGCATTGCCGAGCAGACGGTACGGCCGCCATCTCTACCATTATCAACGTGCGGCTCGAGCTCCTCCCACGACTGCCGCTCGGTGGCCATCGTACCTCACGTCCCGGGTCATGTTCGCTCCGTGGCTACGCGATCGCGTATCAGACGATGCTACTTAGTCCATGGCGAAATAATCTGAGGTTTTCTGTCTGTGCGCTATACTAGAACTCTCTTTTGTGCAGGGGTTTCGATAGGGGGTAATTGAAGCTTAGGAATCAATAACAGTTGAGATAATTAGATATTTGATTAGGGAAATGCCAAATAGATGTAAAGCAGTGATTGACGCAAAAGGTAGCTATATAAAATATTAAAGAATTTAATAAAAGCAGTATTGCCAAGAATCTAGTGTGCACAGACAGGGAACCTCAGATTATTACGCCCTGTACGAAGTACATCCAGGCCCCTGGGACCCGGCGACGTGCTGCTCTCGAACATCCTGTCTCAGGATGCACGCACTTGTCCGACCGGGAGCCACCCACCCCGCCTTGACGAGACCCTGCTCTCTGTGATCACGCGGACATGAGCGGGATCGCGGCTGGATATGCTGCTTGACTCTCTACCGAGCTCTGGCAGGAAGACGCTGCGGTGCAACCATCCAAGATGGTCTGAGAAGGGTGTTTGATGAAGCTCTCACGCTCGTGTCGACATTTCCCTAGATGCCGGCCATAGAGACCCGAGGTGTACTCCTCGATCATAGCGGACAGGGGTCCGACGCCTCTCTTGATCGTAGATGGCAGCCTTCAAATCCGCAGGATCATCTCTCGAGGTACGAGTCCCACCACATCTCCGGTACCAGGCTCGCCGTGCAGGAGATTCACAACACTAGCTCCTGAAGGGCTCAGGACGCGGCTCGAGGTTCAGCCGCTCGATCGACGTCCTGAACGAGACGGGCTCGGCACGGTTCGGCTTTGCTGGAACCGGACCCGAGCCCTTCACCAACCTGGACGCACACTCGCAATCATATACAGCGGCATCGTGCCCGGTCCACGAACCATGGTCTCCTCCGACATCCCGCTGAACCGTCTCCTATACCCATCGGCGCTTTCTGCCCGCCAAACAAGTTGCCGTCTCCTCCGCCCACGCAGCCACTTTCGGATTCAACGTGGAGACTTCTCAGCGCACCATCGATCTCGTCTTCAAAGCTCTAGGCCGCCGCTGCAAGCCAGGGGCTCAAGAACAAACGTCGGCTATGGCTATGGCGGCACGGACGGATCCGGCTACTACGAGACCATCGCCGGCGAGCCGGCGCAAGACGGCGTGCCTTCGCAAGCCACCACCAGGATGGCGGATCCCGAAGTCTTGGAGAAGGTACCCGGTCTTCCGCAAGGGAGGTGGCGGTGCGGGCGGAAACAGAGACCGTGGCGTCCGTGGCGTGGAGATCCGCCGGCCATCACGAGTCGGTGACTGAGTGAGGGGAGAGTCACCGCACCTTGCAGCGTGGCTGTGGGAGGCGCAGGTAAGCGGGTGTCAGCTTATGGAACGATTCGCTGAGGACTAACAGTCTGGATGAAGGCGTTGGTCGTGATGAGCGCAGGAGACCGGGCTGGCACCTGAGGAGGTGGTTATGGAGTGGAGGGCCGGGAGAGATTGCGGATGGGTCAACGTCGAGGGTTTGTTGTCGAGGCTTTGGGTAGGAGCGCCTGAAGCTGGCCCAGGTCGCTGAGCACCGAGCTCCCGCTGGGTATCAGAGGCGATATCTTCGAGGTGTCCCTTCTCAGATTCGGTACTCGCCGCTGCTGCGACATTCCGCACCGACCCGTGGTAGCATCGACCACGCGCTAGGCAGAGATATTCAGCCATGACCGATCCGGCCGCCTGGAGACGTTTGAGGTACCTGGGAAAGACAGCGTTGGAGCCCATCCGTTCGCCATTATCGGAGGCTAAACATGCCAGGAGATCCAAGGGACCGCGAATTTTGAGGCCGACAGGGACAGTCGAAGACCTTCCAACCCAGCCCTGAAATTCGTACTTCGTCGCCGGCCAACGACTACTGGCCAACTGTCAAGGGGCTCAGGTGCGCTTGCAGCTTTGCATACGCTTTCGGGTGGTGCTCGTACCGCGGCGCGTCGATCCAGGCCGCTACAGGAGTGCTGTATCCGCGTGGGCTCTATAACGACTAAGCAGCAGCAGCTGTACAGGTGAGAAAGTCTTCTGGCCTGGCTCAGGCTACGTGCCGTACCGTACTCCACTACGGCTCCCAATACTGGAAGAGTATACTTTCATGCGTTTGATCGGCCTACGACGAGGTAGTGTACAGTGTGGAAAATGGCAGCAGAAAATGCCCCCCCCCCCAGCCATGATTCATGTGTGATCGGATTTCTAAAATCAACTGTGCTCGGCTTCGTCTGGACCCCTCAAGGTCCTCATCGCCTTGCCGCCAGTGCAACGCTTGAATGACAGTCAGGCATCTCCAACCACCTTCGAACCCAAGCAGCCCCGACGCGGCCCTTCCTATACGCAACAGACGTTGAATACGCACACGTCGTTGGGATCCTTGCCAAGGCATGAGGCGATGTTGTTATTGTCAGTTCCTGTGTCGCCGAGATCTTGGGCCAGTGATGCATCACAAGAATTATAGTCGCTCTTGCATAACTTTGACCCTTCAGAGGGTTGGAAGCAAGTCCCAAGAACCTTGATTCTGCTCCCTCCGCAGGCCATGGACACGGATGCCATGGCGAGGACGCCGGCCGTGGTGACGCAAGTGAAGAATCGCATCTCGAGGTTGAGGTCGAAGTCAGGCTGGTGTGTTTTTGTCGGGGAGAGAGATCAAATAATTGTTTGCTAAGTAGGGTCGTATCAAATGATTATGGAAAGTAGCGGTAGATAGCCCCTCTAGCGTGGGCGAGAGTACCTAGTTATATACTTGAACGCAGGCTAAGCGGATATTATATTACTCTGTCACAGGCTAGATCAATCACTATTATAGTGTTAACTTGTGGGGGGGGATAGCGGGGTGGCATGTTTTGCATATATAGGAAGCCTCTTCGAAGTGCGGCGTAGTCAATTCTCGAGGGTTGTGTATGCTCACTACTTTCAGCGGGCTAGCGGGCTGCAAGTGTGGACCTTTTGCTTCCCTGGGGCAGGTGAGCTCTCTTGGCTGGTCAACATGCGCGAAACAAGGTACCTATGCCCACATTTGCAGCACCCCGAGAAGAGGAAGCAGAGCAGAGCAGCGCGTTTGCAAGGTCGGTGTAGGCATGCTCGGAGTCGAATAGCTGCAAAACTGTCCGATGCGTGGTCTACTACCTGCGGAAGCGGAAAACACCAAGATGACAGTCTCTAGTTTTGAGCTTTGAAGGGCCAGGCTCGCTCTCGGAAATGGTAGACCCCCTGCTTCCTTTTCTTGGTAGAGATATTCATGGATATACGCGGATATATATAGATGTTCACGAGTATATATAGATGTTCACGTGTATGTATATGTACGGAGATATATATAGCCATGTATCAACCGCTGCCGGCTGCGATGAAACAGCAGGGGCGCGTATGGGCGGGCGCGCTCGGATCCGGCGCTCGGGACGGTCTTGACGGGTTTCGGGTTTGTGTTCGATGGGCCTGATGGATCGGATGATTCGAGGTCGGGTTGCAGCGAGCCGCGGGTAGAGCAGTGTCGGAGGTGCACATTGGCATATCTGTCTCTGCGGAATCGTGTCGCGGGGTCGCAGGGCTCTCTGCTGGTCGGGGGGCGCTCTTCTCGCGGGTCGCATCACGATACTTCCTTGGCCGAGTGCGCAGCCTCGTAGCCTTGGAAGAGTCTCTTCGGATGCAGTCGGTAGGACGGGTTACGACCAATAGCCGCCGCCGACTAGTAAGACGCTGGGAAATAATCAAGGAGAGAGCGGCAGTCGGCGAGAAGGGCTTGGTCGCAGAGTGGGGAGCCCTATCGCGACTCTGTCTTTCGAGGCAACTCTTCGAGGCAACTCTTCGAGGCAACTCTTCGAGGCAACTCTTCGAGGCAACTCTTCGAGGCAACTCTTCGAGGCAACTCTTCGAGGAGATACTCCGGGGAGATACTCCGAGGAGATACTCGCCTCTGACCTAGAGAGAGCAGCCATCGACCGAGGGACGGGTTCGACTCACATCGAAGAAATCAGGGTCCCTGGTAGGTATGATGGTTTAGCTCTTGAATCCAAGGAAGTGTTTGTACTGGTACCTCCTGGTGCTTGGTACGACTGCAGCCTGTTCCGCTCGTGCTTGGTGGTTTCGAAGTCGTGTAGCATCTTGAGGGCAAGGAAGCAGACGAAGAAAGGCAGAATTCACATGCCCTTGGCAGATGCTCGGCTCCATCCGAGATGCTACCCCATACTCGGCTGTTCCTCGGCCCGAGATAACCATCACGTGGCTCTGGTCGGGGCGCCAGCTGGGCTCGCGGCTCTGCGAGCAGCTATACATCAAGCGCTTCGACCGGACGCCTCTCTCGGTCAGTTGGACGCCTCGGCGGGAGAGAAGTCTCTGCTCGCCACGGAAAGTATACATCCTCCGCTCGCATATCTATTCCCTCCGCTCGCGCGTTCGCGGTCACTCGGCAGCCGCACCAGAGAAGATCGCAACCACGCCTGTTCTGACCGGCCAGACCGTCGTCATTGCTAGCACAGCTCCAGGGCCACGTGATGGTGGGGTCAGGTGTCTTTGATCACCCATGGCACAGCTGCGACGGGCGCCTTCTCACGGCTCCCGACGTCGGCGGAGGGAAGTGCGTGACGTCGAGTCGTCGCCTGCTTATGTAAGTGCTGTCGTGTCACAGGAAGAACCTCTGCGTTTGATCATCCCAGCTCTACTTTAGCTCCTCTCCATCTCCTCTCCATCTCCTCTCCATCTCCTCCCATCTCCTCTCCATCTCTTCCTCCAGCTCTTCGCCAACTCTCCTCCGACTCCCCTCCAACTCACAGTCGACTGCATTCCGGGCTTCGAAAAAACGATCTCCGACTTCCAGACCACTGCCGCACGCACCCTAGCCCTCGCCGCCCCCGGATGTCCAACATGTGACGGCATCTCAGCACACATCTCCTCTACCACTCCTCCAAAGACGGGGCATCTACTGGGCAGATGAGCATCCAGTCTCTCGGCACTCGACTCGGGGCGCATTCCAGAGCATCTGAAGCGCTATGCACGCGGACATCGGGAGACATACTAAATAACGATCGCCCCCCAAATTCCCCCAGGGATCCACGGCGCTGCCTCGATCTGCCCCAGTTGGACCAGGCGAGCACGGCGCTGGCGTCGTGAGGGCGTCAATGACAACCCGATCGAGCTTGCTCGCCCGGCAGGATGCCAACATCGCCGCCGAGGATAGAGAGCCTCGCGGGTGACAGGTCAGCATCGAGGCCGTCCGCACAGAGCTCGCCATTTCGAAGGCGAGCGGGGACGCCAGACACGAGGAGCTCTCGATCTTACGAGCCGGTAACACGGCAAAAAACACCCCGCTTGGGGAGGTGCGGGCGCGCGTCAGCCTTGGTCTGACGCCGTTGATTCTATGCACGCTACACTCGCTTGGCTTGTTGACTGGGCCCCCCCCCCCTTTTTTTTTTACCGCGCGCGGGCCGCACCCCACGATGGGAATCGGAGACCACAGGTGATAAGCTCGACAAAGGTGAGTCCAACCGGGCACATCCATGTCTATTGCGGGGGGGTAGCAGTCAGGGTGGTATCCAGAGCTCACGTGGAAGTTTGAAGTCAGTTAGTTTGAGAAGATATGTACATGCAACTCTTTTCGACGCATCACCCATCTCTCGCAGAAGCCCCCACCTGCCTTGGATCCCGTGGCCCAGCACTGTCGAACCTCGAACCTATTCCAACGCGCCCTCCAGCACCAGGTCCCTCGAGCTCCGGCCCACAAAGACCTTCTTCGGATGCGGACTCACGACCCAATTCTGGCTCACGGTATCCCAGTTCGAGAGATCCCGCCGCGTGAGCTTGACCTCAAAGGTGGCGCTCTGACCGGGGGCGATGAGCAGGTCATCGAAGCCGCGGAGGGCGGTGACGGGGTCGTTGGGCCCGCCAAGGGAGATGTACTGTCGCTGTTAGCAGCCACTCGGGCCGGGGATGCGAGGGACTCACCAGCTGCGCAATCTCGGTCCCCTCCACCTCGCCGGTGTTCGTGACCGTGGCCTGCACGGTGTACAGCACATCGTACAGCTTCGCGTTGCCCCCGGGGCTGCCGCCGGCCGCGAGCTTCGGCTGCGGCGTGCCGTCGCGGCTACCCTGCGGCCAGCTCGCGTTGTCGCCATTGCGCGGCGCGGGGCCCGAGAGGTATGGGTACACGTAGAGCTTCACGGCGTGGAAGCCCGGCGGAAACGCAGCGCTCGTCTCGTTGAAGTCGATCTCGCCAAACGTCGGCGCCGCGGTCGTCATGCCGGTGTTCGGCTCGTAGGATCCGGCGTACGATTTGGTGATGACGAGGTCTGAGTACTCGAACGTGGTGTACGAGAGCCCAAAGCCAAACTCGTACGAGGGCTCGATGGCCTGCTTGTCGAAGTGGCGGTAGTCGATGAACACGCCTTCTCGGTAGTTTACCTGTGGCCGGGGGGAGGGGGGCGTGTAGTAGACGTCGGTCCCCCAGTCCTCACGCTTCTTGCCCCACGTGAAGACGCTCTTGGCACTGGGGTTGCGTTTCCCGTACAAGATGTCCGTGATGGCGTTTCCGGACTCCTGGCCGGGGAGACCAGCCCACAGCAGAGCCGTGATGTTTGGGTGCTGCTTGAACTTCTCGACGAGCACCGCGCCGACCGTGTGCAGAACGACAATGGTGTTGGGGTGGATCGACGCGACGTGCTCGATCAAGGCGTCGCCGTTGGCCCAGAGCGTGAGGTTATTCCTGGGCGTGTTAGCGATCGTCTCCCCGTCTCCCTGGATCATCACCAACCTGTCTCCCTGGTTGCCGTCTACGTTCAGGTAGCCCTCCCCGGAGTTCGCATTCGCAAAGACGATGACCGCGTCGGTGCCAATGGTCGCGTTGGTGACGGCAGCGAAGTCGTAGTTGCTGCTCACGTTGACGTACCGGGTGCCGTCTGCAGCCGCCTGCGCCTTGAGCGCCGTGTTGGGGGAGATCAGATAGGGGAAGTCCGCGACGCCAGATCCCCACCCCACGGCCAGCGTGCCTATGTTGCAGCCCTTTTCAGGGCAGGAGTTGGGTCCCCCCGGGTTGTCGTGCGCATCGTCTCCAATGACGGCTATGCTCTTGGGCTTGCTAAGAGGCAGAGCGCCGTTGTTCTTGAGCAGGACGGTCGAGGCGCCGCCGATCTCACGGATCAGGTTCGCGTGGTCGGCCTGGACGTTGACGTGGTAGTTGATCTGCTGGTAGCCCTCGCTTGCTTGCGGGTGGAGATAGCCAAAGGTCTGGTTAGACCAGGCGTTGAAGTTGACAGGGACCCGCGCGGTGTCCCGGCCGACCTTGTAGTAGGCGGACATGATGCGGGTGACCATGTCGTCGAGGCGCCATTGGGGGACGGTGCCGTTGAGGACGGCGGCTGTGAGGTTGGCTCCCCAGTACGAGTTGCCGGAGGCGAGGCCTTGATCACCGGCCATCGTCATGTCAAGGCCTGCGAGGGCGGATGCGACGCCGCTGTGTTGGGACCACCAGTCGCTGACGACTGTGTAGGGTCAGCCTTGACCTACGGCCTAGGGACGCAACATACCGAATCCCTGGAAGTCGAGCTCGTTCTTGAGCAGGTAGTTCAGCGTCCAGCTGTTCTGTGATCCATAGGAGTTGTTGATCTGGACGGAGTCAGCATCTGGAGCTGAAAGTGGATCGCTGGGCGGGGAACCTGATTGTATGAGCACATCACAGAGCCGACACCCGCGCGGACAGCATCTGCAAAGGGCCTTGCGGGCCAGTCAGTCACGGTTACCCTCGACTCCCGCGACCACCTACCAGAGGTAAAGCTCGTGGATAGTCTGGTCGTCCAGGTTCACCGAGTAGGCTTCGATGCGCGTCCCATTCTCCGACCAACTCGGGTCACGATTGCGCTCTTGCTCGTTCACGATGTAGTGCTTCGCATTGGCAATAACACCCGCATCCTGGATCCCCTTGATCGTCTCTGCCATCCCCACTCCTGTCAGGATGGGATCGGGACTGAAGCCTGGAGAGTGTCAGCAACGCAGGCCCAGTCTGGCTTGGAGGCACCGCGACAAACCTTCCCAGTTACGTCCTGCGGCCGGGGCTCGGCCAAGAGCCCCCCCGACGGGTCCCAGCTGTACATCGACTCCCTTGCCCTTGAACTCGGAGCCCAGCGCGTAACCGCGCTGTTCAAGCAGCCGACGACTCCAAGTCGCCGCAGCATTCATACCCGACGGGAACAACGAGCTCAGATCCGCTGCCACGCCGTCAGCCGCCGCTCTCTCCCGAGGATCAGCTTGGGGCGGGTCTGCACTCACCATAACGGATCCCCACGGGCGAGTCGTGTAAACAGAGGCCGGCGAACCCCAGGCGCGGGATACTGCCCGAGTTGCCCATGCACGGCTCGCCTTGCCAGCCAACGCCGGTCGTCAGGTTGATCTTCTCGAGCAGGGTGAGCTGGCTGACGAATTCCTGGGCTCTGGTGTAAGCATCCTGCCAGCCGTCGCCGCCGCGCATCCACGGGCTGGGGTAGCTAGGCGGCGAGACGTCGCCGTCGTTCTGAGCATGGACCAGAGAACAGCCCGCGACGAGAGCGAGAGAAGAAAACCACAACATGGTCGGAAGTCGAGGGCGGATACAGAGAATGAGGTGCACGAGGAATAGCTCGAGGGGCGAGGGGGGGTCGTCGGATATATAGTCTCCGGGGCGAAGACCATGGAATTTGCCCTCGGGAGATCATCATGCAGCCCTCCTGGGACTCTGGAACTCGAGCAGATCACCCCGTGCCTGCTTTCTAGCCAGGGAATGTCCCGCCTCCGATATGGATCCGTTTTTTATGGTTTTGACGCTTTCAAGCATGAGCAGTAAGTAGTATGACGGGTTGATAAAACACATCTACACCGTACAGAGGGCCGCATGCGCTCGTCTGCACTCCGCACACGAAGACTTCGCGTGACGATTGCACGGGTCAACATGCCGTTTCCGCCTGCTCCTGCGTGGGGTATCTTCTGGTCGTTGGGTTGTAGACGGAGCGCATGGAGGCAGCCAAGATCAAGAGAGATCTTCAGTAGCTACGAGACTCTGCCAAGCTTGGTTAGGCTTAAACCGATCACATGCTTACGATTTAAGAGGTTTAAATGCTAAGAAACACCTGTTATGTTCCCGGTGAAACGAAGGATGATGTACTTAAATTGTGCACATGGTTCTGACCGTCCCAATCCATCACCTCCAAAGACCAGTTCGCAGTGCTCAGCCACATGACTTTTTCCCCCGGGCTGCCCGACCGACCCCACTTCAACCCTCCCTCATTTCGCATTACCATCGTATGGCCAGCCTCTCGCTCAGCCCACCTGTTGCTCCCACGCCGCGTGTACACGAATCTTGGAAAGGGAATCGTGGGCAGAGTTTCGAGGCGTCAGAACGGCGTCGTACTCTTGTGCCCCAGGAATAATTCTTGATCAAAGCCCAGGTCCGTTCTACCATCCCGCCGAGCTCCGGGGG
>JAENRP010000028.1:224788-247271 GCA_024741835.1 Diplocarpon mali
CGTCGGTGGATCCCGAATCCTTCGCACGCACTCATTGTGTACAGTCCATGGCTTACATGCTTCAGAGCCAATCAAGGTCTCTCTCTCTCTCTCTCTCTCTCTTCCAAGATCAAGCCCGCCTGCACAACGCTCGGGTGGGTGCAGTGGGCGCGCGACTACATGGAAGAAGTTCTTACTGCTCACTTCTCCCTCTGAGCAGACGCCAAATCAAACAGAAACCAGACCCAGACTGGAGCCCGTGTGGATGCTGCGCAAGGCCATCGGGCCGATGGGTCTGGCGGGTGCTATTTGTTCTCTGGAGCGTCGGAAGCTTCCACGGAGAGGAATAAGAGCTTCGGATTCTGCGGGGCGTGCAGGCTCGAATCCGACTTCTTCTCCAGAGCTGACAGGGCCGGCTGACTATCCGGATAAAAAGCCTAACAAGGCCTGATCGACTCCTTGGAGGAAATGCTGGGGATCCCCGGTCTAGGCATGTTCGCCTCCGAACCGTGTCGAGGTCGGAGATTTGTCTACGAAGAAAGGGGTTTGGACTTGTTAAGGGGCAACCTACATCTCGAATCTTGCCGTGCCCGCGGGTTAGACGGGAAAGTCAAATGCTCCTAGTGTGATCTGCTCTGATGTCGCTGTTGGTGCCATCAGTGGCATCAACAGGTCGAGGAACGAGCACGGGATCCAGCTCAGGGGAAACCGGTCGGTGGATTGATTCACCAGGAGTCACTGACATGTCGATGCGTCTGATAGACCAATTGGAGCAACATTATGCAGGTACATTCGCAGCCAGTGGATCACAACGACCCAGTGCTATCGAGAAAAGCGCACGAGCAAGCCGAACGCCTTGACCCTGGAGAAATACTACGAGCTACTTGGTACATGCCCGAAATAATGTACAAGTGCTGTCTATGCGTAATTCTACCGGTTTCCATTAATAGGGCTTATATACAAAGGGTATAGCTAATGATTTATCTATAACGATTCGCTGCTTTTTGCATTGAAAATCAACGCTTTTAATATAGATTCTTCATTTAATATACCGACTTTAAAGACACTTATAAAATAGACCTCTTATAACGAACGAGTACGCTATTAGACTCTTTATTTTAATGCCAGTTGGACTTAAGATTAAATCGCCCTTTAATTGAACCTTACTCAACGTTAAGTTTAGTACGCTCTATAGACTCGATTAACTCCTTAATATTATCTTCAAGGCTGTAAAGCTCACTTAAATACTTTATAATAAAAACACCTTATTTAATAGGTTATAGCCTTAAGAGCAAATCGATATACTCCTTAGGCTAATATTCCTTTGATTCTTTATTAGAACGTCGGCTTTTATACTATTTGTATAGCTTTTAAAAAGGAAGGCTTCGTTCGACGAATTGCTTATCGAAAACCAGTCTTTACGTATACAAATTAGATCTCTCGACTTTAATAGGCTCTCAAGCATAAAGATTGGATTAAAGAGCAATAGTTTTCAATCTTATAGAGTAACGAAACGTAGGTTAATCTTAGGAAATATATAAAGGAATAGATTATATAAGAAATCGGGTCTTAAGAAGAATATTACCCTAATTGTATCGAGGATCGATATTAAAGGAAGATTAAATAGATGTTTTAAAGAATAATATTAAGGAAATACAGTCGGTATTAAAGGTTATTCTAAGAAAAGGATTAGGAAACGATAAATGAAGGTTCGTACTTTAGAATTATTATTCCAAAGGTTTAAGAGATTCTATAGCAATATCCTAAGCTTAAATTCTAATAGGATAATGCAAAAGGGCACGCTTTTAAATATACTCAATTAGTATTTAAAGCAATCGGGATTACCCTTATCTTTTAGCCTGCGAATTCTCCTAATTTAAACCTAATTAAGATAGTATAAGATAAAATGAAAGATTATATTAAGGGTAAATATCCAAAGGTTCATCGATCCTATAAGAGATTATATAAAGCTATAAAAGAAGCATAGGAATCAATAACAATTAAAAGGATTAGAGAATTAATTAGGGAAATGCTAAAGAGATATAAAGCTATAATTGCAGCAAAAGGAGGCTATATAAAATATTAAGGAAATTGTAAAAGCAGCATTGCCAAGTATCTAGTATGCACGGCCTAGAATTGTACATTATTTACCCATGGTACGAAGTATGAATGTTTACTGATATACATTCCTCAGACGCTAATGTGTAGATCACGTACAGGATTATCAAGCCAGTCGGTTCCTGGAGTTTTTCCTTCAAGTTTCCACCTCTAGCAGCAAAGCAAAATCCGTGTTCCAAGTCCACTCTCTGCGCGGGGGGGGAGTGGCTACTCGACCCCATGTTCAGCTCGGAAATCCGTACTCGCGATTTAGTTTTTCCTGGGCTGCCATGGATCAAAACCTACCTGTAATGGTCCATACCACGCCATCAGGGGCGCCCGCCATTCAGAGTAACAGAGAACAAAGTATAATCTGCTGCCTCTCCTACGCCTCGGGACAGGCTCCTCTTCACTGACCGCTGCGAGTAGGGAAATGGGAAACTCGAGCATCTCCTGCCGCACCGCGCAAGATCGGAACCCCACTGGCTACTCGTCCTGTGATGCCTTTCCCACTGATTCCCTGCACCATTCACATCTCGGGACATCTCGCTCATGCTGGATTGTCGCGCTCTCACACCCGACAGTCGGGATGTTCTTGCAGCAGGTGCGCAAATCTCGGGCTCGGCGGCGAACGGGTCGCGGCGCTCGGGGCGTATCAGCTGCGAAAGTAAGGTCCCTGCATGGAGTTTCTTCTGCTTCATAAAGCGACGTCCGACGGCTTGTCTCGGGAAATTGGAGCGCTCGAACTCTTGTCCCTCGCAAAGCTGCTTCGCTCTGCGGAGAGCTCTGTGTGGTTTGGAGGGGGTGCAGTATCATCGAGTTGACTTAGATTGCTAGATTACGCAATAATATGGCGACGAGATCTTGGCATGATCTACTATTCCGAGATTGCTGACTACTAAGTATGCAGCGAGAGCGTGGCGCTCGTGTCAAATCCTAGAAGTGCCGCGTTGCGACGAGGCTGGTCGCTGCTTCGACTGGAAATGAGTCTACAGGTAATGGGCTTGGATTTGTTCGCAACACCTCAACTCATCCTCTGTGCTGTCTGCCACTGCGCACTCTTATACCTTCCAAACCTGCCTCACGAAATCCTCAATGTCGCCGAGCAACACTTCAGGCTGCTCGAGCGCTGCAAAGTGTCCTCCCTGTGCAGATTGTCAGCTACTATGGTTCCAGAAAACGAGAGGCTAGTCACACCTTGCTATGCTCGCGATAGAACACCAGGTTCCCCTCCGTAGCTGCCCAACTCTTGGGGACGGGGATCAACTCCTTTGGAAAGTTGGAGAACCCAAACGGAACCTTGACATAAGGCTGGACGGGCTGCTCGTCTTTGGGGAGGAAGCGCTTGAGGCCGTCAGCAAGTCTCGCCCTGCTCCCACCCCCTTCTATTGTCAACCCCGCCAACAACCCACTCCATAGACGTGATACTCACAGTCCGGTAAGGGTAGATGCTACTCTCGAACGTCCTCGTGAACCAATACAGACTGACGCTCTCCAAGATCGTCTCCAGGCTCGGATCCTCGTCCGTCCAAGCCAAGAGCTTCTCCCCGATCCAGGCCAGCAGCGCAAGTGGGCTAGAGCCGAGAACGAGCCCGATGGTAGAGGGTCGGGTCCCGTGCATGTTGGCGTAGCCCGAGCCGTGCGTTACGAACTCTTGACCACGCGCGAGCATCGCCTGTTCTCTCTCCGATAGACTGGAGGTGGAGAGGCCGGCTGGAGCAGAGGCGAGGTAGTTGAAGTTCACGTGGGCGGCTGGGAACGTCAGACCTTTGCTTTTTGGTTGAAGACTGAGAAGTGATGTAGAGATCAGCCGAACCTTTACAGCTGGGAAACTCGTCACCTCCGAGTACCTTTGCGACTCGGCTCCCGATATCTCCTCCTTGCGCGATGTAGCCGCCCTCAAAACCGAGATCGCGCATCAGTTGATCCATGACGACCGCGATATCCCGAGCCGCGAACTCACGGTCCAGTGGTGGGGGGCTGGAGAATGCATAGCCGGGAAGGGAGGGGACGACGATGTGGTATGGGAGTGATGCTGGGTCTGGGAATCTGGCTTGAAGGAGGCTGAGGATGGGGAGAAACTCTAGGAAGCTTCCGGGCCAGCCGTGTAGGAAGACGAGGGGCGCAGCTGTGGGAGAGGTCGAGAAAAGGGCGACGAAGTGAGTGGTAAAGGTTCCGGCCTCGGTCGTGACGGAGGATGTGAAGTTGGGGAAAGCGTTGATGTGCGCTTCGGATTTCTTCCTACCAGTATACGGTGAGTGAGCATGAATAGACGATCGATAGGAAAGACGGATATGTAGAGGGAAACTCCCAGGGATAAGGGCAAAGAGGTTTGGGGCTCAACTTCGGCATATGCGCACGTCGCGCTCTGGCTCAGGAGCAGCCGTTGACAGTCAAATCAAGCTCCGAATCGAGTTGGCTCTCAACATCTCAGGAGGCATGAAAGAGGCAACGCGCTGAGGAAGAGCAAAAGCTCGAGCTTACCAGTCATACTCCTCCCAGATCTTCTTCGCATTGATCATCCACGCGCGACTCAACCCAAATCTCCGATCTTCTTGTCTGTTCTCGTACGTCTCCCTTGGTATCCTCGACAGCTTCAAGAGCTGTTTGAAATCCGCGATTTCACCATCCGGAATATCGACTTTGAAGGGGGTTGGTCGCTTGTGTACCGACGCGGGAATTGTGGAGTAGGTCGACATGTCGTCGGGGTATTTTCCTGTTGTCGGACAGCTCTGCTCCGACGAGAGCGAGGAGAGAAGACCGAAGCAGGGAGGACGGAGATGTGAGGTTGTGGCTCGGTTTATGTAGGGAAGCGAAGCAACGAGAAGTCGAGGTCGGAATGACCTCGTGATGCTTATCGAAGCGGGCAGCTCGGGCAGCTCATCTACGACACTTTCCTGGGTATCTGGAGTAGCTGACGCCCTCGGGTTGAATCCGCATCTGGAGCTTTGCGATGGGATGGCTTCGGAATCTTCTGGCCGTCGACAGTAAGCGATGCATCGACAGCCAGAGTCTGTCGGGCCATACCAGCAGATGATGCAGCATTCCGGACACCACCGAGACCATTTTCACGGCGCAGACCAACATCTTCTTCTCTTCAAACGGCACGATTGCGGGTTGTGGAGGTGCTGTACTCTGGTCGTTACACTCCAACCCGAATGTCAATATCCATACGACGCTCGAAGAGATTCTCGTCTGGTGGGAAGATCTTGATGGAGAAGAGATTCACCACAGTACTATGTAGACTGCCCGCACAAGCCTCCCCGCCAGACCCCGCGCCAGATCCCCCCCCTCAAACGCCCATCCTCCTGCAACGACGACTATCCTCATACTGATCTCTCTCCACCATCCCCAAAACGGCTAAATGTTTCTCCCTACTCCATGCAAACCTAGGAGCTGCTCCTTGGATCCGTCATCCAGTCCGGCTTGATCTCGTATAATAACCATAACCACAACCACAACCACAACCCATCTTCATAACAGACAATAAGCACACAGCCCGCGTCATGGCAGCTCCAGTCACCTCAGTCGCATACATCACCACCAAGCCCGGCATCGATCTTGAAGGCACAGGCACCGCTGCGCAGGCGTGGAAGGAGGCCCTGGCAACCTTACCACAACAGAATGGGTTCCAGAGCAGGCGTTGGGGCAGGACGATGGAGAATGTAAACCTGTTGATGCTCTTTGTTTGTGAGACCTTTCACTCGAGACCAGCTGGGATGAGCTTCTGGCTCCGCCCCCCACTCCCGGCCCATCCGATTGCAACGCTGACGTCGAACGTGGACTACAGGTTGGGATTCTCATGAATCTCACCTCAAGTTCATAGCCTCCCCAGGATACGCAGCCTTCAAGAGCGGCCTCGCCGCCAATGTGATGGACGGTGTCCATTTTCACCACGTCACCTTCCAGCCACTACTTACCAAGATCATCGACAAGGCACCCGTCGTTGAGTTCGCCACCTTCTTTGATACGACAGACGACCTCCAGGTAAATGTGCCAAAGTTCTTCGAGGCTGCTGGGACGCCCGAGGGATACCACGGTTGTGCTTGGGGACCCAGCATTCAGACCGACGTCGGCACGCATGCAGACGGGAGTCTGAAGGGAAAGGCAGTTGTGCTGCTTATTGGATGGGACAGTAAAGAGGCTCATTTGAAGTTCATGGAGACGGAGACTTTCAGTAAGAATATTGGTCTGCTGAGGGAAGGTATGAAAGGTGCGGAAGTGGTGGGTGATGGCCAGGGTATTGCTTTCGGAAGGGTACTGATCAGGACTTTAGTTCCATGTCGTTTTCAAGGCTGCTTAGAAGCCACAGACAGGTCCAAACGATCCTTTCTACCCGTGCAAGACGCTCTTCTCCTTGCAGACGTTCAGGCCTCGGTTCGTTCCGAGGGAAAACTAAGAACTGTGACTCCCATGCACGCCAACATGAATTGATCAATATGTATCGGTCAATATGAATTTCAACGCCAAGGGCAAGAGACCTGAGGTTTTCCTTGTCAGCCCAGAGGATGTCATTTGTCAGTGAACAATCTTCAGCAAGCAATCTGCTTCGCTCGGGCAAGTATACCATCACAGAGAAGCCACGTCTACAGCGCCTGTTATAATTTATAGAGCATTTACCCAATCTTCGATTCAAACCCACCTTCCCTGCCAAACACCTCCCCAATAGCCTTTCCTGCCTGCAGAACATGCTCATCGTGATAACGAGCCCCGACTAGGGTTAGTCCAATAGGCATGCCGTTCTCACCTGCAAACCCTGGGATGTTGAGGGCAGGGACATGGAGAATCGTCCACATGGAGCAGAAAGACTGCACTGGTCAGCTTCGTTCCCCAATATGGGACAGGTGTCACAAACAGCATCGCCAGTCGACGCAATCCCCAGAGGTGCTTCGTCGGGCACACTGGGCGTGAGCACGGCATCGAATGTGGAGGCAATGTCGTCCCATACTGGTCTTAGCCTGGCACAGCCGTCGTAGGCTTCTAGTTGGGCTTTCCGTGAGAGCTTGGAGGCATTCTCCACCTGTCCCTGGATCAAGGGGTCTAACTTATCCTTGGCGAGGAGGTAATCTATTTCCTGTCAGCGGCCCCGTCGATAAATTAGCCGAGATCATACGGATATCAACATACTCCCCAGAAAGCTGGCCCTCCCCTCCCCGTTACAAACCCTCCCATGCCACTCGCTAATCTTCGAAAACTCCTCCGGAAGCTCAATCTCCTCGACCCTCGCTCCCTGATCTTCCAGTAGCGCTTTTGCTTTCTCGAACGCTGCCTTCAGACCCGGGCCTGCTCTTCCCGGCCATACGTGCGTTTTGGCGAAAGCAACCTTGGCCCCACGAAGGAGGAAGGGTGTGCTGGGGATAGGCGTGTCATCCGAGAGCTGGAAGACGGAGGAAAGAAGTTGCAGGTCAGCGACGGAGCGCGCGTAGAGGCCTAGTGTGTCGTTGGTGAGGGAATAAATGGCGAGACCTTCTCGGGAGACCGCGTTCCAGGTTGGCCGTTGGGATTTAGCACCGAGGTCGTGGGGTGTAGATGGAAACGAAGGCACGTACCTTGAAGCCGTAGATGCCGTTGTAAGAACCGGGGCGAACTGTGCTCCCGCCAGTTTGCGTACCAAGTGCGATTGGCACCTTGACATCTTAGCCTTTTGACGTACTCTGGACCGGGAGGTCTTACCTGAAAGTCCCCAACCGCAGCCCCGGACCCAGACGAAGAGCCACCAGGTGTGCGGGTTTCGTCATGCGGGTTGGTTGATGGACCTCCGTTCGTGGTGACTGCAAACTCCGTAGTGGTTGTCTTTCCGAATATCAGTGCTCCGGAAGCGCGCAGTGTGATGATACAAGCAGCATCTACTTGCTGCACAGGTCTATCCTTATAGATGACAGAATTGAACGCCGTTGGCATATCTAGAGGCTTGGTTTAGACACTCTTACTGCATCAGTCGTAGATCGTACCTCTTGTGAATATGACGTCCTTGACGCCAACGGGTATACCGTGCAGCGGCCCTCTCTCCCCGGCTGGAACTTGGTCCAGTTTTCGGGCTTGCTCCAGCACAAACTCGGGATCCAGGAACGCCCAGGCCTTGACGACGTGATCGTGAAGCTTTATTCGGGCCAACAGAGATCTTGCGTAACCCTCTACTGTGAGCTCGCCGCTCTTGAGTAACGGCAGAGCTTCGCTTGCTGTTAGCCGGTATGGCTCTGACATCTTCGAAGTGTGGTGAAGGCAGGTGAAAGCTGGTAAATGCCCAGATTGTAATTCTTATGACGTCGGGGAGGATTCGCTACTAGAGGCGTGTTGTTTGAGAAAACTAGCCCTCCGAGAAACGGCATCATGACAATATCTGGTTTGTCAAAAGTGGGTGAGTCGCGGCGGAATACCGATCGGAGGAGCGAAAAGATAGAGCTGTTGCGATAACGTCTCTCTTCTGTCGAACTCTTCCAATCCTTGGCATACTTACCTCTTGCGCTATGCGATAACCAAGGTTTTTCTGGGGCCCTGTTTTCTCAGTCGGGAATGTATGGTCTATGCCCAGAGCAAGGCACGCAGGCCTCGGGCAGGCACTGCAAAGGCCGGCAAGGACAAGAAGTGAAAAATCGCTTGGAAGCATTCTATATGCCCTTAATCGTCTATCTCGCGGCCGAAGTCTATCAGTCGGAGTTTTCTAGCGTCTCTGGGGTGGAACTGAGCAACCTTTGACCTTACCAGGAATCTCGCCGCAGCAGATTCCCTGTCCAGGTCAAGATATGCTCCAGGCCCATTTTCATCCACGTCAATTAAGTTGTTCATCAGCCTCTCAGTCAGATGTCGCATCTCTGCTGCCGCAGCACGCTTCTCGTCCCAGGGCGCCTTCTCATCCTCTTCCTGATCCGGCCGCGGTCCCCATATTTGATCAATATGGACTTGTCTTTTGTCTTCGCTCGGTTTGCCCTTCTTCAACCGTCCTTGTACACTGAATCTGCCTCCGAGCATATCCTCGTCCACCACTGGGATCTCGCCGACGATAGGACCTCCAAGCTCTTCAACGGCAAGCATAGCTGCAAGACGCTTGTCGATAAATTCATTATACGCCCGCAGCATCTTTACAGTCTCGGTGTCGTAATGGGCCTTACGTTTCTCTACCGCCCGGATCATTTCTTTGGCTCGCCGTCCTGGTGATTGCTGTGTTTGCTCTTCAATCTGTTCCTGCAGAGATAATACTCGTGCTTCCATTTCGGACTGCAGCAGCTGTGCATCCTCCAGATCCGCCCGTTCTTGTGCTAGTCTCTGCCGGATTTGCTTCAGCTGGACTTCCGCCTGGGTCATGCTATCCTCACTTTCGCTGATGACTTGGTTTGTCACTCGCAGAGCTAGGAGACCTGGGAGGGGGGACTCGCGGGGCGGAAGCCATGGTTCCAAGGGAGTGAGCGACTCGTACGCAGCTTTCAGAGCTTTGAGTTGCTGCAAGTGGGTCTCTGGGTCGGCCGAAGGTTGAGCCTCCAAAGGAATAGTCGACACTCGAAGCTGCGTATTATTAATTACAGTATTCTATATCAATAGATGGATCGGTACCTCTTGTAAAACGGCTTCTTGCTCCTTCACCCGGTCCTGCAAAGCCTGGAGGGTCGTATGCAGGCGCGTTTTGTGATAATGTGCGCTGCGAGCTAACTGTTCATCACCCATAGGTAGTTTTGGAAGGAGAGACTTTCAACAGCAAAATTTGCATGGGCTGATCAGATATGAAGCAACAGTTGGCTGTGGCAGGATTGTGAAATACTGATCTATGCTGGCACGCTCTTGGTGGACCGCGACTATTAGAATGCCTGTCATAGTCACGTGTGGCTTTTGTGCTAGCTCCTTACTCAATCCAGTCGTGTGCACTCCACAAATACCTCAATCCCACTCCAACTCCAACCTTAATATCTTTCCTCTTCATCAACACCACGCTTTTGATCCCCCTCCACCTCCTGTCAAAGATCTGGGTGACTCGCGCAGCTGCTATACTCTGTCGCGCCAAACACTTTGACTTGAGCTTCGACGACCAAGCTCACCTTCCAGCGCCTGAGCCCGAAACAGAGCAGAAACACACCAACCAAGGAACCGCCGCCGCCGCACAGAACCGCTCCCGCCCGCGCCTAGGAAAAGAACAAACAAAAGAGAGCAGACAGCACCCTCGTTTGGAAGCTGCAAGGTCCCCAAAGGTTTGAGGATAGGTCTCTACTCTACTGCTTTTCTGTCCAGAACCAGAGGACTCTTCATCAGCCGCACTGCGTCGTCCTTCTCCACATCTACACCTACACCCTCACTGCGTCCAGCATCAACCTCATTCATCTACTCAAGAGCCGGCAGATCAAAAGACCTGTCTCCCTGTCTTCACAGCACCTCCCTGCTCTCTCCCCACGAAACCAGTCCAGTCCAATCTTCTCTTCTCACCACTTCCCGTTACGCGCTACCTATCCCTTCACGATCACCAACACCAGCACGTTTTCTTTCGAAGACCCCTAGGTGTACATAACGAACAATTCAATCCAGCCCAGAACTGTTCTGGAATCCTTCCCGACTACTTCTCATCTTGAGTGAAGAGATTAACCTGTAGCAAACGAGATGTCTGCCTCCCCATCAACAGTTCCCACTCAGTCGACCAAACGACCTCTCGAAGATCCATCCTCACCCTCGGGCCCCGATGATCAACCCGAAGCCAAGAGACCTGCCTTGGATAAGATTGTCAAGGGAGAAGATAAGGAGCAGAAGCCAGCAACAGAGATTCTCGAGCCACCCGTTGTCAGCTCCAATGGCGATCTCAAGCCAGAATCAACCAATGGTACCAAATCCGATGCGAAGGACGGCCACGGCGATACCGTCATTCCAGATGCCAGCGCCCAGTCAATCGAGAGTACTGCTACATCTGCCAGAGATCTGCCGGTCGGAGGATCTCACCTCCAGCATGACGAGAGTGGATGGATTCACATCCGAGCTGTCATCACGAGCGCCGAGGCTGCGACGGTCATTGGGAAGGGTGGCGAGAATGTCTCGCTGATCAGAAAGATGTCTGGCGCCAAGTGCACCGTCAGCGAGTATCAAAAAGGTGCAGTCGAGCGGATCCTTACAGTCAGTGGTGTTGTTGATGCTGCGGCAAAGGTATGTCAGCAGCCCCTTTTACACGCCGAATCTCTCTAACCATTGCAGGCTTTTGGTCTGATTATCCGAACACTAAACAACGAACCCCTTGAAGATGCATCCAGTGCTCAGTCCAAGACCTACCCTCTTCGTCTCCTCATCCCGCATATCTTGATTGGTTCCATCATTGGAAAGGGGGGTGTCCGCATCCGCGAGATCCAAGAAGCCTCGGGTGCTCGTCTCAATGCCTCTGATTCTTGCTTGCCACTCTCGACCGAGCGCTCTCTTGTTGTTCTGGGTGTTGCGGATGCCGTCCACATCGCAACCTACTACGTTGGTAGCACACTCTTTGAGCAACTCTCTGAGCGCTTCGGCGGCCCAGCAGCTTCTGCTTATGCCTCTCGGAGTGGGGGTCCCGCCGGAGTTGTCCCTGGTGGCATGCAGGTGGTCCCGTATGTGCCTCAACCCGCTGGTGGGAATTATGGCCACCCTGACCATCGCCGTCACCATGATCGTTCTCACCATACCCCCAGCCATGGCTACAATCAACCATACGCCGGCCATGGTCAGCCGTCTCAACAGCAGCCAGCTGTCCCGATGCATTATGGCGGGTCACCGGCTGTTCAAGGAGGCTACGGGGGTGTTGGACCCCAGCAACCACACCAACCTCACATGGGCGGCCCCGGTCCTCACGGCGGTCCCCAGGCTCCTATGCAAGGTGGTGCTCCGGTTGTCCCAGGTCAACCATTGACCCAGCAGATCTTCATTCCCAATGACATGGTCGGAGCTATCATCGGTAAGGGTGGCGCGAAGATCAACGAGATTAGACAGCTCAGCGGTAGTGTCATCAAGATCAATGAGCCTCAAGATAACAACAACGAGCGATTGGTCACCATTACCGGAACTGCTGAGTGCAACCAAATGGCTCTTTATATGCTCTACTCGCGACTTGGTATGCAACCCTAGGCCCTATCTAGAACTCATTGCTAATAACCTCGACAGAGAGCGAAAAGCACCGTGTCTGAGCTGCAATATTTAGTAAAGAATGATAATTTCACGGTTCTCTTCTCAGGCAGGGTAATATTGGCGCAGGTACCCACCGCAGGGGTTATGAGGTTTTCCCAAAAAGTTGGAGGGCCAAATCTCGGGCTTCCTATAAGCTTGCACGGCTGAGCGTGGCTCACCTTTCTCCACATATGCTCGTGCAGGGAAGAAATTCACTGAATGATATGGCGAGCCATACTTCTACCTGGTAGCATGAAAATCAACTGACATTTTTCAAGTCGGTCCTGTATATCTTTGCACTTTTAGTCTTTGTGAGGGTATGCGCTTCGTGGGAGCTGTATCTGTTTTTGACTCGTCAGATATTCACTTGTGATGGAGCCTTTTCTCTCAGCTGGTGCCAAGACTGACTTGACTGATTGCTTCTTTCAAAGCACGACATGTTCTGGCAAGAATTCACCCGACTGTAACCAGATGCATAAATTAAGTATTGATCAAAGACGACATAGTAAATAATTACTTATTCGTAGAGCCTTCACTCCACTCACTCAAGGCCGAGTACCAAGCCAGGTCACAACCTTGCCAGGTATCATGAGCAATAAGCATGGCCATGACTCTGCCCCCGATCCCAAACCATGCTTTCGCCCTACGAGATAGGAAAAGAGGACTGCATCTAGCAGCAAGCTGGCTCGCAAATGGCATTGTTTACACACCAAGCCCCCTCCCCGAGATGGAGGTCAAAAGTGAAGGGATAAAAAGTAATTCTGTAGAAGATTTCAAGAACAAACAAGCGCAAAGCATCGATTCGCAGCCTAGTAAATCGGTCGCGCCTCCTCCCACCTGCCCTGCACAGCCTTGGGGCCGCCATCGTCGCCACTGACAGGACTACTCGCTTCGTCATAAACCCCCCAGCTAACACGTCCACTCTTTCTCCTCTTCTCCACGCCTTCCAGCGCCGGGACTGCGCCCACCCACTCCCACACGCGGGAGATGATACCATTCCGGCCTTCTCTCTGCGAAGAGCGCACGTTGGCGTTCGTCTCAACCACGACGCGGACGCGGTTCCACGTCGCTTCGCGCCGGCGGACGCTGTGCTCATGGCGCAGGATATCGTCGCGGAGTTGGCCAATCGAGATCCAGGGTTCGGGAACGGAGGACGGGTCTTGCGTGTGCTGAGCTGCTTGCTGGGCGAGGCGGTCGAGGGTTAGGGCCACGAGAGAGGGGATGCGCGCGTTGGTAGCAGCGCGAGAGCGCAGGTAGGATCGCGTGTAGACGGAGAGAAAGATAACGAAGGCTATAGAAGCAATCTGGAGGCGATGTCTTGCCAGTGAGAGTCGGAAGGATCGTCGGAGGGCGCAGGAGATGGAGAGACTGGCGAGGGAGTTGCTGCTGAGGAGGGTGTGGGTTCTGTAGAGGAGACGAGGAACCTGGTTAGTGGGGGTTTTGTCAGATTGATGTAATGATAAGAGTAGGGGTATATGGTGCTCATGGACGATCTACATGGCAATGGGATGACTTACCCATCAACGACGCTCACGACCTCGTCCCTACCCTGTATCTCTCCAATGGCGCCGGCCCAGAGCTCTTCGAACTCGGCCTCGCCCATTCCCTTTCTGCGCTTCTTGCTCATCTCCTTCTTCAGATGCTCAGCATCGATCTCGAGAGTTGTCTCTGGCAATACGGCTTCGTCGGCCCGGCTACCGCATTCGAAACTGGCACGTCTTTCTCTCAGCTCGGCCACCGCCTTATCGGCGACTGCCTTGACCTTGCGAACCTTGTCTCCATCTGGCTCGCACGTTGGAGCGAGCGGTACCAAGCCTCCAATCGATAAGGGATGTGGCTTCATGACGAAATCGGCTTCGCAATGAGTCTCCAAGTTGCCAGAACAGTACGCGTGTTGCGGGCAAGGCTCGCATTCTGGTTCTGCCATTATGCGAACCCAGTCTGGGACATCGATACCGGATGGTACGACCTGTGTAGCTTCTCTGCCAATCCCACAGTAACCGACAGCTACCTTCTCTTGTCGGTACCAAGCAGCGTATCCGCTGAAGAGCGTGAGGGCGAGGACCCAGAGTGGACCTTTTTTGCCGACACCACGCTGTTGCTTCGTGGGTCTGAGAGGACCGACTGCGCGAAGCCCGTTCATTGCTTGATCGCGGTTCAGCTCCAGCTGTTCCTCGGGCGTGAACTCCTCGCTGGCTTCAACGCCGTTGTCATCTACATCCTTCAGCCCATCGATCGCCCTCACCGGCATCTCGAAAGTCCTAGACGTAGGCGGGTGTATGCCATCGTCAGCCTGAACCGCATCCGTCCGCCGTCTCGTGGTCGAGCTACCCTTCCTCGGAGTCCTGCTAGAGCACGCCCCCAGACTCTTCCGCTTCTTGTCCCCACCAGCTATCCCTGAAGCCGGCGAGCTCCCACTCTGGAAGGGATTGTCGTATGTAAACGCACTCTCCCTCCTCCTGCTCACGCCCAACCCTTCATCCACTTGCTCGACCGACATTCTCGGTGCAGACGCCTCACTCTTCCTCGTCTTGCGAACCGGCTTCGACACCCCGTGATCCCGATCCGTCCCCGTCTCGGACTCTTCGGCTCTCGCGTGCTTTCCACTGCTCGCTCTTGGTGTCCGCACGTTCGGGATCCTCGCCGGCGCGTCCGACTCGCTCTCTTCGGTCTGACGCCTACTCGGCGCCTTCCTGCTGGACCGCGCGCGCGGGGTTGGGGCTGGCGGCATCAACTCCTCATCAGCGTCTGCCGTGCTGTCCTGTGAATCGGCATCCGTGATGCCTCTGCTTGTGCGACGGGCATGGTCGCGAGTATCAAGGATCTGGCGGGCTCGGGGCAGGACTTTATCGGTGAAAATTTGTACCAACTGGCTCTTCTTTGCGCCAGAGGGGTAGGCGATGTCGTGGGAGACGAGAATGGAACGCAAACGGGGAACAGTTAGGCTCGAGGGCTCGAAGCCCGCTTGCAGATATTCCAAGCTGTCGACGTCTGACATTCTTGTAGGTTCGTCAAGGGAATGTCGTCGTCGCAAGATGAGGGGTTGTGGCTTTGGGAGCGAGAGGTCAAGGAGTCTTTGGAGAGGCGGCAAGCGCGATGACGTTGCATGTGAGCTGGACGAGAGGTGAAGAACACGCGACCTGTATTCAAAAGCAGAGCCAGTCGCTCCGTAAGCTCCGCAAGTTTCCGCAAATTATGCTCTGCCGGTTTGGAAGCTGGAGGGTGTGCGATACGACGGTGGCTATTTTTTGAAAATAAAGAAAGTGGTGCTTTTGGTTGAGCAGGCAACTAGTGGAGCTGTAACAGAAGCCACACACGTGTGGCGCTGGCACAGCCGCATCAACAGCCGAGGCTTATGAGACTTCTAGCTGATGGAATCGCCTGCTTGACACTGTTAGGACATGGAACCTCGAGAGTCGGCGTTTCTGTCTCGGCAAATATGTAATGGGATCAGGTTGGGCGCAGCAAGGGGCTTTTGTCGAGTTTTCAACCCAGAAACAGATCCAGGCCAAGAGAAGTATCCCACAGCCCATGGCATAGTAGCGCGTCACGGAAATACGTGATTACAACGTCAATTCACACAAGTTTTGGGTGGAAAGAAAACAGCGATGCGTTTTCATTGCCATCAGGCCTTTTTTCCCCCCCCCTCTATTTTACTTGATCTTTTAGCCACTGCCTCCTAGCGCACATTCAGAACCCCCTCACCCCACAAGAACGCAATACACACTTCCATACAAATTGAAAACGTTTGTAAACACCAAACATCCTGTCAAGCTTCGCGCCGAATAAGCCTATTCAATATCAACACTCTTGATCTCAGTCCACTCCCGCTCCACCTTTGGCACCGTCACAACTAAAACCCCATCCTCAAGCTTCGCACTTATACCCTCGCCATCCACCTCACCATCCACCTCACCATCCTCCACCCTTCCTTCCCAGCCAGCGGGAGGTAATTTCACCGCCCTCTCAAAAACCCCCACCTTCCTCTCGCCTGTCCTCAGCGTCTTCAAGAAATCATCGCTCCCCGGCCGGTACACCACGCCTGCGATGTGCAGCGAGCCCGCCTCGGTGTCCCAGTTGACGCCAACGTCTTGTTTCTTGGCGCCCGGAAGAGCGAGGTGGAGGATGTAGGCCGAGGGGGTAGAGAAGATGTCGAGGGGGGGTGTGAAGGTGTTTTCGTTGTCGACATCGATATTATCTGGGCCAGATCGAGGGTTGGAGTCGAAGCCGAGACCGGCTTGTTGGGCGTATTGGCCTAGCATTTGTGCCCAGGGTTGTTGGCTGATGGGATGCGTGTTTAGTGTCGAGAAGAGAGGGCTTAGATCGAAGCCTCCCATTCCTCCTGGGCCACCGAATGGAGGGGGAGGAGGAGGACCTCTTCGACCACTCTGGCCGTGACAGCCACGTCCTCTCGGGCCTCTGTGTCCGGCCCTCCCATGTCTGCCGTAGCGTGGTGGTCCAGGAGGATATTCTGCTGATTCCCCCTCCCTAGGCTTACCTTCTGGTGCAGAATGCTCGCTGCCGGGCGATGGAGTGCGAGAGCGGGATTGGGGTCGCTCGCGTTCGCGTTCGTGTTCGTGTTCTCGACGGCCGTGGCGCCCAAGATGTCTTCTGCCATTGAGCCCTGGAACACCGAATCCACCTCTGCCGTGGCCGTGAAAATCCCCGAATCCAGGGCCACCGATGTTGCTAGGCTCGCCCCAGCCACCAAAAGGGAACCCGGGCTCTGAAGGAGGTGGTGGCGGATGCCCTGCTGGATGGCCGGGAGGGGAGTGGACGACACCTGCTCCGTTCTGGTCGAAGGAGCGCACGAAGTCCCAGAACGGAGCTTGGGGGTGATGGTTGTATGCCATGTTTGTATGTGTTTGAAGATCTGATGGCTGAAAAGTATAGATAATACTCGTCTCCTGGAAGGAATGCTAGTGATGGCAGGAAACAAGAAACCCGAGATGGGTGGCAAGCAAGGCAGTATATATAGCAAACTGCGGCCTGCACTACAGGCAAATAAGCACGCAGGCGTAAACAACATGGCAGTCGACAAAACGCACGCAATGGAACACGCAGCGATACGGTCAAAGTGATACTGTACCGTGCTCACCAATTGCGCTGTGCGTTCCTCAATGCGTCCTCGGTGGTTGGACTTCGAGGCCTCGAATAGCTGCGCGTACGAGGCCTCCCACTGCCACATGTCAGAGCATCAGCATCAGCCACTCGCCACACTCGGGGGGAGGGGGGGAGGGGGGTGTAGATGTGGCCGGCCCCTGACAGATGTCGTCGTAATCGTACGCTGGCACGTTCATGATGACGCGGAGTGTGAATGTTCAGCTCAAGATTCTCGAGGCCGAATGTGTCGCCACCAGGATGGTGGTCTTTAGGATATCTAATCTTGCAGAGATGGAGATGGAGATGGAGTTGAGGGGAAGAGACTGTAAGCGAGTTTCTCCGTGACTAAGCAGTATCCCTTGGCATCTCCAATTCCACAACTCCAAGCCCATCCAATGATAGGGCACGGTAATTATATGGCCGAATGTTTCCAATGCCTCAAATATGGTAGAACCTTTTACAGCATGCCCCACTCACTTTAATCCGCCTGCCGTCTTATGCACAAGGGTGTTGTCGGCGAGAGGGCAATACTAGGTGGATATCGTAGCTTTTGTTAGCTAAGTACCTAAGCAATGAATGATAAATGGCTATCTACCGTCAGGAAGGCCTACCACGATCGCTTTAGCGGAGACAAGTAAGAAAATCGAGATAATATAAAGGAAAGGACGGTAAGAGCATATCAGAAGACAGATTCTATCTCGCTTATCTGTATATAAAGTGGTTTGACTATAGTTGATTATTATTGTTGCTATTATTATTGCTAGTACTATTGCTAGTACTATTGCTATTGCTAATAATTATCTATGGAGATGGAAATGGATTCGATCATCTCCCCCTCCCCCTCCCCCTCCCTCTCTCCCTCAAGTTTAACTAATACATCTTTGCTCAAACTTGCTAATTTTTTAAGAAAAAGAAAAAACCGATAAGTTCTCAAGGACAAGGTAGGAATGCGTCAAGTATTGAAAAGAAAAATCACTACCGAGAGCAGCAGGTGAATTCAATTGGGTGAAGCATGCCATAAACGGTTCTACTATGTTCGAGGCATTGGAAACCTTCGGCCGTCATTATACAGATGCTTGGGCCGCAATCGCAATTGACACGGGCTCTGGTCAAGACCCAAGCCAATGCTAATGCCACGACGACGACGGGCTCCAGCCAAGTTCTCGGCAGCAGCTGCGATGTGCAACAAGATACTGCATTATCAACTCATCCGGTATGACTCGTCGATGTTTGAAGCTCTGTTCTGCTCTGCTCTGCTCTGCTCTGCTCTGCTCTGCTCTGCTCTGCTCTGCTCTGCTCTGCTCTGCTCTGCTCTGCTCTGCTCTGCTCTGCTCTGCTCTGCTCTGCTCTGCTCTGCTCTGCTCTGCTCTGCTCTGCTCTGCTCTGCTCTACTCTGCTCCGCTCTAGAATTGATAATATGATATGGTTTGTCGTTAATCAATTCTAAGCGGCCGGACATGCCTCCAGATATGGATCGTGGGAAGCATAGGCAATGCAGCGTTTCCCATGAGGCTTTGGTCGGCATTGACATTTTCCCATGGTAGCGCGACGTGCAACAGGATCTCGGGCGCTGCGCCTCTGGGTGTCGTTGGGCGCTCACGTGTGGATCATAGGAGCTGCCGGGTGGTTTGAACCTGACGGTAGCTCGTGTTATACGTGTATATATAAATAAATATAAATCTAGACATACAGGTACACATATCCCCCGGTACATGCATTTGTCGAGGGCGTTTGAGAGATACTCACTTGGTGTTCCGGGCATAGCCGTAGCCAGAGCCAGAGCGCGCACGGCTTGGTCTCAGCAAATGGTCAGAAACGTGACCATCACGTGACCAAGTCTGCGGCATGCCAACCACGGAAGATTTGCGTTCCCGGCATCTGGATACTACCCAGAACAGAGCTTGTTTTCAGGGTCGTGAGAAGTGCCGGACTTGGTCCCTCGCAGCGTCCAGATAGTGGAGAGCATGCCATCTGTGTAGACACAATGTCGGGTAGGAAGCAATGCCGGACGTCCTCCAAGAGGCAAACACAACTTCACCGGCCTAGGAATGACTCGAGCACTTGTCATTTTGGTTGTTACCAGTAAATACGAGGAGACCACGGTATTCCCAGGGTCTCAAGCCATTTCCAAAACCCAAACCCAACCACAATCCTGAACCTCCTGCCGCCACCCCATCCAGGCACTCACATCATTGCACAACCCTGACTGTCCTCCCTAGACTGGGCACCCCGCCCTCAGACACCACAAAGAGATAGTAAAACCCCACGATCAACACGCCACGCTCGGCCGGCAGCGTCGCCGTATACACGCCCCCCTCCACCTTCACGTCCGTGAGCGGCACGCGCCGCTGGTCGGTGTTGATGGAGTGCGTAGCCGTGCCCATGCGCATCAGCACCAGTGATGCGGAGGAGTCGAGGATGTCTGTGGTGACGACCACTGTCCCGCCTAGATGCACCGTGGGCGTTGCGGGGAAGGATGAGGAGGGTGAGGCGGGGGAGGAGGTGCCGATGGTGGTGATTAGAGGCCGGATGGCGCGCGCACTGTTGGGCCCGAACAGGTACGGCGGGGAGAAGATCTGGCCGTCGGAGTGGTCGACGGACTTGTCGCAGGACGAGGTTGAGCCGGGGTATATTACTTCTGGATGGTGAGGCGTTGCTTTGGGAGGGGAGGGGAGGGGGATGAGCATGGGATCTGGAGACGACAGAGAGAAAGGGCACACGAACCATAACACATCCCTCCGCCGCCACTCCAGACCGTAGCATCGGGGAGCAGGAGCGAGGTGCTGTGGTAGTTCCGCGGCACGGCTGCAGGCGCGAGGGTCGTCCAAGTCTTCGTCGCGGGGTGGAAGAGCTCTGCGTAGAGAATGCCGTCCGTGTCGGTGAAGGTCATGGACTTTCTCTGGCCCCCTGTCACGAGGACATCGCCGTCGGGGAGGACGACGCCGTTGGCGAAGCCCCGCGGGTAGGCCATGTCTGCTACCCGCTCGATGCTCGATTGCGTGTAGGGATCCGTGATTGTCGTGACGTGGGCGATGGCGACGGCCGGGCTCTGGTCGTAGCTTTCTGAGAGGGGAGGATGGGTTAGCGAGTGCTCGCATCCGGTCCGCATGTCAACACGAGGCTCAGCCAGCGTCTCTGCCGCGCGTTCGACCCCATCTCGGCGATGGGAGACGGAGACTCTGGAGAGGGAGGCACGTACGACTTCCGCCTGCTGACAAGATCTTTCCGGGCTCATACATGACGTTGACGCCACACATGGCATCGCCGCCAGAGCGGGTCCCGGCTGGCGTGGAGGAGCCGGTCCCCGATGTGTTATACCAGTTCTGTGCCCGGCTTGGCCCGGCCTGGAACACAGAGCCTTGATGCGTGTCAGCCGTGTGAGGTTCGAAGTCTGGGGGAGCCGGGACAGAAGATCTCGGCTCGGTGCTCATCTTGGTCGGATGCGTGTCACAACCGGGAAGCTCAGGCGTAGGGTGCGAGTGAGGAATCTACACGTACCGTCCTTCCAAGCAAAGAGCCAGGCGTGCTGTGTGGGATTCTTCATTAACCGTCTCTCCTCCACCCCTTCGAGGTCATTGACCTGTCAGGCGGGCAGTGGACTCACGTTATCCTCCCGCCACGCTCCCCCCGCATCGACTGTCAGGAGAGGGTCTGTCTTTGCATCTGGAAGTTCGGTCCTGCCCCGAATGTCAGTACATACTTCCCAAGCACGATGGACCCGCCAGAGGGCTCGTCTCAGCTCCCAAGAGAAACAGCAAGGAGACAGATCAGCTTGCCACGCATCTGCCACCGGATCGTACAGCTCCCCGTGCTTCCCTCCCGTTGTCCCACTCCACGATCCGCCAAGCTCGAAGACCTTCCCCTCGGACGTCGTCACCGAACTCTGATAGCCTCTCGCCTTCCTCATGTCCGGGCCGCTGGTGAAATTGTTGGTAGCCGGATCATAGATCGTGACTCTCGCCGCATCCGACCCCCCCGCGATCACGATCCTGCCATCGCCTAGGGCGCTGATGCCCGGACAGAACATATCATGCTTCGTACTAGCCACTGTTCTTGCCGACACGACCCCGGTTCTGAAATTGTAATCGGCAAACTGGGTGAGTCCGTCGGCGCTACCAAAGGCGTCTGGGGCCCAGGATGCGAAGAACAGGATCCGTGAAGGTTCTGGAAATTGCGGGACGACAAAACCCGCCACCGGGATGACGGGGAGCTGGATCAGATCCGACCATTGGCCTTGCACCGCCGGGTCTGCGGGTACCTCGATGCGGATGACGGTGAACTGCTGGTTCGTTCTCCATATCAGAGTATGGCTTGTCGCAGGAGCTTTGATATAGCATACGAGGTTCGCCGTATCGTAGACGGCACTGGTACAGCCGGCTGTTGTTGAGCAGAGGGTGGTGCAGCTGTCGATGCTGGTTGTTTGGGGGATGGTCTTTGTAGTTGTTCCGACGAGATCGGTGCCGGGGCAGACGCTGAAGCATTCTCCGTCGTGTTCCGAGAAGGATTGGTTGGAAGGGCAGCTAGCAATGTTCAGCCCGTCAGCCAGAGCGCGGGTTGGCGTCCTCACGGCACCCGACCCGTGGCTTGAGACCGGGTCGGGTGTGAGACAAGCGGAGAGAATGATGCCAGAGACAAGACTCTGGACGAAGACGAGGAGCGCCATTGCGACAGAGGATTCTGAGCGGCAGCGCAAGACAGAGAATGTGAAACAGGACAGAACAGATGGAAGCGGGCAGAGAGCGAGAGCTGTTCCACACCTCCCTTTGTATAGCACGCTGAGGATCACACCAAGATCCTCCCCTTCAAGGCCACAATCATCTCTGTCGAACCTTCCACGGCGCCTGGAAAGCAAGATACTGGGGGGGAGAGAGCTCCACGACAACAGTGCCCGCGTCAGAGGCGAGGAACCGCTGGGTGCTACCCCGTGACGTTCAGGAGATCTGATCTACGGGCTTGTTCTCCGCTGCAGTCGCCCACCGAGATCTAGATGGCGCTGGCCAGTCCCAGAAGCACGAGCCAAGACTCCGAAGCAGGCGATTCAGCTGGCTCAGAGACACAGATAAGCATCCTGTCAACCGGGAGAGACGGCTTGCTGCAATATTCGTGCTGCGGTGGGGATGTTGTGCTTGTCGACTGGCACGAACCGGCCGGTCTGTGCATGGGTTGGACCAGAAGCAGGCGCGGTACCGCAAGGGAGTAGTCCGAG
>JAENRP010000029.1:0-49008 GCA_024741835.1 Diplocarpon mali
ATAGTAAACTAGAAGAGGGCACGAAGAAGTATGAGGTGCAAACGACGATATTGGGTGTCTTGATTTATAAGAGCTCTCTAACTACGAGCTATTTAACAAGGGCTGCTACTAAGTCATATGGCAAGTCATATAATATATCATATGTATAATATGTTATATAATAGATCATATGATAAATATATAACGGGCATACTTGCAATACACCCCTTTGGAGAGACCTTTAAAGGTACTTGCTAGCAATATATATAATATTATAACTTTTGTTATAATCTACAGTTTCATATGAAAAATCAATCTGCAGATATGGGAAATAGAGTAGAGTTCGCTAGCGCGTTCTACTTTAGAGTAGGAAATCCACCCCTTGAAAAAGTCAAAATCAACTCGCGGGCCTGGCCTGGGAGTAAAAAAATCACCTTTTAATAGAAGTGCAAAAAAATCACCTTATAAAAGAGGTATAAAAAAAATCACCCCTTAATCGAGGTGCAAAACCTTTATATTTAACAATTTGATAAAGGCGGCGTAGTTAGAGCTATTTAAGCTCTTAGTGAGTCTATCGGCAGCGTTATCTTTGGTATTAGTATACTAGAGATCCAAATGGCCTTTCCGAAGCTCTTGCCAAATATAATAGAACTTGATATTAATATGCTTTGTTCTCTAATAATATTTAGGGTTTTTAATAAGATAAAGGGCTCTTTAGTTATCGCAGATTATCTTAACTTTAGTAGCATTATTGCTAGTATAGCCTATTTCCTTAAGTACCTAGTATATCTAAAAGGCCTTTTATACGAATTTGCATATAGTAATATACTCTACCTCTATAGATAAGAGAGCGATAATAGTTTATCGCTTAAAGGAGGCGGTAATTATGCTATTATTAAGGAAGAATATAGCCCTAGAATAGGAGGCTCTACTTCCTCTATTACCTACTTAGTTAGAATCGCAGTAGCTATGCAATTTCTAAAGCTTTAAGTTAGTTGTTTTACTTCTAAAGGTAGTATAATAGAATCGCGTTCCTTGCAAGTATTATAAAACTCGTTTTAAAGCTGCTATATATTATAGCAAAGGGTTAATAAGGAATTTGCTAAGAATAGAGTAGTAGTATAGTATATCTTAATGTATATAGTGCGCAAGGTACTATAGAGAACTATAGATCTCTTAATATAGCTTTACTTCTTATAAAGTGGCTTAGCCTTTAAATTTGACTATATAAACTTTATAGCTATTAGCAAAAGGCGTTAATACGCTCTTGCAATTAGTTATATGAAAACGTTTAAGAACCTTATTAATATAGGCATTTTAATAAAGTAAGATCGTTCTATTTTATCGATCTCTTACTATATATACTCTTAAGAAGTAGTTAGCCGGTTTGCTACTTATAATCTTAAAGAGGTTGCAAAGATCTCTTTTAAACTTATTATATATATTACCCTTCTTTGCTACTATAAGGAAGTCGTCGACGTAGGTAACAATAAGAATCCGAGAGGCGCGGTTGATATATACGCAATTATTAGTATCGAGAGGTTGAAAATCGAGCTTTTATAGCTCAGACTATAGCTTTTCTTATTATAATCGTAGAGATTGCTTTAAGCTATATAAGGCCTTAAGAAGCTTAAGATAGTAGTCTTAAGGTAAAAGAACGACCTTATCTTAAGTGTATTTAGGAGGTAACTTAATATAGATATTAGAGTCAGCTTCTAAATTAAGGAAAGCTGTCTTAATATCAAATTAATCTAGCTCGAAGTTGTATAGCGCTATAAGTGCAATTGCGATCTTCTAAACTATAGATTTGCAAACTTTAGCAAAAGTCTAATTGTAATCTCGACCTTATTATTATATATAGCCTTATATAACGAATCTGACCTTCTATTAGGAGATTTCCCTATTTTAGTCTCTTTTTATTTTAAAGATAAGTCTCGATCCGAGTACTCTATTGTCTTTAAAGAGTTCTAAGCGTTTTACTACCACTTATATATTCTTATAAGTAAGGGAATTATACTTAGAGTTGATCGCAGATCGCTATTTATTAGCATTGGCGCGAAAGAGGGCTTATTCGACTGTTTTCAAATTATTTAAGTAAGGAGAGTCAAGTAAGGCTATATGGAAGGCGCCTAAATAGGCTTCCTTATTATTAGAGTTATTAGCTTTGAATCTAAGAGTAGTAGAGCGAGTAGCTCTCTTCTCAAAAGGCTAAGGGTGAGTTTTATTCTTTAAACTAGGAGGTCTTTCTCTCTTTCTTAGAGTTAGAAGCTCAGCTTCTCCTAAGTTAGAATTGACTCGCGGTCCTGGCCTAGGAGTGAAATCATCGTTATTATAAGAGTTAGAATTAACTCGCGGTCCTAGACTAGGAGTCAAATCACCCTTTAATTGCGGCTCTATAATTAGGCTATCTTTATCAAATTAAACGTAAGATAATCGAATAATCTTTTTACCTATTTGCAATAGTATATAAATCTAATAGATACTTCTACTATTAAATCTAATAAGAGTACCTACCTTTGCTCTTAAAGCAAGTTTATTACTTTAAGTTCGCTTTTCTTTCTCAATTAGCATATAGACGCGATAGCCTAGTATTTGAAGATGCTTAACTAAGAGAGTATAAGACTTATTAGGCTTAATATTATCCTAAAAGACCTTATATAAAGTCTTACCACCTAGAATATTAAAGGCGGTAAGATTAATAATATATATTACTAAAAGAAGGAGGTAAGGCTAAAGAAAGGAGGGGATATTTTAATTAATTACAACTATTTACAACTTTTCCATTAGTATGCAAATTAATTATTCCGATCTGCCGTCTTATTCTGGCGTATATAGAGTAGATTCCTTTAAAATCATACTAAGGTTTTCTATAAGTATTTGCATTTATATAAAAGAGTACTCCTTACCTTTATTAGTTCTTTAACGCTTAATTATGCGATTATACTAAGTTTATAAGAGGCTAATCATTTTCTTATTTACCTCAAAGGCATTAGATTTATTTATATAGGTCTATCCCTATCTAGCTATTATAGCTAAGTAAGTGAAGATAGAGGCGTATTTATAACTATTAAGGCCAGTTAGCTTTAAATGAACTACGTTAACGTATAGCTTGTCAAGTGCCTTTATAGGTCGAGGGCAAGCTAAACATTTATTAACGTATTAAAGAGGTCTGCCTTTCTTATAAGGAGCGCAAATTCGCATCTTCCTTAATTTCGTTTCCTTAATCTACATATCGGTAATAGTAGATTAAGTCTTTCTAACCGTTTATAGGCCAGCGTAGCCTAATCGATAGTACTAAAGCTTAATATTAAGAGGTCCATTCTTAATAGCAGCTAAGAGAGCATATCCACTTATATAACTAAAGGAGTTAGTAAAAGGCTATTCCTTATTAATATATATATTATTATCAATAGTGCAAATTTCCTTCTTATTAGATAGGAATAGCTTGCTATTTCAATAGAAGCCTTTGATTTTATTAAGTTTACTACCTAAGTATAAGTAGATAGGTAATTAAAGTATATAGAGAATATTAATTAACTTAAGAATATATACCTTTCTATTAGATTTAAGTGTATTGACTTTGCAAGTGCTAACGCCAAGAGGTTGAATAGATCTATTAACTATACTTAAGGAGGGTAAATTGTCTTAAGCAGTATAGGAAGTGAACTTGGAGAGATTATTGGAAATGTACTTACTAGCACCTATATCGTATAGCTAACGATTCCTCAATTTTGATAAGAAGTAGGAGGTAGAAGAACCGACTCCCGGTCCTAGCCTGCGAGTGGAAATTGGCCCTAGGGAGGAGTTGGAATTGACTCTTAAGGAGGAGTCGGAATTGACTCCTAGGCCTGGCTCGTAAGTAAGAATTGGCCCTAGGGTTAGTAATAGTATAGTATACCTAAAGAGATCATTATCTGACTCTTCGTCTTCCTTCTGAGTCTTCCTTAAAGGCTTCTTACCTTTTGGTAATGATAATGATAGCAAGGACTTATCGTCCTTGCCTTTGAGGTGACGAAATACGTACTTCTTCCCTAAGTCCTTCTCTTAAGCCTCTCTTTTCGATTTGTTAATTGTAAAACAATCTTCTGCCTTATAGTATAGCTTTAGTTACTTGTAATAAGGATAGGGGGAGCTAAGGGAGGAGGTAGTATTCCTAGAGGTGCTCTTCTTTAAGTCTTTAAAACCTCTCTTATTTTCTGACTTCTTATAGTTAGAGGAATGCGGCTTGCTAGCCGATTTATTACTATATAAGATAGTTCCGTTCATTTTTAAACTTTATAAGGCTTAAGCTTCGTCTATGATATCTTTAATAAGAGCTTTAAGCGTGATCTTTGATTTTCGTCTAGCTGCTATAGCTAAGCGAAGGTTAAAGCATTATCGATCTGCTTAAATAGGCCATCTATTAGAACAGCTAGTAATAAATATAATAGGGTACTAGTAAGAGGGAGGGGTAGAGTCGAGAGCTTTCAATTTAGTAATTAAAAGCCTAAAGGCGACGATGTAAGCTTTGAGTAAATTGAAGTCGTTATATTTGATAGTAACGTAAGTCTATATAGCATTATATTCAAGCACTATTCCAGATCCTTTATACTATTTTTAAAGAGCTTCTTATATATCTAAAGCAGATTTATCGCCTTTTATATAAGCTAGTAGGCCTGATTTGCAATTAAGTATAATAGCAAGCTTTATCTAAGATTCCTTAACTTCTTATCTAACCCAATTGTCCCTTTCCTTATTTATAATAGAACGGTCCTATAAGTCAACCTTAAGTAGAGCATATATTCTAGCTTTTATATAAAGATATATAGTTAAGGCGTTTGACTTTATAAGGTTTAAAACCTTATTCCTCTACTAGCTATAGTCCTTTACGCCTTTAAGCTTTTAAGACTTAGGGAGGCTAAAGGCAGCTAAAGATAATAACGACATCTTATTTGTATATTTGTATATAGAGTTATCGAAAGGAGGAGAAGGAAGAGGAGGAGGAGATAAACTATTGAATTTGAGTTTAGGGTACTATATATTAGTCCCTTTAAAAATAGGTGATTCAGATAGTAAAGTACTTTTAGCAATTAAGCTAATAATCTCAGCTATTAGTCCTAATGATTCAGCTATAGTAACGAATCTTGCGTAAGCTTGGATTATTGCATAGCGCTCCGAAAGGGGAGTAGCTACTATTTTATTATTAAGATAACGCTATCGTATGTCGTTAATTGAGTAATAAAAACTTAAAAATATCAATTAGCCTTTTCGTTTATAAGAGAGACTCTAATCGATGGAATTTGTCGAATGCTATTTATAGGCATGCGGGGCTCATAACCTATAGCAAGGAGGTTCTCTAATAGTGAACTTGATAGTAAACTAGAAGAGGGCACGAAGAAGTATGAGGTGCAAACGACGATATTGGGTATCTTGATTCATAAGAGCTCTCTAACTACAAGCTATTTAACAAGGGCTGCCACTAAGTCATATGGCAAGTCATATGACATATCATATGTATGATATGTCATGTGACAGATCATGTGACAAACATGTGACGGGCATACTTGCAACATTTTTTATTTTTTATTTTTTATTTTTTATTTTTTATTTTTTATTTTTTATTTTTTATTTTTTATTTTTTATTTTTTATTTTTTATTTTTTATATCTTTATTTTCATCTTTATTTGTATCTTGAAAAAAAAATCTTTTTCTTTTCTTTCTTTCTTCTTCCTCGTCTTCTTCCTCGTCTTCGTCTTCTTCTTCGTCTTCGTCTTCTTCTTCGTCTTCTTCTTCTTCTTCTTCTTCTTCTTCTTCTTCTTCTTCTTCTTTCATTTCCGAGTGGTGGGGCTTGCATTCATCAAGCTAAGCGGGGTGGCGGGGTGGACAGAGACAGAAAAATCGCATCGACGTCGGAGCATGGAGAGAGGGTGAAGGACGGGCCGATACGCCGCGGTGAGAGGACCGCCGATTACCAAGCTGCTCCAGCGAGGGAATTCGAAGCGCCGCACACATCTTGACGAAGAGATCCAGACAAGATTCGACGACTCTGGAACGGTGAGCAAACACGACGACGGCTTGAGCACTTGCGCTCGGCACAAATCGACAAGAGAAAAGCCGGAGCAGAGACATACACAAATCCTCGCCGCCCAGCAAGATCTCGAGCAACAGACATCGAAAAGATGGATCCCGACAGACGGCCTTCCGTCGCATACCACTCCCCCATTTCCCCCACCGACGACTTCGATCTTCTCCCCAGCAAAGAATTCGAGCCCATCGCTGGCTTGGGCCAGAGACAAGGGCCAAACGCGCGAGGACGAGATACAAGCGGTGCGTCTGCGTGCGCGAGCATCAGTCGCACGAGATCGCACAATGGCTATGGATGCGATGAGAACCAGGCGGACTCCGAGGGCCAGGATGTGGAGGGCCAGACGAGGGAGAAGGATCCCTTTGATGTTTGGTGGCAGGGCGGAGATTCAGATCCGCTGAACCCGCGGAGTCTGTCGTTGGCGAGGAAGTGGTCGGTGGTGCTCATCGTCTCGGCGAGTTCGCTCTGCGTGTGAGTTGCCATGGTTCCCTTGCGCACTTTGAGATCGAGGGCTGCGAGGCCGGCCGAGATGTGTCGTGGCGAGATGGTGGGCTGTGGAGAGAGTCGGGAGCATGAGGGCGATCAACAGATGCGATCCTGACTTTCTCTAGGACCTGCACATCCTCCATTTACACCTCCACCTACGGGCAGATCACCAAGGAATTCCGCGTGTCCAGGATTGTCGCGACAATAGGTCTGTCACTCTTCATCATCGGATTGGGGGTCGGTCCGATGCTGCTGGGACCGCTGTCCGAATTCTATGGCCGACGACCGATATATCTGGTATCCTTCAGCATGTTTCTGATCTGGCTCATCCCATCAGCCGTTGCCCAGAACATCCAAACCATGTTTGTGGCCCGCTTCCTGGACGGGCTGTCTGGGAGTGCGTTCTTGTCCGTCGCAGGAGGCACAGTCGGGGACTTGTTCAATCGCGAGCAGCTCCAACTGCCCATGTTGATATATACTGCCTCGCCTTTCGTCGGTCCATCTCTCGGCCCGCTGCTCGGGGGCTTCATCAACCAATACACTCAGTGGAGATGGACTTTCTATGTCCTGTTGATCTGGTCAGGAGCTAATCTTGGGATGATTATGTTTTTCGTTCCCGAGACTTACCACCCTATCCTCTTGCGAAACAAGGCTCGCAAGCTTCGAGAAGAGACGGGCGATGGGCGGTGGATGTCAACCATGGACCGGAACACGAAATCGATCCCGCGAACCATTGGACTCTCGCTGCTCCGGCCTTTCCAACTCTTGTTCCTGGAGCCGATGGTGCTGAACCTGTGTCTCTTCTCTGCTATCCTGCTAGGCATCTTGTACCTATTTTTCGGAGCCTTTCCGCTCGTTTTCCAAGGAAATCACGGATTCACGCTCTCGGAAACAGGATTGTCATTTTTGGGGATCTTTGTGGGAATGGTGCTAGGCTCAGCGACTGGCCCCATCTGGGACTGGAACTACGCGAGACTGACCCGACAGCGCGAGGAGCACACTGGAGAGGTAGGTGGCAGCGAGCCCGAGTATCGACTCCCGCCGTCGATCATGGGCGCCGTCTTGGTTCCTTGCGGGCTGTTCATCTTCGCCTGGACGACGTACGCATCGGTTCACGTAAGGACCAACTATCCCTTGAAGCAATCTCACAACCACGGAAAAGCAACATTCACTGACCCCCCCTATTCTCCTAGTGGATCGCGCCTATCATCGGGAGTTGTATATTTGGAATGGGGTACGCATGATCCTCTCCACTCTCTGCATGTCCGCTCCCCTTTGAGCTGTTGATACTTCTACGAGCGGCTTCTGGCCTCCGCTCGAGCGCAAGTGGCGCTGGAGAAGTAGGTGTACCTGCATCGAGCATCGAGCCATGGTCTCTTATGACCCAGCAAGTGATCCGCATTCGTTATTCCGCACACCAAGCCTTCAGCCCCCCCTCCGCGCCGTCGCCCAGGGGCACTCAGTCCGCTGGAGAATACATAGCTGCGGGTCGCGCAGTATAGGAGAGAGTGGTATTCAGTGGCTAACCTGCCTGCTAAGTACGGTCCTGGTCTTTTCTGGCATTTTTACTTTCCTGGTGGATGCGTACCCGCTGTACGCAGCCAGCTCCCTGGCGGCCAACAGCTTCGCGCGGAGCAGCTTCGCAGGTATGTCATCCCATCCCTCCGTCTTCTGTCACATTTGCGTCATGGGAAGTGTATACCGAGGCTGATTCATCGAATAGCTGCGTTTCCGTTGTTCGGTGTACAGATGTATCACCAGCTTGGAGATCAGTGGGCTACGAGTGTGCTCGCTTTCCTGACGCTAGCGATGGCCCCCTTTCCATATATCTTTTTCGTCTATGGGAAGCGGATTCGAGGCACCAGTCGATTCGCGATTGCATAAACGAGTCTGACGTGGTGACGCTCCAGGAGTGTTGCGTTGCCAAATTGTCTATTTCGGGATACCCTTTCCAGCTTTTCCGCAGCGTTCATTTCTACTCGGCGACACGATGATTCTGGCTTGCATAGCGAAGCGATGGCAAGTATTTGGAAGACCAACAGAAGGGTGGGTGAACAGCATGGTCCTTATCAACTAGCCACACACAATCCCACTGTCACCTTACACCTGGCTAATCTCGCTCGTTTCGTGTGCTTGAGCTTGTGCCTGGAGAGGATGACACGGGAATCCCAGGCCATGATCCCGGCACGACAGCACGACAGCACGTCTCGTCCCCGGCCTGCTGTATGTCAGATGATGGTAGACACATGTACTCGGTGCCGATCACGAAACGTCTCTGCCTTGCCCATATACTTGCTGGGGGAGTATATGCCTTGCACATATCCTTGCTGGGGTAGTATAACGTGATAGCCCCCATAGCAGTGCACGACTGCCTTACCGCCGGAGCGGATTGCATTAAGCCACAGAGACACGATCACACTGGCGGCCAAGAGCTCTGAGCTCCGACCAGGACGTCGCCGGTGATGCAGGCGTTTGCGGCGTCTCGACGTGAGATTTAGGGGAGAGGAAGGCTTGCCCATGTGATCTTGGTTGGGGGGGTCTAACGAGCTGTATTATTTCTAAACTGTATAGCCTGAGTGAGAAACGCTCTAGAGGGATTGAGTAAAAGCAGAAACTAGCATAAAACTCCTTGAATATGATAACTAGCCTGTTGGATCTGTGAGGGACCTCGGTACCTTAGCTAAGATTCTAACCAATACCTTGGATAAAAGCCAATTCTTCCAAGTCTCACGCATATACGTTTTCCAAAAGGCGCGTGGATAGAGAGAGTCGCTATAGGTTCCCTATGCTAGGACAAGCCCCCTTGCTAACAGCGGCCATTTATCTACTGATCTCAAGCATCTTGCTAGTCAGTAGCTGTCGATTATCACCCTCCTACTGACTTGAGCTCTTGGAGAAATCTCTAGGAAGAAATCTTCGAAGCTACGACGCTTAGCCTCCTCTTTCTTTACGTGTTGTAACCCACCTTGTGCCCTTTTGCGTCTGTTGTCAAGCTCTTCCGCATTGTAGGTGTACGTGTACATAGTCCTAGAGTATGCAAGTAGAGGTCGAAAGTGAAGAGGATTGGTAAGAGGATTGGTAAGAGATCAGTGGAAATTCCGCACTCCCACGCTTTGGAAAAGCTCTGGCTCTCCTCGACCCAGGGTTTGATGTTTCGCACTCGGAAGGACTTGATCTCGGCTCGACGGACTCTTCAGAGCTGTAGAGAGAATCCACCGGTTCGTCGGAGACACCGCGTGCTGGTGTTGAGCCGTCGTCTCCCTCGGGTTGGGATCTCTCGGGCGGCTTTGGGAACGACGTTGGCAAAGCGAGAACCTTTCCAACATCTGGTATTGCCATGGGACGACAAGACGCATCCTGAGCTGTTCTACTCGGACGCTTTCGCCTCAAGGCCCGGTTGAGAGAGCAGCTATTCGTCTCGTTTCACGGCAAGGGATCTCCAGTCAGATCGCGTTCGTATTTACTCGGTAGTCAGATATCAAATTCGGGACCGTCCGGATCTCTGGGGATATTGACTGGAGATATGCCTCTACGGAACAGGCCAACCAACTTCGGGGATCCTCGTCGGTGAAGGAGGCCAGGGAGGAAAAAGCCAGGCCGGTCGAGCGACGACGAAGACGCCTGTTCCTGGGAGTGCTGCAAATCCTCTGATCGAAGCTGGGTCGTGTCTGTCGGCGAGTTGGGATTGAGGCCGTGGGAGCACCCGCGGGGATGGTCCATCACACTTCGGGCCCACGATCCGCCGCCAATCCCCGAAGTCTAAATTGAATCTCAGCGCCGCGGGAGGCGTGCGTGTGCTTCTGCCGCCGGCGCACAGAATAAAAAAAAAGGAAAAAGAAGGATGCGAAGACGGTCGTTTCTCGTGGACCCGAGATCCATGCATCGCCCAAGCTGCCTCGTCCTGTCGTGGCAGACTCGACTCGATTCCTCTCGGGAGGAATTGGCGGAGTGGCGGCCGTGGCTGAGGATGCCGCCAGAGCACGACTAAAGAATTTGCTATTGGAGCCGGGCGTCGAGACCACCGACAACCCCTCGTGCGCAACCTCCACACGTTGCTGCCACGCGCTCCCACCAGGCGATCGCGAGACCAGAGCGCCTCTTCATCCGACGCCTCGAGCCTCGAAAGACCGGTCGGGAGAATTTCGTGGGCCAGCGTCAAGCCCGCCTCGACCGACGAGAAGCTCAGCTCAGCTCAGCTCAGCTCAGCGCAGCGCAGCTCAGCTTCAAATCATCCGGCCTCGCATCTCACTCCCCATTACTCGTCCCCCCCCTCTCTCGACCATCTCAACCCTGGGAGCGGCGGAGGAAATATACGAGCGGCCAATCCTTGAGCTGTCTGAATCCAGCATCTCCACCGAGATCGTGGCCATCAATGTCCGTTCGGCTGCCGCGCGAGCAGAGTAGTCCCGGCTACGCGCATCCAGTCTCTACAGCACGTCGCACGACATTGCACCGCCTCCCTTCGCCAGCAGGGTGAAGATTGAACACCGTCCCAACTGCGCAGCTTCACGCTGCGGCGTACAGACTCGAGGCACTCCGCTTGGCCCGGCGTGTGATCTGATCTGATCTAAGCCGGGGGTCAGCAGTGGGGGCAGAGGAAGGGGGCGGGCAGGTCAGGGAGGCGGTCGCATTGGTCGCCGACGACGACGTGGCTCTGTGCTGTGAGCTTGAGCACTGCTGGGACCAACACCGGGCTGGGACGCGGGGAATACTGGACTTCCAAGCAGTGGCTGGCACTCGACACCGGTTGGGAGCGCAGAGAGAGGAGAGGAGAGGAGGAGAGAGGAGAGGAGAAGAGAAGAGAGGAGAGGAGAAGAGAGGCAGCAGAGGCCGAGGCTCGTGCATGCGAACTCGTGCCTGCGTGTGGAGAGAGGCACGCGCAAAGAAACGTGGTGGGAAGTCGAGGGCGCTGGGTACGTGCTGCTGCTCGAGCGGCGCATTGGCGGGTGCAGGAGGGTGGAGAGCGTCTGGCTTGGAAGAGAGGATTGCGGCCGCTTTGGACGTGAGCAGAGAGCTCCCAACGCCTGGGACCGTCGAGTATCGTGGAAGCTGAGGGTGGTGGGAGTCGCAGACAAGGCCAGTGAGCATTGCGGTTGCGCCAGGCGGCCTGCCGCACCCGCCAATCCGTGCGAACCTTTTTCTTCCTGTGCTACGGACCCTCCTGCAGCCAGCTTGTCGTCAGGTTGGTTCTCTGGCGGCCGAGGCGACGACAGGGGCTGCCATTGTCTTGATTAACGAGGTGTGGTGTCGCAAGGGACGGGCTAGCCACGACAGAGATAGCCCCGGAGTGGGTAAGTATAAGGCAGCATGTCGGAAGATTCTGAGATAGACGACCCTGAGCTCTCGGATGGCGCTTCGGGGAATGACTACAGTGATCATGATCACGAGCCCGACGGTGTAGAGAGAGAGGAGGACGAGAGCACCGACATGGCCGAGCAGAAATTCAGATCCGATGTCGATGAGGAGGGCAAGTCGGGAGGGTCGACGGCGACAACAGCAAAGCCCAAGCTCGATCCGAAAGACCCATTGCGACCCAGGAGGAAGAAGGCGAGGAGAGCGTGCTATGCTTGCCAAAGAGCCCACTTGACCTGCGGTATGTTCTGCCTCTCCCTGGGCGGGGGGATTCTTCGGTCGCAACGGCGAAGATGCGTTGGCCTTCTCACCCCCAACGTCACGCCTCCGGTTCCTGTTCTGTGGATTGAGTGCTGACGGTCGGCTGTAGGCGACGAGCGTCCTTGTCAACGCTGTATCAAGAGAGGCCTTGCCGATGCTTGCCAAGATGGCGTGAGGAAGAAGGCAAAGTATCTCCATGATGCTCCCGTGGAAGCTCTGCGACCGGTGCTCGGGCCCAACTACAACCAGTCGAGCAGCTCGCGGATCATCAACGTTCCCGCTGCCAGCAGTTCTGCTTCTGACGCCTCGCCCGGGATCAGCAGCTTCTTCTCCCCGGCTGATGCATCACCGTCCTACCCTATCTTCGCAGGACAGCAGAACCAGATGCCCCCTCCTGTGCAATCGAGGCTCTCGTATGGGAGTCAACAGCCATCGCCACTCTCTCCAACCTTCCAGCACCCGGTGAGCAGCCAGCCATCGATGCAGGTTCTAGTGCCCCAGGTCACCAGCCAGAGCGATACTCGAGCGGCTTTCGGCGGAGCGCTGTTCGATCCCAGCAACCCGGCACTCTTCGACTTTGACCTGGAAGGCTTGAACTTTGGCAACCACTACGGCGCCTTGGAGTTTGGCATGTTGGGGCACATGTCTTCCGGCGCTGCGGAGACATCTCCCAAGGACACGGGACTGAGATCTTCTCAAGGGATGGGCGACGTCAATTTCAATGGAGGCGCATTCGGCAGCAACATCGGCCCCTTCCCTCGAGTGTACGGTCAAGACATGCTCCAGGACTTCTCGGGGCTCGATCGCCCCAACCAGATCTTCTCCATGCATCACGGTCTGCCCCACGCCTACGCCATAGCTAATGGGCCCACGAGTCACCACAGCCCGAGTACAGACGCAAGCCCAGGCGCGAGTGGTGTGGGCTTTGAAGCCTCCCCAACTACGGGCAACTTCAATCCGAATGCGACTCCTCATACGAATGCTGCGCAGCGACCAGCCAAGCGGCACGAGCCCAAGTCGGCCGTCGGCAAACTTGGGCCTGCTTCGATCCTCGGGAAGCGCCGCCGGGACCCTTCTTCTATCTACGACACGGTCCACGAGCCGTACTCCTACACCACTGGCTTCCACAACCTGACTGCCTTCTTGCAACGACGCTTTTCCGCCACCAAGACCCTGCGAATCGCCAAGTCACTCGCGTCGATTCGGCCCTCCTTCATCTCGTGCACCAAGACGCTCAACCTGCAAGACCTGATCTTTATGGAAAAGTGCTTTCAAAGGACGCTCTTCGAGTACGAGGACTTCATGCTCAATTGCTGCACACCCACTCTCGTGTGTCGGCGCACCGGGGAGATAGCGGCGGTCAACAAGGAGTTCACGCTGCTCACGGGGTGGAAGAAAGATGTCCTGTTGGGCCGAGAGCCGAACCTCAATACCAACACGGGGAAGGGCAACATCGATATCTCCGATCCGGGTAGCCTCACGAATTCCGGCCGAGCAGGCCTCGCAACACCTCGGATGCGCCCAGTGGGTCTCGCTGAGCAGCCGACCCGAGAAGGCCGGCCGCAGAATGTCTTCGTGGCAGAACTCCTCGACGACGATAGTGTGATTGAATTCTACGAGGATTTTGCGCGCCTGGCATTCGGCGATAGCAGAGGGAGCGTGACGACGCGGTGCAAGATGCTCAAGTACCAGACGAGCGATGGCATAGAGCCTCCGGAGCAGAGAGATGAAGCTGCGCTGCGGATCAAGAGCTCCGAGACGGGAGATTCTGGAGGGCTGGGCAACAGAGTCCGGGAGATCGAGGGCGAACACGGCATTGGACGACTGCACCGCGATGGGAAACTCGACTGCACCTATTGCTGGACGGTGAAGCGGGATGTGTTTGACATTCCCATGATGATCGTCATGAACGTGCGTTGTTTCCTGCCTGGCCCATCCTGCCGCCGGAGCCGAGTACTAACGGGATCGCAGTTCTTACCTTGTATTTGATACTTCCTTCGGGCTTCCTCGGCATACACATTCCGCACACTCACCGGCGCACTGGGACTTTCGCATGGCTACCTATTCACAGGGGGCGGATCGGGAAGGAATTTGCATGGATGGACGACCACCGTATACCGTTACCGGCGTGTAGGAATTGCAGATGCCGCATGGCATCAATGGGAATTTGAAGGGGGCCATTTTGCACCCGGCAAGGTTTGGGTATGGGTTACAGGGCGGGCGGCGTTCGGGATCTCTGTTCTCAGTTCTCCTGGCGGACTTGCTTGATTTGCTGAGACTTTGCAATCGATTTGGATGAGTTGATGAGATGAGATGATGAAGGGTTTGGAAGGCTTCTCACGGGGGGAGGAGAGATAAAAAGCGGAGCACGAACAGAGTGGCCTGCGTTGTGTACGTACAGTATATGTGTTGCATGGTGTAGATATCGTGCTCTCCAAGGTTGCCGTCCTCCGTCGAGGGGCGCATACCACATAATCTTTGAAAATCTTGGCCGTTGGCATAGTTGACATCAAGACAGAGTCTCTTGGCGAGCGAGGTCATGTGGTCAAGTTCAAAGTCAACAAAGTTAAGGCTGAGCGCCAAGTAAAAGGAGGGGCACACAAGTGCATGGCCAGGAGCGGCGACCCCGCGGCTGAGAAAATCCAGGCTCGCATTGCTCGTGAAGCTACCCTCCAAACCTCCCCACCTCGCAACATCTCAACCGCAACTCTCCCCACCTCCATCGAAAACACCAGATCGCGCCATTCCGAGCCGGCGGATACCTTCAAGACCCGGCAACTATGGCGGGAGAGGAAGAGCAAGGACCAAAAGCAGGCAGAGCGGCGCGCCCGAGCATCGTCGGCCCCGACTCGGGGCCCACGCCACCATTTCCGCTGCGCATGGGAGGAGAAGTTATCAGCGGCTTCGGCAGAGGAAGCAAGGAGGTACGTCTCTCTGGCAGAAGGCGGCGATGAAGAGGAAGAATAGAGGCGAGCGGGGGAAGGAGGATGAGGATGTAGAGCAAAAGCTACCCTGACGCCCAATAGCTCGGGATCCCAACCGCCAATATCCCCGTCGACAACACGCCTTGGATTGCTGCCGCTGAATCAGGCGTCTACTTTGGCTGGGCCTCTCTCCGCCTCCCCTCGGACCACCCGTCTCTCTCCCCGTCCGCCTCGCCCCCGACCTCGTCGTCGACACCGCCTCCTCGCCTCTCCATCCCCTCCTCTGCCGCCGACAAGGGCTGGCGCGTCTACCCGATGGTGATGTCTATCGGCTTCAACCCGTTCTACAAGAACACCGTTCGGAGTGCGGAGGTACATGTGATACAGCAGTTTGAGAAGGACTTCTACGGGAGCGAGATGAGGCTGGAGATCCTGGGGTTTGTGAGGAGGGAGTTGGATTATGTCAGCGTGGAGGCGTTGATAGAGGATATCAGGATGGATATTGAGGTTGCGAGGAGGAGTTTGGAGAGGGAGCAGTGGAGGAGAGTGGAGGGGGGGTGGCTTTGGGGGGAGGAGAGTTAGGGGTAGGGCTTTGACCGACACGGTCGGTCGTATCCTGCTTTCGAAGGGTGGACACACCAGGAGAAGAGTGTTGATGCTGGTGGGTTGGATCACTGGTCTTAACAGAAGTCTGAGACGCTCAACATCAAAGGCAGAGAGACAGAGACCGTCTTGCCAATGCACGATTTAGCGCGGGAGCCATCTCGGTTACAGCTTGAATACGTCGAGTCTATCCCTTCCCGCGCATTTCCCATGTCAGCTCGCAGCTCCGTTTCTCTCCTTACCCCTCGCCTTACCTCTCTTCTACGTTATTCTGATGTTCTCTTCTTTACACCGTTATTTGATACAAGGCATCTAGAGCAGATCGTCGCATCACATGAGGTACATCCAACCGAACAGCCGTCGCTCGGGGAGAGATCTCCGCTCTGTACATCCGCGCTGATAGTATCTGGTCGTACGGCTTTAAACTCTCGGTTCCTCGAGTCTCCACTCGACTTGGGTCAAGGTTTTCCAAAACCGGAGTCATGGATTGGCATGGCTGATGTCAGATCGTCCCAATTGAAGTGGACTCTTTGCTGATATGATACTGCTGATATCCTGATGCACATGGCCCATGGCCCTTCTTTTTCCAAATGCCACCACGCTTCGAACATGGCGAGAGCATCATACCTCGCCCGCCCTTTTGACAGACCTCTCCACACCACATTGGCCCTTCTCCGCAACCCCAGAATCTGCCCTCGTCCGCTCGGATATCTCCTTCCTCGCATCCAGCTGCGCCGCACGCAGCACGCCTGTCTCTACCCCTACATACATATGCCTCACCCGCCCATGCACCATGCAGCTTTCCTATCACCGTTGCGCTGCAGGCGCCGAGTGACGTTTACCAGCGATGTTGTGCTCGTATCACGGATGGCCTGGACATGAAGCAGAGTCGCGTAGGGAAGCATATTGTTTGGGCTGGAGGGGTTGGTCGAGTCGCGTAGAGGGGGTGGCGGGTGCGCTAAGCGAGAAACAAAACACCCCGCCACAACATTAGGTTACCTCTTGGACATGAGATATCGCACTCTCCCTTCAATTCTGGACCTCAACACCGTACGCGGAGCTCTCCCCACCGGCTCGTGAGCGACCGCGGTATGCCACTCGTCTCCCATACCCGCCCCGACCCTCACGATGTTTCCAGCTTTCCCACCCGCCAAGAGCCTCCCACCCCGCCAAGTCCGCCCCGCCCCGCCCCGCGTCCAGCCTCTCCCTCTCCGCCGGCCCGTCCGCCGCAGCCCTGCCCTGCCCAGCCACTCAGCGCCCGCCAGCTCGCAGCGCACGGCCCATCCCGGCCATCTTTTTGAGGGCAATGGCAGAGAGAAGGCTGGGAAGACGAAAGGGCCCTTTTAAAAAGGTGCCGCTCCAATGCCTCCTCTTTTTCCTCTGCCATCTCTCGACCTGCATCTTTTTCACCTCTCTGCATCATCAACGCGTCCTTCCTACGGCTCCGGACTTAGCTGCTCTCACGACGATTACGACTTGACGAGCGGTGCTGTCGATCTCTTAGCTGAAGAGAGAGAGAGAGAGGGAGCTGCAAGGCTGACCAGAGAGTTTTTGGATCCGTGGACTTGCACGCTTGAGCGAGGTATGCTTAATGGGAAGGGCTGGCAAGAGATCGAGACGGTGCGAGACTGACCTGTGCTCGCAGATTCATCCTCCCGCCTTGTATCATCCACGCGCACATCTACGCGCGCATCCACACGCATATATACATATATACACATACACATACATACACATACATACACATATACACACATACACACACATACACACACCCCCTCGTCCCCGACCCGCTCACCACCACCCCTTCCCCAGCCTCCGCGGCCGCCACGATGGTCAAGCAAAACGACGTCATCGCCATCATCATCATCGTCCTCTTCTTCGTGCTCGCGCTCATCGCCTTCGGCATCTACCGCCTGGTCTCCGTGGCCCGGGGCTCTGTCGCCGGGAGCAGCAGCAGCGGGAGCGGGAGCGGCAGCGGCAGCGGGAGCTCGCGCAGCCTGGTCGATGACTAGCAGGCCAGGGGGCGTTTCGTGCTGTTGTATCTTGTATCATATCTTATCTTTCGTAGGAAAGTCTTTCGAGGGAAAGAAAACATGGAAATGTTCGAGACGGGGGAAGAGAGGATGGACCAGCTTGGCCTGGTCGGGTCGAGAGGATGGGAAGAGCTGGTTTGGGAGCCGGGGGGAGTTGTGGGCTGCGATATGAAGTGAGATAGGCGGGTGGCTGAAAGGGGGGGATGCGTGGATATGGGGTGGATAAGATAGATACATGGGCTGGTCGGGGTTGGGATACTCGGCTATGTGGATGGGATCATGTGCGCGCGTCGATGTTTGTGTACAGCATAGCATTTGGAGTCTCGGGTGGGACGTCGGGCTTGGGATTGCTTTATACCAAGCAGCGTGATAGCAGCTCGAATATCAGATATCTCACGTACAATGACAGCCCGCAAATATCTTCGTGCAAGCGACACCAGATCCATTGCCGTGGTCGCTCGGCTTTGCAAAGAACAGAGGACCCGTGCAGGCAGTTGCACTTCTACTAGCACCCCCAAGGCATGAAAATTACAGCCCCCGACTGCGCGTGGAAGTGAGTCCCCCCCCCCCTCTCGCTGTACAGGACAAGAAAGCATAAGCAAGCATTGCGGAAATCAGTCCTCGAGAAGGTAAGCCCAGATGACGCCCAAACCAGACCCATGCCATGCAATACCCGCCCATTCCATGCTCCCGTCCCTCCCACTGACAAATGAAAGGGGAACAAAAAAAAAAAAAGACATTGGGTTTCGTGGTGATTGGTGGAGAGAGCTATGCCTGCCCATGCTCTCGTGGTGTCGTATTCTCTACTGATTCTGTTTTGGCCCCATCCGTATCCAAGCTTGCGGTAGTGATATGCTAAGCTCTCATCCTCCCATCGTTGTCCCATCCTCATCCCTCACCGGCGAGCCTTCTCAGTGGTAACCGTTCTTGGAATATGTAGGTCCTAGTCCCCGGCCAGAGTATGCCGAGCTGCCTTCCTCAAAGTAAGGGTGCATGCAAGACTGCTTGGCAGAGATGCGACCGGCAGGGTCGTAGACCAGCATGTGCTCCAGGAGGTCGAGTCCCTTGTCGTCGAGGTTCGAGCACAGGGGTATGGACTCGTCGCGGATCCACTTGGGAAATGAGGGTTTGAAATCGGGGAAGCAGGTCTTGTCTTGGACACCGGGCCATTCGGCTTCGGTAGGCGTACCGAGGAGCCTTGGTATGTGAGCAGAGATCTTCATGTGAGGGGAGGATTGGCGTACTTAAAGATCTTGAAGATCTCATCAATCTCGGAGTCTCCTGGAAAGAGAGGCTTGCGGGTGCACATCTCCGCGAAGATACATCCCACGGACCACATGTCAACCCCGGTGGAGTACTGACGGCCGCCGAGCAGGATCTCTGGCGACCTGTACCACAGGGTGACGACTTCGTGGGTGTAGGTTCGAAGGGGGACACCAAAGGCACGAGCGAGACCAAAGTCGGCCAGCTTGAGGTTGCCGTCGCGGTCGATAAGCAGGTTCTGGGGCTTGAGATCACGGTGGAGGACTCGATGGCTGTGGCAGTATCGGATACCCTCGCACAGCTGGCTCATGAACTTCTTGACCATCGCGTCGCCCAAGCCCAGCCGTCCGAGATCTGGCCCAGAACCCTCGGGCAAAGCCTTGCCTCGGCCACCATCACTGACCGGGAGCGACTCCATGTATTTCTTCAGGTCGAGGTCGAGGAACTCGAAAACGAGGTAGAGCTTGTGGCCATCTGCGTGGACGATGTTGAGGAGGCGAACAATGTTTGGGTCGTTCATCTCCTTCAGGAGCGAGATCTCGCGGATCGCGGTACTCGGGACTCCCTCATCTTCTGCCTCGAGACGGATCTTCTTGAGCGCAACAATTCGATTCTGATGGAGGAGGTCCTTGGCCTTGTAGACAACGCCGTAGGTTCCTAGACACGTAAACAATCAGTCTCTTGCCTCGCTGTTTGGCACGACGCCCATGGAAGCTCAACGCCCCCTCTGCAAGCACCGACTGACCTTCGCCGACCTTCTCCAGTTTCTGGTAGTTCTCCATGCTGGTGTTGTGTCGTCCACGGGAGGCGCAAAAGAGTGTCGAGGGCTAAATGATGCAGGTAGATCTGCTCGCTGGAAAAAAAACAAGTGGGGCGGTGAAGCTCCGGAGGGGTCGTCGTCGTCGTTCAGCCAGGCTGCGTCGGCGTTGGAGAGAAAAGCAGTTGTCAGCGAACGAAGCTGGTGATCGCGAGTGCAATCGCAAGCCGAGCAGAAATGGGCGTGGAGGTTGTCGTGCCTGAATTGTCGAAGGTCGCTGTTTTGTAAACAAAAGTAGGCGCGAAGTCAACATGCGGGACGTGTCTGCCCGGACTTGCCTCGCTAAAACCTGGGTGGCGGCAAATTTTTTTGGTGGAACCAGGAACAACCTCGGATTCCCAGCTTGACGAGACACAATATACAGCTACGCAGTACGTGACTTGTCATTGTATCCAACGCGGCGCTCACCTTTCGGCTGGTCCAATTCCTTCTTCTCAACGCAGCTTTCATTTCCAAACTTCGCTCTCGAATCAGGCCGATGGAGGTTGGCAAGCCAGCTGGTGAACCAGGCAGGTTAGATCCCTACGAGAAGGCCCCTCCCAAGTTGCGAGATATCTTCAAGTTGTGGAAGCGATCTGGCTGCTCGGAAGAGATGGCAGACCTGGCGCTTGGTAGCTCCAAGTATCATGAGATCTCCAGGTTCGTGCTCTGGGAGGCGTTTCAGTCGTTCCAAGTGCCTCATGCTTCTTGTCGCCGGTCTTCTCTGGGTACCGCTGCGTTCCAAGATACTGTGGGTGACTCCCGAGCTTTTCATTCAACCAAAGTTCCTGGTAGGCCAGTTCTCTCTTTCGGCTCGTCAAGTGCGAGCATACATTTGATCTTTTCTCGTCCAGTGCAAGCCGATCTGACCTTCCTCAGGCTTGGTGTTTGTACCGTCTCTTCTGCCTCCTGCTATCCAGCAAACCATACTCTCTAGGTTACTGCATCGAGACCTCACTAATCCGGAGCATTCTACAAATCTTCATCTCCACTACGAGGTCCAATACCCCGGGCGTCCATGGTCGTCTACGGGGCAGTCATTCTTTGACAACCCACCGGACCGCGTTGCCTTCTTGCCAAAGGACCCGGCCGAGCACAAGCCACTCTCCACTGCGCAAGCTCTCAGGAAGAAGTTTCGCTGGATGACCCTAGGTGGCCAGTACGACTGGACAAACAAGAGATACCCCGATGAACCCCCTCCTCAATTCCCACCAGACATCGCTGCACTGATCAGAACGATCTTTTCGGACATGGTCCCCGAGGCAGCTATCGTCAATGTCTACTCGCCGGGCGATACGCTCAGCATGCACCGCGACGTCAGCGAGGAAGTCGGCGAAGGCCTGGTGAGCATCAGCATGGGCTGCGATGCCATCTTTGTTATCGGGCTATGCGACAACGACTCGGATCCCGACAGCCGATACGAGGTCTTGCGCTTACGTTCAGGCGATGCAGTCTACATGACAGGCCCTTCGCGTTTGGCGTGGCATGGCGTCCCGAGCGTTTTACCGGGGACATGCCCGGCCTATCTCGAAGAATGGCCAGGCAAGGGATACCCGGCGTGGAAAGGCTGGATGAAGGACAAGAGAATCAATCTCAATGTCCGACAGATGTATCAAGTCGACAAGGGCAATGGTTCTGGACAATAGAAGCTTGCGTCCGATCGGTCCACTTTTGTCTCGGCTTTATCCTGCGCTAAGGTTAAGTTTACAAGCTATCAGACGGCGTTAGCACCACGAGATACACACCGACTCTGATAGATAGCACATGCGACCCTCCCGGAGACTTCCAACATCCTCTCCAGCTTCAGCTTCGCAACAACTCTACGATGATTGTCGACTGGAAGGCATTGGGAGAGAAGAAGCGCGACTCGGTGAACGCACTTATCCCGAAGCCCTGGCTCTTGACATCCCCTCTCCCGACCGCGACCGAGCAGCGAGATGTGACCGGCAAGTACATCCAGCAGTACTTGTCTCCTCGAGAGATCGAGATAACAGAAACCGACGCGGTCGGGATTGTGCAGAATACGACCTCGGGGAAATGGAAGGCGAGGGAAGTTACTGAAGCTTTCTGTCATAGGGCTGCTCTAGCTCACCAACTAGTGAGTCATTCTGCTCGGAGATGAAGCTAGAGACTGGCTCACCGTAACAGGTCAATTGTCTGCACGAGATTTTCTTCGACGCCGCTCTGGCTGATGCTCAGAAATTGGATGATCATTTTGCAGCGCACAAGAAACCCGTCGGCCCACTCCATGGGCTGCCAGTCAGTCTCAAGGATCAATTTCATGTCAAGGATGTCGAGACGACCATGGGCTATGTTGGGGTGAGTGACTTCAAATCATATCCCGTTTGTGCTTCTCTTTCTCGGGTGTGCTTCTGCACCCTGGCATGAGGGCTCTGGAAGCAAAGCCACGGAGGCCATTACTTCGATTCCGAGGTGCTAAATACCACACTGTCACATGAGAGTGCCATTTGTCACAAAGATTATGCCTGGCGTAACCAAGAAGATGGATATACTGACCCACTCCTGAACCCCTCATGTCCAAGCAGAACCACGCATTGTCATTAGGAAATCGTGCTGAGGGACTATAGTGGATTGGCACCTTTGAAGGCAAACGAGGAACCGGAAAAGAAAAAGTTTACGAGAGTGAAATGACGCGAGAGCTGCGGAATCTCGGCGCAATCCTATACTGCAAGACCTCTGTCCCACATACCCTCATGGCTGGCGAGACTGTCAACAACATCATCGGGTACACGTACAATCCCAAAAACCGTTCTCTAGCCACGGGCGGCAGCTCTGGTGGCGAGGGAGCTCTGATAGGCCTGAAAGGCAGTCCTGTTGGATTCGGCACAGACATCGGTGGTAGCATCCGTATCCCAGCTGCTTTCAATGGTCTGTACGGTATCCGCCCTTCGAGCGGTAGACTGCCTTACGAAGGCATGGCCAATAGTATGGACGGGCAGAACTCGATTCTCTCAGTCGTCGGCCCGCTGGGTACTTCGGTGGGCGCATTGAGGCTAGTCATCAAAGCCATCCTGAGTCAACAACCTTGGTTCCACGATCCTCTAGTGGCCGAGATCCCTTGGCGAGACGAGCAGGAGAAGGCAGTTCTGGATATCGTCAGCTCCAACGGGACTGGCGGCCAGCTTGTCTTTGGTGTATTTTCCGACGACTTGGTCGTTCGACCTCAACCCCCTGTTCGGAGGGCTGTGGATATTGTGACGAGGCTGGTTGTAAAGCTGGGCCACAAAGTAATTCCCTGGGAACCGCCTTGCCATTCCGAGGCTGTTGAGATTAGTGTAAGTCTGCGTCCGAAGTTCACCGAGTAGATTCTGACCAGCCGCAGCTTAAGACCTGGCAATTTGACGGAGGGGCTGATAGTAGATTCTCCTCACTTGGCCGAGGAGTGACTTGACTGACGCGGAACTAGTCCATGATGCGCTCGCCCTTTCAGGCGAACCTATGATCAGCCAAGTAGCCTCTGCCTATGGCTCACTCAAAGAACAGTACACCGCCTCCCAGATCTGCGCCGTCAACGTCTCCAAACGCCAGTATCAGAAACGCTACAGTAAGGACAATCAGACAGGAGCCTCTCCCCCTATCTCGTGTCTTGCGATCCCACTCCCGAGCCATCTAGAACCAAACATCTGCTGACCTTTGGATCATCCAGTGGACTATTGGAACTCTACCGCTTCGCTTACCGGTACCGGCCGTCCTGTCGACGCCGTCATCTCACCAGTAGCACCTTTTGCAGCGGCAAGACCAGATATGTAAAAATACTACGCTACGTATACTCTCTGGATCAGCCGCTGATGTGTTCTTGCGGCAGGTATGATTTTGGGCATGGACAGGCGAAGGCTAAACGTGTCATGCCAGGATACTCGGTGTGGGTCAACCTGCTTGATTATTCTGCGGCCGTTTTACCGGTCACGCTGGCGGACAAGAGTGTTGATGTGGTGGATGAGGGGTATAAGCCATTGAATGGGACAGATGAGAAAGTCTGGGAGTCATGTGAGTTTTTGCCTGTCACTCCATGTTGTAGTTGGGCGTGGACTGACATCAGGAAGATGATCCGGAGCTCTACGATGGAGCTCATGTCTCTGTGCAGATTGTGGGACGCAGGTTTCAGGAGGAGAAAGTGCTGGCTCTGACCGAGTACCTTGGTGATGCCTTGGGGAAGCACGTTGTGTAGGAAACCTTTCTAGAAAGCTTGTCGAGGGATCGTGGTTGTCTGTGTCTCACTAGCTCAATGACCTCATTCCTCTTGTTCCAAGCAGTTTTTTTTTTCTTCTCTGACAAGGATATTGCCATCTGCTTGGAATGTCTGACGCCAGTAAACGATTCCACCCTCCAGGTTTGCAGGGAGTCAATGGTGCAGAAATAACCCGCGGATTTGAGCTCGGTCTTGGCTGCTTGCCGGTCATAGATTTTCGTAGCTAAATTTTACTATTGGCGATTGATACCGGTCTCCAAAAAGCAGCGTTCTTTCACATCTATCTCATCGTATCTCGTTCGCGGCCATAGGACACGGATCCCCATAATTCATTGCCGGTTCTCAGGGCTACAATCTGCTGCGATTGATGGCGGTCCTTGTCGAGGATGAATCGCCACAGGCCACGAACCGAGTTGGCACTCTCGAACGTCGGTGCCCGATGGTGAAAACAAAAAACATGAAGAAAAATAACGGCATCCAAGGCAGCTCAGGCTGGAATGTTTCCCAATCGCTGGATCCGCTTTGTTTGGGCTCCCGAGCTACATTTCATTCGCTTCCTAAGCAGCCTTGGCATGGTAGTATCGCCTTGTGGCCTCGTCCGTCTCTTCCCATCACACATCACAAGCAACAATACCCAACCTCCATATTCGACCGAGCAACCGCCAACATGCGTTTCGCCGGCCGCAAACTCCTCAGCCCCCTGCGCATGGCACCGGCGAGGAGCTATTCCAACCAGCCTCTGTCCTTCGTGCCCAAGAAGAAATCCGTCCTCACGCGCCTCGTACGCGTACCGCCTCCAAAGCCGGCGGATCAGCGAACACCCACTGCCAACAGACCCATTTCCGATCCGCCATTGCTTGAGCCTGCTAGCGACTTCGCTTTCTTATGTCATAATGGCGAGCGGCAAGAGGCTGCTCGCCGTGAGGACAAGGCTGTCGAGCATGCGCGCCCCGAGAAGGATAACAGAGAGGCGACTCTGGACGCCAGAGAGGCCGGGAAGACTGGTGGGAGCGGTGGAAAATCCGAGGACTCTGGATTCAACGTCGATGACTTCTTTGATGACGGCTGAGATGGAGAGCCAGGACGATGTGGTGGGGAGTGGCACGTCGCCAGCCGACGGCTCTGATATCCGCTTGACCACCCTCCCAGGCCTGGGCTGTTGTGGTTTTCTTGGAGACCTGGTCTCTGCGAGGGCGTGTCCCACATCTTCTACCGGTGCGGCTCTCCAGGGAATAGCACGAAGCGCCTGGACGCGGCGAACTGGAGGAAAGTGGTGATGGCGCTCTTCTGGAGTGCAAAGTGGAGCTGGCGGTACGAGCCAGGACACACCTCAACGACCGAGTCGAAGATCACTTAACCCACGGGCTAGAAATCTCGCTGCGCAAGCGCCCACCATGAGACGTGAATTGGCATGCGGTGTACACAGTGCCTTCTCCCTATACATCCTCGAATTCTATCTTGCAACGGTCTTGCAACAGTGATCCCCAGGCAGAACATCCAACTCCACATCATGTACACTGCAATCCATCCCCCGTTCCATGTGACCTCGAGCGCGCTCTGCTTGTTCCCATGCGCGCACGAATCGGTGTCTGCTCCGCTCATTTCCCTCCCCTGCCCGGGCTGATTCTCTCTCGTCAACGCCCGTCCGCGAGCAACATCGAGCGCCATCTCGCTACTGGGGAATAGGGGCTGCTACTCACTCGCCGGCAACAGCTTCTTCGTCCCCGCTTTCTTCCGGCTCTACAACCTGCGACAGGGCATGCGAGCGTTGGACGTGGTCAACTGTGAATCCCTCGTCTGTAGGTAGATGGGCAGATGGGTAGATGGGCAGATGGGGAGATGGGTAGATGGGTAGAGATACGTGGATCGATTGGCATTTCCCTTCCCGCGGCCCCAGCATGTATCGAACTGTGTCTAGTACAACCGTCGGGATAGGCGTTTGACCACTCCATGCTCACTAGATCCTGGTATGATGTTGGTAGCATGAGCGACGCCATCTGATTTGTTATTGACTCGCTCGCTTGGCTTCGCTCAGTATTTCCTCCCTCGGTCTCTGGCACGCCTCATCCCATTCTCTCACAACACTACCTTAAGAATCAACATATTACTAGCATCAGAGACACACCAAACCCAATGGCTCCCCACATATCAAGCACATGCCCTTTATCAAGCACCAATCTTCACGTAACCCTGCACGACCTGGTTTTCCAGGCCCTCCATCCCGCTCCCCATCCTCTGCTGCCCATTCCCACCCCCCGCTCTAAACCCGGCAGCTGGGTTCACGGACCCAGTACTCATCTGCGCCTCAGAAGCCCGCTGCATATCGTTCATATCGGCGAAACTGTCATCCTCTTCCATATCTGCATCGGCGTCCGCGTCCGCGTCGCTGCAGGACATGTTCGGGTCCATCACTATGGTTGGTGTTGGTGTCATTCGAGGACTGGTTATCTGAGGCAGGGACTGGCTTTGACTATGGCTCGTTTGGTGATTCTGGCCTGCATTGTTGTTCTGGATTGATGTTTGATTTGGTGCTTGGTGTGAGTTGGGGTTCAGCTCATGCGACTGATTCTGTTGTTGAGTCTGAGCTAGAGGTGGGAAAGTCCCCGAATGCGACGACCCAGTACTCAAGCTCCGCTGCGTCACCGCCGCGTTGCCATTTCCCCTGGCCTCTCTCACAACGCCCTTCCAGCGTCCGATGGTCCGCTCTATCACAGCATCAAGCGGGATGTTCGAATCCAGGAGCTTGGCTGCCGCCAACGAGTCCGTAGCCGGCTCATCTGCCAACTGACCAAGCAGCGGCGCATCGAACGGGAACGTGCTCGGCCCCGAAAGTTTAAACTCCCTCGGATGCTGCAGGCGGCTCAGCTCATCGACCTGTTGCTTCAGGTGTGCCGTTTCTTGCTTCAGAAAGTCGCGCTCCTTTTTGAGGTTGTCGAGCTCCTCGGATTTTCGACCTACGCTACGGGCGAGCTCTAATATCCAGATCTCAGTGCGTTTCGGCATGGGCAAGGCAGTCCAATGCCCGAAGACGCTATGTAGATGCGCCGAGATTCTGGTCTCGAGGGCGCCGGCTGCTATTTCGGCGCGCTGCTTGATATCGGCTGGGTCCTCGATGCCAAACGTTGAAGGAGGAGGTCGTAGAGGGTAGGAGAGGTCGTCTGGAGGGGTGTTGGTGGCTATTCGAGCGGAAGTCCGCCAGGATTGGAACGCGGCTGAGAAGTGGTCCACGAGGGCGTGGTATTGGCTTTCTCCTGGGGGGTGGATGGACCACGAGGTTGTGGTTGGGACCGTGGTGCTTTGGTAGAGCGTTGGAGGTGGAGGCAGACACTGGAGGGCTAGCGAAGGGAAGTCCAGCTTGAGCGGGTCGTAGTCAAAGACCGAGGGACCGTCGATGCGTTGCCTGCGTTGGTTAGACATCTATCGTTCTCCAGGAGAGGGTGTCGAGAGTATGTGATATGTATTCAGGATAGGGACATACTTGGCAGCTCGAATCGACCCCAACAGCTCTCTCAACGCCAACTCGGCCGCCTTTGCATTATCCAACGCATCGATCATCTTCTGCTTCTGCTCAAACGTCGTCTTTGCCAGCATTTGTTTACTCACAGACCTGCTCCTGGGTTCTCGCCTTCTGTTCCCATCTCTCTCCTCCCCGTCCCAACTCCGAGCATCACTCGCTCGCGGCGGGATGTGGTTCATCACTCCCGTACTCTCCCACGTCCCCTTGTTGATGAAGAAATTCGCCTTCCCTTTGTGATGCTCAAACCCACCGGCATCCCCCATACTCTCCCTCCTCAAACTCGGACTCTCGTTCCCCATCCGCGAATCCAGCCCAGGACTCCTCCGATCCATGGCAGCCGGTGTGCCTGCCGGCGTCGAGCTCTCCCTTTTACTTGTCGACGCCCGCGGCTGTCTCCTCGTGATGCCTCCCCTCATTTTCCTGATCTCGGCCACGTCGTGCACCCCATCTGCGGCCTTGGGATTCTTCTCCTTGATATACAGGTCGAGATGGCGGCCCAGAGACGAGGAAGTGAATTGCTGCGCGCAGAACGGGCAAGCCTTGTCTTTTGCAGCTTTGTTGGCCCCGTTGGCAGAGCCCGAGAAGTCGGCTGTTGAGCCTGGAGTGCCCGCGTCGGCCATGGTTTTTCCTCAGTAGTGAACGCGCCCCCGTCTGAAGGTGTTATCGTTGCATTGGCGATCGGGGTAGAAATATATTACTATTAAGTTCGGGGATTGTCAGTTGGCGGGAGGAATCAGGAAGATCTGGAGAGATGTTGTTCTAAGGGGTTTCGTTGTCTGGGGCACCTTAAATTATTTCGGCTACAGTTCAGGGATGTCGTCCTACCATGTATCCCTGCCAGAGAGAAATCACCTGGCAACACAACACGCGATAGAGAAATGTATTTGATGTACCTCGATCTGTGACAGAGGGTTTTTTGGAGCAGCATTACAGCATGTGTGAGTTCCGCCAGAACCTTTTCCGGTGTGAGGGCTTGAACTCATTAATCACGGGTCATGGGCTCTCTCACAGCTGTAACTTATACAGCTAATTTGGGACGTGGTTGAAATCATCTGTGCTTTTGTCTACCAGCTCTATGCGATCACACAAACCGGCACTATGAACGATAAACCTGTAATCATGCAGAGCTTGAATTCTGCAACCATTCCCCAACAGCAAACTTCCACTAGTGAATCATTGTAGGAGAGGATCCTAGGAAGAACGTAGATCAGTATACACATTCTCAGTCGACAAGGAGTAGGTCTTACTCTGAAATGCTTCTGGGAGTTGTTCTGCTTGTTGACATGCCATTGGTATTGCCTGCTCGCCCGCTCTGCAACCTTTCTGGACCGCTTCTCAAGAGCTTGGACCTCCTTGCGCTTCTCAGCAGTCACGCCAGCCATGCCGAGCCCACCGTTTGCCCGGCTAACCAGAGCTCTACCGCGCTCTCTCTCGTTGCGACGAACAGCCCTCTCATCCTGCTCTTCCTCGGAGCTAGCGTTGGCCTCTATAGCAAGCTGCTCTTGTCTCTCTGCGGCCGACGGATGGTTGGCCAGGTTCTGTCTGTAGTACCTGTTCAGTGATCTGTGGCCGGCGATACGACCTGATGGGAGATGGAGCTCGTAGTCGGAATAGAACACTGCATGGGTGTGCTTGTGCGCATGTGAGTGCCACCCATCCTTATTTCGGTGTGGTCGAGGATCATCGTGGGCATGGTGAGGGTGCTGATTAAGTTTCTCATACCGGTGTTTACGGCCGGCGGGCACTGCGGTCAGATCGTCCGAGTCGAGCGAGGATTCAGAACTGTCTGTCTCCCAGCCATCTCCGTCCATATTTTCATCGCCGTCTTTGTCGAGTTTCGTTTGACGCCTGGCTCCCAGCTTGACTCCACCACTCTGTTTCGCCCCTGGTAGCTCATTCTCGTCACCTGACTCGTCTTCTTCATCCGAGTAGGTGCTGGTGAAATCGTAGAACTCTCCGATCTCGAGCTGCTGATCTTCGGTATCGAACGGGATCTTGCAATGTCCCTTGTCCCTCATATGTGTCTGAAGACCAAACACGGTGGGCTTCAGCTTTCCACAGTACAAACACTCGTGGAACTCGGTAATCTTTTCGTAGAGATATCCGATCAGTCCATCAAGTTGAACCAGGTAGGTTCGCTCTGGGATGAACATCCCATGTACCCGCTCCATATGTGCAGTGTTGAGCACTATGGACGGCGAGTCGTAGTTGCAAAACAAGCAGCGCTTCAAAGCAGTCTCCAGAGTAATATCCTCATCAGCAGCAGTGGCTGAAGACGCTGTCTTGACCGACCCCTCCTTTTTGCTCTCTGCAGAATTATGTGGTCGCGACGGGCTTCCTGCAGCTGCGGTGCCTCCCTGCAGGTTGGCATTGTTGATTCCCTCAACAACCTCGTCGAATTCCTCCTCGGCGTCGGAATCTACGGACTCTTCAACTGTCGTGGGCTCTCCGAGCGAGAAAGTCGAACTCATTACAGAACTGGCCTCGTCGATCGTTGTCCCCTCAGCTGCTGCCAACTTGGCTCTATGCTTCTGACTCCCAACGTGGTTCTGATAGGCGTTTTTGCTGAAGTAAGTTCGTACACACACGGTACAGGTCTTCTCATACGAGGCCTTGTGTGCTGCGGCCATGGATGTTGCTTGCGCCTGAAGGACCTTCTCCGTAAAACTTTCGCACGAGATCGGTGGAAGAGATGTAACACGGCGCTTGAGATTGTAACGGCTGGAGAAACTTGTCAAAAAGTGAAGGGATACAAAAACAGGAACCGAGACTTACTGCCAGTCGCTGCGCATGTGTGCTCTTTGCAGTTCGCTGTTCCTGAACGCGACTTGACATGTATTACAGGTATACGGATGGGAAGAACTGGTGTCAGCCTGTCCCGCTACCGTCGGCGCCGGCATTCTGCTGGCTGTGATAGATGCCATGGTGGTTTTTGTGAGTCGAGTTTGTGGCAATGATCCCGCGGTGACAAATGTTGGTGGGGTTTCGTAAAGTGGAAAAAGAAAACAAAAACTCAGGGCCTTCAATATTACCCAGCAGCGGTTGATGACCGACTACTTCTTTCAACTTTTGATCTGGAATTCGGTAGAGAATATGTATCCGGCAGTAAATGATATGAGAGGCGATGTCCACAAGAATTGTCGAAGTCTCGATTCGTAGTCATAAAGAGGACGTGCGGATCTTTGGTATTGAATTGTGGGACCCTTTGGATTCGGAGGTGGGGCTTACGATAGCCGAATAAAACAGAAACAGCAACAAAACAGCTTGAGCCCCAACATAATTATGTCTCTATTACGGAGGTTCCTCATGAGTCCCTAGCTCTTTGGAGCAACCATAATCTTGACCCGTCAACCATGATTGCTAGCCGTGATCTTCATACTTGCGTTGAGAGTTCTTCAATTGCGCCGCACTGCGTTAAATATAAGTTGAGATAATATACAACACGACACATCCATACTGGATTGAAATAGTTGCGCTGTTTGCCGAACACCGGTCACCGTAGGTCCCACCTCCGAAGCGACATATCAGAACCTCGGGGAGGTCGGGAGTCGGCCGCTAGCTGATTATCGAACTGATAAGCCCGCTTTTGCACGGCGCTAGCACCAGATCAAGTCAACAAGACGCGGCTGAGCGAAGCGCGTTGCCTCGGATTTGCCATCTCGATATCAGACACCGCAAAACCATCCCTCGTGCCGATACCCTGCGCACGACTAACTGTTCTTCCTAACACCAGCCGTCTATTTCACTGCCAATGTCATGACTCGAGATACTCGCAGAGTCTCTGATGATCGAGGTGCTGCCAGCGATGCGGAAATTTACGCAGCCTTGTGGGCAACGGCGCCGTGGCCTCGCCTTCCAGAAGACGCCCCGAATGAATTGAAACGACTTACGATCAATATTGATGACCCCAAAAGAATTTATGGTATCCACAGAGCTCGTCGACGGCACAACTTCCAGCTCTTGGTTGAGAGGTCTGCCACAAGAGGTACTCAGGCTTATTACTGAACCTACTGACAACTTAGCAGATACATTCTCCAAATCAGATACGGCTGTCAATCAAAGACCTGCACAACGACGACATGCTTCTCCTGCCGAAAGCGTGCTGCGAATGGTGCCCCGGTTCGGCGTTACAACTCGAGCAGCGCACGAACCCTGGCGATATACATGGCCAGTCAGGATAATCCTGAACGAGGTCTTTGCCATTATGCGAGTGTCGGGAGAGTGGTAGTAGACGTTCCCAGGGCACTCAGGCCGAAGCCAACTTCTCTGACTGGAGGGAGGACCCCTCCAGTCGTTCCAAGCCTGGGAAGAAGGGCAGATGGGAAGCAGACCCTGAAAACTGGCGTCTTTGTTGAGGATTTACCGGGGGCCAACGAAAAAATCAAGGAGAAGGCGTCAGCGGATAATCTGAAAGGAAGAGTCCAGAATGACTTCTCTTCCCTGGAAGAGCCCTCCACCGTGGATCATCGATCTTTTGTGCAGAATCTATTTGGCACAGTTGCCTTCAAGATGATTGAGTGGCTCACGCCTCGAAATCTTGATCGATTAGCAAACTCACGAGATAGGCCCGTGATATCAGAAAATACATCCTCTACGGATCATGAGGACTTGCCGAGTGGTGCTGATGGTTTATCGCATGCTGAGGCTGGGAGAAGTTCGAAGCTGATTACCGGCCCGGAATTTGATGTACGAGGTGAACCCAGTACCGTGGTGCCAGCACCTGAGAAGATGCCCCAACCTAGCGCTCTTCCGAATCCTGAGGCTGTTCCTGCTGAAGGAGCCATATCAAGCACGATTGTCGACTCACGGCCTCATTCGGTCCACGTCCCACAAACTTTCTCGAGTCCGAGCCTATTGAAGAAATCTGACCCGGTTGGATCTCGAAGCCCAAAGAGTACTATCAACAAGTCAACGAAACAGTGTGACACTGCTAGTGAACCGCTACCGCCTCCTGCCTGCCTTGTGCAACGGCCAACAGCAGAACCCATTCGTCAAACCTTGATCACCAGCCCAAAGATACGGAACAGCAGTGTTATACACGCTTCTTTAGACAGCGTCCAGAATGATGGCAACTGCGACGATATTAGCAAGAAAAACCCTCAGGCTTATAAAGTCAAATACCTGCCTGCCGAAAGCAAGGCAGAACCAGTGGAACGTCTAAGGCTAAAAAGTAACGGACAGACTCCTGGAAATCTTGGATGCAAGCAGCCCCAATGTGCCTCGGAGAAGAAGTTGAAGGATAGCCTGAGTCCCGTGTCTCCCCTACACCAGGAAGCCTTGCTCCCCCAGTCTATGTCTCTATTGTCTATTGAGACCATCGAGCTATTGTGCGATGTCCTGCAGACTGACGGGACCTACGAAAAGCACTTGCTACAACCGCAGATTGTCAGCGATAGCTTAAAAAGATTCCGCCCTGGCATGGCATCTCGAGCTCGAAGTTCATCATCACGTCTCCCCTCACACGCTCATAGGTCAAAAAGACAGTGGAGCATATTTACCGAACAGAGCTTCTTTGACGTGCTTGGAAAACCAGATTCGCTCTTGAGGTCTTTTAGCGACGAGGAATCGAAACTATTTGACACGCAGACAACATGGTACCTCCTCTTCCGGATGACTAGAGTTGCGCCGTCGTTGGTGTTCGACCGCCTATGGGAGGTCGCTGGGAATCTTTTCCGACCGCCCGAAACATTGGAGTTGGCTTACGAGTGGGCAAAAGATCAAACCTCTTCCCCTCGAGGGACTCTGTCTAGCAATGATGCTGCCCGAGTAATCAATATTTGTTTGCATGCACTTGTTGCGGCAGCACCTCTTACAACTGATGCCCGTCAGCTGGCGAACATGTCTCGGATTCGGTCGTACGGGCTGGCTTTGCTTGGGAAGGCATCCTCATCGCTGGAACCAACGGAATTGTGTCTCCAATACGAGGATGCGTTTACAGACGAGCCGGCTTTCAGACTCGCCCGGAGGCTTTTTGCAGCAATACCAACAAGACGACGTTTTACCGAGCTTGTTGAGCTTCAGGGAGATATTCGAAACGACGATAAGCGCGAGCCTGATATTCTGGATAAAGTTCTCGAGTCTCTGAGATTTCTAGACTTGGGGACAGCTCCGATCCTTGAATTCTCGGATGATGAGCGGGCAATCCACGAAAAGCGCGTTCCGACACTGATCCTTGACTGGGCCAGAACAGTCATGCTGCAAGAGTGGGACGGTTCTGCCCGGGTACCAAATGATGGCTCATTTGGTGGTGCTCTTGCCATGATAGCAGCCATTTGTAGGGTTTGATGCCGTTGTAGTAGAGAGCTATACTGACTTCCGTAGACAAGAATCGTAAATCGCTACTCCTGGGCGACATCCACTTCCGAACCGAGTACTTTGCTGAGCGAATGGATCCAGTCGACATGCCCATCGAATGGCTATCCTTCGGAAATAATAAGCGGACTGTGCATCTACTTGACTATCCATATCTCTTCAACCCTTCCACCCTTGTTACCTACTTTCGAGCCATCAATTATTCTAAGATGAACCAGTCCTACGAGAAAGCCCAGACAACAGGGCATCTTGTCCATCACTTTATACAGGAGGGTAGCCTGGTAACAGACAGACTCAGAAAGGAAAAGTTGTTTGACCGCCTCCGCACTGCGACTTCCGAGTTTATGGTTCTGGAAGTTCGCCGAAGTAACGTTCTGTTGGATACTTTCAATGCGATCTGGAGACGGGAGGAACGCGAACTCATGCGACCGCTAAAGATTCGGCTGGGAGAAGAAGGAGGTGAACAGGGCCTAGATTCTGGTGGTGTCCAACAGGAATTCTTCCGACTGGCTATTGCCGAGGCCCTCGATCCTGATTATGGTACGTCGACGGTCATCTTACTTGCATATGTACTGACACCCGTAGGTACTTTCACTATTGATTCGAGGACAAAGATGGCTTGGTTCCAACCTGGGTCCCCCGAGCCATTGTGGAAATTCCAGCTGATTGGAATGATCGTGTCACTCGCAGTGTATAACGGCCTCACGCTACCAGTCACGTTCCCCAAGGCGCTCTACCGAAAACTCTTAGGCGAGGAAGTTACAGAACTCCACCACATTGCGGACGGGTGGCCTGAACTCACAAATGGGCTGACAACACTACTGGAATGGGATGAAAAGGACGGGTTGGTGGAAGACATCTTCGCACGCACGTACGAGTTCAGCGTTGAGCAATTTGGACAACCTGTCAGTCGGGACATGGGTGTATCAACACACTGGCCCTCATTCTCAGACCTCCAGACTTCGTCAAATCCCACGGACGCACCGTCCGTCACGAATGAGAACCGGAACAGTTACGTCAGCGACTACATACGCTGGCTGACGGACGTGTCGATACGGCCGCAGTTCGAGGCCTTCAAGGAAGGCTTCTTCTCTTGTATCGACTGCCGCTCCATCGCGCTCTTCGATCCCGAAACACTCCAATCAGTTGTAGAAGGTATCCAAGAAATCGACGTCTCCGAGCTACGTCGCGCAACGCGCTACACCGGTTGGGATGCCTCACACCGCTCCATTCGCGACTTCTGGAGCATAGTCAAACGGTACGACCTGGAACAAAAACGCAAACTCCTGGAATTCGTGACAGCGAGCGACAGAGTTCCCGTGGGTGGCATGCGCAACTTGCACTTCACGGTCCAGCGCAATGGCATCAATGATGGCGACGATTCGCATCTGCCGAGCAGTTATACATGCTATGGCATCCTACTCCTGCCTGAGTACTCGACGAAGGACGTGTTGAGGCAGAAATTGGCGATGGCGTTGGAGAATTCCAAGGGCTTTGGGATGGCGTGAATCGGGCTAGGAGGCGGACAGGAAGTTGGTGGGTGGGAAGGCAGATCGATGCACGATGAAGTGCAAGATGATTTTTTTCAATGAGGTTGATGACGGATTATTGCATAGAGAAGGCGGAGTTGCCTGCATGGTTAGGTTGGTGGTAGAATGAACCAGCTTCCGACTCCCGATAATCCCTATGGAAGACTGGAAATCAGACGAAGCCTGCTCACCAAAGTATAAATGATCCCGGCAGTAGTAGACGACCTTGTCTGTTCCGGCCCGGTCGCAATTCCTCGCTCTGGCCGTACTATTATTAGATGCCAAGTTCTGCAGGGCTGGGATGTGTTGATTGAGTTTAAACTCGCTTATTTCTCGGGAACGGCAAACGAATCAACAACCAAGCAGCACTTCCAGCCCGGCAACTGAAGGAAGCAACATCTCACGCATCCCAATCTCCAAGATCTGCATCCTAAGCGGAGCTGTACGCATTCTCGCCTGCTGTCAAGACACCGGTATTCTGGATGGTCTCAAAGGCTCCGGTCTGACATGGTAGCTTGTGTAGTATGTGGGGACCTGGACAAGCTTCAGGGGTCCGGACTCTGCTCGGTAAACACGGAGCAGCAATTGCAAAGGGCAGAATGAGTACGGTGCACGTCGTATTCTTATATATAAGCTCGCAGCAAATTCCTATACGCTACTCCCTTTCTTCAGTGGGCTGCAAATGTGGGTATATCCATGACATGGATCTGGACCACCCAGGAACTCACTTACTCCTTGGAATTCAAGGTCCACATTTGTAGCCCCCCGAAGAAAGTGAGTATGAGTTGTCTATTGATATTGCTGCGCTGTTCCTCTCGTTATATACTGGCCTGTCGCTCTTTCTCCTGTGATAGAGTAATTGGCTTCCGCTGGGCAATAGCTTCTATCATCTCAGATTCCAGTGCACCTGCGCCTCTCTCGATTCTGATTTCTTGTCCCGGCTCTCCAGTTTCAGGATTACTGGATTGCGGTCAGACTTTGGTTGTATGCAGCCAAGCGAGAGAAGGGAGGATAAGATGGGACGCATGTACGATGTCATCGTCCTTGAGCCGACGAGCAGCGACATCGGTATCAAGACCGTTAAACATGTGAGCGCGCTTCTTCGGAAGGACCTCAGGTGGGCGGTTGCTGGGCAGAATGGTGGGGAGATGGAAAATTGTGTTGAGGGGTTGAAGGGGACGATCAAAGAGGGGGATACGTTACCTTGTATGTGTTGTCGTTGTCACTCTATTCATATCCAGGAGGAGACGGCAGCATACAGATCTGACATTCAAAACAGCAATCGAGATATGCTCGGGCGTCAAGGAGGAGATGCAGGAGCTAGTCAAGAAAACGAAGATTCTGATCAATGTTTCTGAGGTGAATGACGGTAGGGGAGAGATACTCATCGAGGCTTGCGCGGGGTACGGGACGCATTATCTTGATACGTGTGTTCTCTTCCGCTTCTACTCATTCTTCGTGCGGGAATTCCGCTGATGAGTGGGTATAGAGCGAATGATATCCACTGGCTAGGAGGCATGATCCGCAAATATCACGATGTTGCGAGGGAGAATAGGGCAATAGTAAGTGTGATATCATTCCGGATTCTCCAGGCCATGTTTTGCTGATCGTTATAGATAATGTCTCACATCAGCGTGGAGAACACGCCGCAGGACCTCCTCACCATCTGCGCTGTCATGCAATTAAGAACAAAACTCAACCTTCGGACGCGGGAGATCGTTTGCTCGATCAACGAATCGTCGTATGTCGCCCCTTTTCCCCTCTTCATCCACCAGCTCGCTAATCAACAAAAGCTTCCCACCCACATCCGCGTCCTCGTCCCACGCACTCCCCTCCCCACTCAGCGCCACGACTCCAATCTCAGCTCCTCGATCCCCGCGGCACCCACCTCTAAATCCCTGGTTCCTCTCACTCGTCCGAGGCCGCACCGCCACGCCCGGCACGAATCGTCTCGGTCTACGCCGAGAGCTGACGCTCGGTATGCTAGCGCCTTCTCACACGCTCGCGTCGCAGCAGACGAGGGTGTTGGTACATAGAGGATGGGCCTTGCAGCAAGAGGTTTGTGAGATCCTCTTACGAGGCCGAGAAGCTGGAATCCTCCTTTCGGACTCGGCGTCACATCCCTTCACATCGCTGACGGTTTTGAGCAGGGCAGGTGGTATGGCGAGGGTTTTTACTATAACGAGTATTACAGAGTCACGAGCTCAAATGTTGGGTTAACGGGGTGGGTTAAGAGACTACGTGCTGGGTATAGGAAAGCATCTTTGGTCGCTGCGTATGTTCACTCCTCTCTCTTCTCTTCCCCTTCTCGTTTTCGCTCCATTCCTTCCCTCTCTTCTCCACTCGTATTTTCTGGTCTCTCTACACGCCGACCGAGTAGTACGACTACTAACTGATAAATCCAGCGACCCAGCGACTCCAATTATCTCCCTCCGCGCCATAGCAATCGCCGACCAAGACGGCGCCTTCCCGGACCGCGCCCTGTCGGAATTCTCTTACCACGGTTCCGCCCCCGACCTGGTCGCCGCGTTTCTGGCCCAAGGCGCGGCGACGATCCTGTATACGCGGGGGCTGGTAGCGAGGGTCGGGGGCGGCGGCGTGTTGACACCCGCCGTGCTGGGGATGGACTTTGTGGAGAGGTTGAGCAGAGTTGGGGTTGAGATTGGGGGGGAGTTGATTTAGTGTTTTTTTTGGCAATGCCAGTCCGGCAATGGGTAGTCGCGGGGATGTTATGGGTTGAGGTGCTCGCCTGATGGGCGGGAAGGGTCTTTTAAACGCGTCACATATACCCGTAGGACTCGGAATTTCAAGGATGTTGTTTCTTCGGCGCATGTCTAATCGCATTACACCTTTATCCAAGGTTACACGTGATTTATGGTATGACCATGATTGTATCGATACTACTCACTACCACGAGCGTTTACGCCAGGGCCTAATTAAGCGTCCAGACACAGCCTACTACGTACGCGCTACACGCTCATTTCACACTGCCCGCCCATCTGTCCATCGCCTCAAGCACGACTCACAGAGACACCACACGTCCCAGCGAGGCACAAGGAGAGAAAAAGGCTAATGAGAGCCGCAGGTCGGATTCGTCTCAGCCCGCGCAATCAGCAAAGCGTTCAAGGACCCGTATCCCGCTACCCGCCGGTGGTGGCATATCGTGCGGTTCGAGCCATTCGCTCCCCTCGCCGGGATCGAGGATCCGAGGGCAGCTGTTCGCAAAATGTTCGTATGCATCTTTGATATCTCTGATGATAAACTGGAGGGCAATCCTGTTGGGAGCTTCGCTAATTTATGTTAAGGCTACTCCTACAAAAAGCCGCTCTCTTGGAATTTCATTCCAATCCAGACGTTTGCATTACCACCTCCGAAAACCCATCCTTAGTTCCAGATCCAACATTCAGGTATTCAGAGGGCAGTAGATGGTCTCGGGCCTTCTTCCGTAACACCACGCTCCTCGCCCGCTCGCTCGGAACATTGTGGTATGTATGCAAGATACAAGTATAGCATACAAATCTCAGATGCTCCAGCTAGGCTTCTTCCTGTGATGGCACGTGCAAACCGCGGTTTACGGTTTACCTCTTCAGATCTGATTCGGGGAGTTGGACGTGAGGCTGCTGCTCGTCTCTTGAGGTTCCTCGTCTCATGCTCCGTGAATCGCCAAGTACTTTCAGGCCTCTATCTCCTTTTCCATCAGCCTCTTCTCTAGCTTGCGCTTCTACCCTCTTTCTTCAAAATGAGAGGCAGAAGGAAAAGGCATGTGAATGCACTCCCATGGCATCAAGAATGACCCCAGGTCTAGTGGAATAGTGGGTTCAGATATCCTTGATATTCACTACATCGCCGTACGCATCGAAGCCGAGCCGTTTGCGCGCTATGGATATCTTGACCGGGTCAATTAATTCGAAGATATCGTCCGGTTCTTCAAGCTGAGAGGTCGTTAGTTTGTTGCCGTAACTTGCCATCATTCAACGATTGGCAGGAGGATGTGAAGAGGAAAGGAGGACGTTACATACTGTGCGATTCTTGGTTTCAGGAATGAAAAATAGACGACTGCTGTTTAGACACCGCACCAGATCGTAAAGATGATGTAGCTATGAAGGTCAGCCTTACTTCTCCGAGGCCTGGAGATATGAGAGATGAGAGATATCACATCCCAAGACATGGTCCCGAGTGATGTTTGGGAGTCATAATCCGAGAAGATTGGCCAGATATACATACGTGCACTATTCTAATGTGTCCATCGAAAGCGGTCAAGTGAATGGATCCAGCATTTGTGCTGTCTTACGTCAGTCATCTTCACTACCTCGAAGCTCGCTTCACGAATGGGGAGAAGGAAATTAAGCGAGCGTGCCAGCAGCAGTGGCAAAGCCCGAAAGCCCCATCCCTTCTGCACGCATCTCAACCGATCAGACCTCCACCGGATACAAGGCCTGGATTCGCGTGAAGCCCACAGAATATACCGCGCCAAAGATCAATATGAACGCCAGGCCAACGTCCCAGCTAAACTATTCGTACCGGAGACACCGGGGGTCGCCACCGTGGGTGCCGGAAACGAGGCTTGGAAGAGGGCGGCGTAGACTGTCATGGCGAGCCATCGAGACAGCAACCGACGTTGGGGAAGAGAAGGAGAGGGGCACCTTCCGACGCAGTCGATGCGGTTTGCCCCGACGAGAGCCATACTGAGCTGCTGGCAATTGTTTATGAAGAATATATTCGCCTGGAAAGTTTCGCTCGAGACCGATGGTGTCTAGGATTTGCTCATAAAATATGAAAGGACAGCTTCGGGTGATGAAACCACAGTCTCAAGGAGGAGGTATGGCCTACATTGCCAGCCCACTGTCCGAAAATCGAAATGCACACATTACAAAGAAGACGGTAGCGAGTCGAGCGATTTTGGAAGGGCGCTCTATAACCCCACCACCTCTTGTCCGCACCATCTTTCTCTAGCAGATCTTCGTATTTTTTCAGCTGTGGCTTGACCACTAAATGCATGGGTTCCGTAGAATAGGGTGAGCATGGCTTCCGACTGGTCTTTCTTGTTGTTGACGTACAGCCAGCGTGGGGACTCGGAGATGGAGTAGGCGGCGACGAAGATGCCATCCGCAAACAGCAATTGGAACCATATTTTGAGTCTCTATCCAGCGTTTGAGGGAGACCGGCGCCTCCTCGCTCCTCACCGCTTGCGATGATTGATTCAGTGAACCTACCTACAAAATTTAGCACGTGTGAAGCGGGTGTGAGGAGAAATCCGTACCGGAAACAATTGAAGATCGCGGTCACTGTCTCTCGGTAAACCGGACCTGAGAAAGGCGACAATTAGGAATGACTTCGATGAGGGTGAGGAGGGCTGGCATGTCTAAGGATCAAATCCCAAGACAGCTCGACGAGAGGAATATGAGATGCCCAATACGTCACGCGATACCTCGACCACCTACATCGGCCCAGTGGCACGAGTGATGTTGACTCCGAGCCCCAGCAAGGACCGGTCTCCCATCAACTGTCCAGCACCGTGATCTGGACCAGCTGTCCCTTGAACCACGGTCCCGACATTAATCATCAGGTAGCCGACCCACATGCCAAATCGTCTTCCATAAGTATCTGCTGAGGGCCCGATAAATGGCAACGACACGACCCTGCCGATTAAGTCCATGGCCGCGACGATACTAGCCCATATCCCGTCGTTGGATCCTCGGTACTACTCGAGAAAGAATTAGTTCACTAGCAGGTTGTTAACCAAAGATCCGTCGTATCCATTCATGGCCCAGAAGAATCCAATGGAACAAGCCGCGTAGAGCTGGATAGTCGTCCATGTAAACGGCTTTGGAGGCTCTCTGATCATCGCCTCGTTGAAAGCCTCATTGCCTCTGATGATCTTCATCTCCACCTCTGGATATTCCTAGCTTGGACGTCAGATTTGGGTCTGAGAAGGGTGTGGTACGAAGAAGGATAAGGCTTCTATGCTGGGTCGTACCAGATCCAAACTATGACTGCCCGCATACTCCAACATGAAATTGCTGGCACCATCGTCGTGGAACTTATCTGCCATGTTGGGCCGGTACGGAGACTGGAAGATGGCGCTGTTGGCCTTGATATTCGTCCAAGTATAGCGATCAGCGGGAGTTCAGCGGCCACAAGGCCATCGTTAAGGACGAGCAGTGGCTTTATCTCCACCCCAACATTCGAGACCTTGGTGCCGTCATCGACCCGCCAGACGACGAGGAAAGGTAGGGGAAGCCAGCCGTCTTACTCGGTCATGTTAGTCCAAGTTTTCCAACCCCGGATGATCGGCCAGCTTCTCCATCCATTGTACATGAGTGTCTTTGACCACGCATGAATGGAGGCAGGGCCGGTTTAAATATTTACACACAACACGAGATGGAGGTCCACGGACCACGTGTTGACGGTTGCTTGCTTACCTTACTGACCCATCGCCAATTGTGGATTGATTTGACAAGAACTAGCTGCTTATCAAGAATCATGGGGTCGGTGTCGCTGCATGGCGGGATTGTTTACCTTTTTGGCTGCTTCCTGAGAGTCCGCTACCCCCTCCTCCCCCCTCCACCCCTGAAAGGATTCTCGGGCATTGGGCAACGATGATGCCTCCTGGACTCCATTGAAGGCTTTGTCACATTCTCCGGATAAACTCGACATCCTCACCTGACGTCCGGAAAAGGTGCGATAGACGAGACAGAACATCGAAGAAAAAGCTGCAATTTGAATTGGCAAGCAAGGCATGAATGAAACAGAGTCCTCGACTCATCCAAGCCACCAATCCCAAACCAATCTACAACAGGTGCAGATGCCAACGGCACGGCGAGGAAAAATAGTTCTGATGGTGCGGGATAAATACAGCTGAGCAATGACTGTAATAAGACGTACGACAAGGAGACGAGCCGAGACTGCCATTAGCAATCCAAGCTGCTGTCATCGCCCAGTGGCCTGCACTGCAGGTCGTGAGTGCAACAAATTGCAGTTCGGCTCGTCGAGATGAAAGGGGAGTAATGGATGGAGAAGCGTCTCTTTACTGTGGTGGAGAATGCGCCTGGCTGTATTGGAGAGATCGATAATCTCGCCAGAAAATTCAGGAGGAATTGCAAGACCAATTGAACTCTTTGAAGGGCACATATCTTGCCTGGATGGCTCTGTCGAATGGCATGTGATGATTTCGAGCGCCTCTTTGACAACGGAGACGTTCTGATGACGCGAGATCTCGACTGCGGGTGGTTAGCATGTGTTTTGCGTCGTGAAATGTGAAGCTGAATAGAATAAACTGATATGATCAGGGCCTCCACGGCAGTGGTCCCCGAAGGACCAGTGGAGCGTCGTTATCCAGAATCCAATTACAACTTATACAATTGGGTATGTATATAAACATATAAATATCTCTTCATGTAACTTTTGAATGTTTGTTTCAAGTCAGGGCCTGGGGCCAGTTACTTGCAACAATTGTGGGATCGTGCCTCGTACACGTTCTTTTCGCTCCTAGTGCAAGGCTCAGCGCTGTTAGGAATCTGGGGGCTTTCCAGAAGATGGAGGGTTCAGTGGTGGGATATCGATCTGAACATGGTGTATGGCCAACATAGAGTGTGGAGGGCCGAGGAAGAGGCATAGGGGAGAGGCGTTGCTGCAAGCATGTTACGAACATGGAGAAGTGTACTGGCGATGGGAGAACACTTCTGCTGAGAACGAGGCCAGGCCAGGCGATGCTGCAGATGTGGGCATGCGAGAGTGAGGCATGTGGTATGGTGAATATCGATGGCCGGGGATATTTTTCGTGCAATTGGACAATGAAAAATCTCCTCCCACAAATGTACGGTATAAAGAATCATTTCGATTCGCACCGTCTGTTTTTCATCTCAGATCGAGAGGTCGTTCTCTTGAGGCGTCTTGCACAGTAATAAGGGTAGGAGACGTGGAACGGAATGGATGAGAGTCAACATCTGGGCCGTAGTGTTTTCGGATCGGGTTTCCTCAGACCGAGCCACTCGATCCCACGAATGCGAGAGCGGTTTACTTGTTGTGGCTCGATGCAGGAAATGGAGGAAGCCAATGTTGATACTCCAGCATCACGTGATACAGACGCTAAGACCTGTGTCTTGGCACGAAAAAGTCGCGACAACCTCAAATTGATCAGCAGACGCGTCCATAGGAAGAGATATGTACGATAACGCCCGATACTGATCTTGCAGCCTTCCGACAACCCACATAAGCCCCCAAGACACATCTGCAGTCTTCCTAGACTGCTGCTCTCCCCAAAATGGCCATGAGTACGTTCAACCAAACACAAACCCTCAAGAGCTTCAGCTAACAAGATGCGCCTTAGATATCGATATGTCGCAAGGTAGCAGCACATCTCCCCGAGGTCCCACTACAAGTACTAAAGAATTACAGCTTCCGTCGTAAAAGACGAGCAAGGCAGACCGTTCATTGTCGTCAGAGAGTAAGGAGCTCTCTGCCCAGCTCAGACTAGAGCTATTAACACATCTGCAGTCAAGGAAAGAAGAAGAGAGTACACGGTACCGAGGCAGTCAAGTCACATATCATCGCCGCAAGAACAGTTGCAAATATCGTCAAAACCTCCCTGGGTCCCCGCGGACTCGACAAGATCCTGATCTCGCCCGATGGAGATATTACAGTCACAAACGACGGCGCCACTATCCTGAGTCAAATGGAGATCCAGAATCACGTAGCGAAACTGCTGGTGGAGCTTTCGAAGTCCCAAGATGACGAGATTGGAGACGGTACGACGGGTGTGGTGGTTCTGGCAGGAGCGTTATTAGAGCAGGCTGCAGAGCTCATCGATAAGGGAATCCACCCGATCCGCATAGCAGATGGGTACGACCAAGCGTGCGATATTGCCGTTGCGGAGCTGGACCGGACTGCCGACGTTATCGAGTTCACGAAGACACACAAGGAGAACTTATTCAAGGTTGCAAGGACGAGTCTGGGAAGCAAGATTGTATCCAAGGCCCACGACCAGTTTGCCAACATTGCTGTCGATGCCATCCTGTCCGTAGCGGATCTGGAGCGCAAAGATGTGGATTTTGATCTGATCAAGGTTGATGGCAAGGTTGGAGGTTCTCTCGAGGACTCGCTGCTGGTTCAAGGGGTCATTGTCGACAAGGACTTCTCCCACCCGCAAATGCCTTCCGAGGTTCGCGATGCCAAGATTGCTATCTTGACGTGTGCCTTTGAGCCTCCGAAGCCAAAGACGAAGCACAAGTTAGACATTACGAGTGTGGAAGAGTTTAAGAAATTACAGACTTACGAGAAGGACAAGTTCGCGGAGATGATTCAGCAGATCAAGGATACCGGTGCCAATCTCGTCATCTGCCAGTGGGGTTTCGATGATGAGGCAAACCACTTGCTTTTACAAAACGAACTTCCGGCCGTGAGATGGGTGGGAGGACCAGAGATCGAACTAATTGCTATTGCCACGAATGGCAGAATAGTACCGAGGTTCGAGGACTTGTCTGCAGCCAAGCTTGGCACAGCAGGAATAGTACGAGAGATGAGCTTTGGCACGACAAGAGAAAAGATGTTGGTGATTGAGGAGTGTGCAAACACGAGAGCTGTCACCGTCTTTGTCAGAGGAAGTAACAAGATGGTATGTCCGAGCCATATGGTGCGTAGTAAGATACTAAGGGTCCCAGATCATCGACGAGGCCAAGCGATCCCTCCACGATGCTCTCTGCGTTGTACGAAACCTTGTCCGAGACAACCGCGTCGTGTACGGAGGTGGAGCTGCCGAGATTGCCTGCTCCCTCGCCGTCGAAGACGCAGCCGTCAAGTCCCCGGGTCTCGAGCAATATGCCATGCGCGCCTTTGCCGACGCCCTCGACGCCGTCCCCATGGCTCTCGCTGAGAACTCCGGCCTGTCCCCCATCGAGACCCTCGCTAGCATAAAGAGTCGCCAAGTCACGGAGAAGAACAGCCGACTGGGAGTCGACTGCATGCAGACCGGCAGCAACGACATGAGAGATGCCTTTGTCATTGACCCGCTGATTGGAAAGCGACAGCAGCTGATGCTGGCTACGCAGCTTTGTCGCATGGTGTTGAAGGTCAATAATGTCATCATAGCTGGGAGTGACGAGAATGAATTCTAAAAGAAGACATATGTACCATTAACGTCGCATAGACCGAGGGCATGATCATTGGAGTTGTACCTCGCCCCTCACCTATCGGAACATCATGCACTGTGCTCTGGTAGAACAACGCTTGCGAGGGCGTTACTGTGACTTTGAATTTCTGCCTTGGGGTTTTTTTGTTTTACCGCTGTGATGCTTGCCATACTATTATGACCCTGACTTTCTTCTCGTTACTTTGATATGGAGCTACATTTGATGTCTCTGGTCCTGCGTTGAGAATTCCCTGTTTATCCGCTCTTGCTGGAATGTTTTTCCAATGGCCTCGTACTTGGCCGCGAGTCTCAGACTACTGCGCAGCGACAATTCGTTGTAAAACTTCACCTCCAGAAATTCATGCACAGCGATTTTTTCTGCTGGTGGTAGCTACTAGTAATACAGTCTGCAAATCCTCGCCGTCAAAGTGGTTGGTTTCCAAGCCCTCAAGGTGTCCCAAGTAAACATAAGGCGAATTCAAAGCCGGGACCTTGTCTGGATCAACAATGGAGGGTTTCGTCGTGAATTGTGGCGTTACCACGAGGTTTAAAAGAAGAACGTTCAGATGGCTGTGAGTCGTTGCGTGTATCACCAACTTTGGTAAACAAAGCTTGGTGGTAATTCATCTGACCCGAGCCCTACCTCCTTCTTTGGCCTGTCGCGAGTATACTGACACCAAACGGCCAAGCAACTCATTGAGACGGTGTTCTTCCGCGCTAAAAGACCATTCTTTTCATTTCCTCATTCTCTGTTCTATGTTCTCTATTCTCGAGCAAGGCGTCGGAGTCCTAATCGTCTGCCAAGCCCCACCGCCTTTCGCTTACAACCCTCCTCACAATAGCAAGCAACTCTCGTCCTTCGCATTGTGCGCATCTCCACATCCCACATCTGTGAAAACAGCTTCGGCGCCACAGTTGGCTCCTACATCTTTTCAGCGCTTCGTCGTTGTCCTATTGTCGGCGAAAGCACGCTACTGACACAACTTTACTACTTATCCCTTTCATCACTCAGCCCCTCCTTCCGTCGGCAACGTTTTACACCTGCGATTACTTCAACCACAACCTTTGGTTCTTCAACTACACACACACGTACACCTCAGCCTACAATTCCCTTTGCCTGGATACCAAGTCGAATACCATCCTAGCATCCATTCGTTCTTGGTTTCCACCCGCAACAAGAATCAACTTACTTCACAAGACGACTTGGGTCACCATAGATTCACCAATCCCACTCGAGCACAACACCAGCTCACCCAAGTAAGCCTATCTGCCTCTCTGAAATTCCAGCTTACCAATAACCACAGCTTCTTCACCCCACTTCGTATCATTGCAATGGACGACAAGGACTTCTACTACCGTGGCTCAGAGCCTTCTGAGATCTCCACAAAGCTATGCGTTTTCTTCATCAAGAGCTATTGCAAACGTGGACGCGCACCTGGCGGCTGTCCGGACGTCCATGATCCTAATGCCCGCAAGGAGTTCGTCGAGGCGAAGAAAGCACGCGCTGCAGAGGCCAAGAAGGTGAGAGAGCTTGCGACAGAGAAGGATAGGCAGAAGGCTTGTCGTGAGAAGCAACAGGGGAAGTATGATGAAGGTGTTAGTGCTGCGAAGGCTAAGAGTGCGAACAAGTTGCTGGCTGCTCGCACTGTAAAGTCTAACAATGCCGAGCCAGTCAGCGTGTCGAAGTCCGCCAACACTACAGCAAAAGTGATTGGCAACCGCAAGTCCAACATCTCGCACTCCAAACCTGAAATCCATACGCCTGTCCCTGAAATCGCTCCTCCGGCCGCGAACGATACGTCTACAGCGGCTCCAAGAGTGCCACGAAAGAGATCCAACAAGAAACGCAGGCCCGCCCAGCGCACCCAGCTGACTTCGAGCCCTCAAGATAGCACGGAGAACACCGTCGAGGATCACGAATCTACTGCTGTGAACAAGTCGAAGTCTGCTACCACAAAGACAGGTCGAGTCAAAGCTGGTAATCTCGCCGTAGGCAATTCCTGCATGCCGGCTGTATTGATCAGAGGTGGAAAACAAGCTCCAGAAGAGCTGGCTGAGCCTATCAAACTCATCTCCTCGGTTATTTCTTCCATGCCCAAGGCCAACTCGACCTCGAAGTACAAGCAAGACAGAGAAGCTGCCGCCGATTTCCAAAGATTCTACATCGAGAAGCAGCGGTTTGGAAGAAAGCCCACCACAGCTCCCGTGGGATTCCATGCTCCGACTCCTTCGTCCGATACCGACGTCACAACCACCAACACCTCAACAGACAGCTCGATAGGACGATCAAGCTTCTCGGGCTCTGGCTCTCCCCGATCAGGAGCCGATGCCGAACTCAACACCACTTCAATGATGATCAAGAATAAGATCGTTCAACGCCCAGAGGGCATGAGAGCCCAAAATGCTCACTGCAAATACTTCTCCGCCGGTAATTGCAGAAAACACCTTTGTCCTTTCATTCATGATTACAAGCACCGCCACGCGGCTATGGATGAACGTAGCATTCCAAAGATAACCCGTCGTAATGCAGCTGACGCATTGGAAGCTTCAACCCGAGTCAGTCCAGTCCATGATCATGTCAGTCTCGATGCTTCCAGTGTCGTTGCGCCCGTCACAGCCTGTGCCAACGTTGCATCTGCTGAAATTCCAACCGAACTTATGGTAGCATCATCAGCCGTACTCGAGGCAGTTCCTGTTAAGAAGGCCTGGAATCACGATGAGGCTCGCGCGTGGGCAAACACCAACCTTCGGATCAAGGGCTCCCAGATAGCATACGCAAGACTACTTGCGCCTTATATCATTGAAAATCGAATGTCCGAGATCCCCTATGAGCTGCTCGTCGGTCGCCCCATTTCCAGAGAGGAAGGCGGATCATTCCCATCCTTCGGCCTCCTCCCGAGAGAGCTTCGCGACTGCATCTGGGATTCTGCCGTCGTCGATGCGATCAGCGAGAGACGCACGGTCCGCGTGGAGTTTATGACCATCGAGAACCGACCATATGTGATTTCCAGAACCAGCGCTCCCGCCCTTCTGCACACCTGCAAGGGTTCGAGAGCACTCGCTATGAAGCATTTCAACTATGCTTTCCGCACGCCCGTCCCCAAACCGCTCGGTGTATACTTCAACCTGACCACCGACCAGCTGTTCATCAATGCCCGCGGGCCCGAGGACTTCAAATGGGTCTGCCTCTGCATCGCGCCCGAAGACCGTCACCAGATCAAGCATCTCGAGTTGCCCATCAAAGACTACATCCGCCATGCCGAGAAGTTCATCAGACGCCTCTGCACGTTCTTTCCCTTGATCCAAACCCTGACCGTCACTGCTGGCGACAGCACGCTCGATCAGATGTGCGTGCGCCGAGGCTTGGCGCGCAAGCTTACGGGGTGCATCTCTACCTTCAAGGAGCGCTGGATGCGTCGGTCTGGGCTTGGTGCTGAGAGCATCCCGAAAGTGCGGGTGGCTACCGTGAGTGCGTTGTTGGCGAATAAGTGGGGGATTGATGATCTGCAGTATTGCGGTTGATAGACGAGCTTGTGTTGGGAATTGGGGG
>JAENRP010000029.1:49015-125570 GCA_024741835.1 Diplocarpon mali
TAATGCTTGGGGTGGACGAGAAATCGGTGGTTCTGCTGTCACCTCTGGCTGATTCTCTGGGGTTTCACGGGTTGGCTGGTGGTTGCTTTACTTCGATGGGTTTTCGGTGGGGGGTTTTCCTTCTCACATTCGCTTTTCTTGGCTGCTACATCGATACAGGGACTTCTGGTGACGATGAAGATCGCCGGGTGTTGGGTGTTGAGGTGTTGCAGGTGGCTGGCTATCTTTGCTGAGGGGAGGGGGAAGGGGGGAGTAAATACAGACATACTGGTCCGATAGCCTCGAGACTCTCGACCTTGGTCATAGCTAGGACGCGACTAGATGCGATGGACTTCTCTTGCAATGTTCTCTTCATCCTCTTCTATCCCGGGGTGGAGCTTGAATGAGCTCTGGCCTGGTCGGAGGACGGATTGAATCCGAGCTCTCACGCGGTGCGCTTGGGTGACACCTGGTCTCACAGGGCGTGCATCTCTCTTGAACCTGACGTTGCTTTTTCCTCTCACACAGCGCCTCCTGTGGCGCTCACGACGAGCACCTCCCAAGGCACGCATGACATCTGCGTACATCCGAAACCGAGACCGCAGCCGAACCGCAGCACCACCGCAGCTCGAGCGGTGGTTGGAGGAGGTCTGCTCTGTCCTGCTCTGCTCTGCCCTGCCCTCGCTCCACGCCGGGGTATCTCGTCACCTGGTGGGGGATGGGGGGTTGCTATTTGGAGGGGCCTGTCTACGCCCTCCCTGTTTGTTGATCTTCCCGTGACTCTACTTTACAAGGGGAGAGGAGGGAAGGGGTGATGAGGGTCAAGAGGGAGGGGGAAAAGAGGTCAGTGAAGGACATTCTCGATCCATTCTCTGACTGCCTTCTCCTCCTCTCCTCTCTCCCCTTCCGCTGTCCCCTCTCCTTGCTGCCCTTCTCTTCCCTCTGCCTTCCCGTCACGGCCCCGCTCCTGATCTCGCTCTGCGACGCCCAAGACTCGCACCCGGGCCTCGCTCGCGGCTACGGCGTCCAGGTCCTCGTCCCAGATCCTGCGGCTGGAGAACTCGTGCGTGAAGACGCTGCGGCGGAGGAGGCTCGCTAGGTTGTCGGCTTGGGATTGCGGCTCGGATTGGGCGGAGGGGGAGGGGGGTTTGGGTCTGGGTTTGGGGTTCCGTTTGGGTTTGGAGGGGCGGGTACGGCCTGGCCTTCTCTCCTGGGTAGCTGGGTTCTGGAATTCGGCTGGTGCTGGTGAGGAGGAGCCTGAGGGAGAGGCGCTGGGGGGGGGCGGAGGGGAGGGGAGTGTGAAGGGGGCGGTGGTGGTGTAGATGAACAGCGCCGGTGGGATCTGTAGCCCCGACGTCGCGGGGGGGAACTTGAGATGAGCAGGCCGCGAGGGGGGGTCGATGTGCAGGTCTGAGAGGCGTGGCCCTGCCTCTCTAGAAGCGGCCTCGGCTGCGGGCTCTTCCGGGTGCGCGGAAGGGTCGAGTTCACGGTCGTGGTCGCCGACTGACGAGATCGGTTCCGACTTCGACCTTCTCCTTGCCTCTGAGCTGGGGGACGACGACGTGGTGGGCGACGGGGAGGACTCAGGCCAAGACGCAGGGATGGCCAGCCCCGCCGTCTTCAGAAACTGCGTCGGGGATACAAAGGGGTCGAACCCCGAGGTTGGGGAGGTGAAGAGGTGGGTTTTCAGCGCGTGGAGCGTTGCTGACGTCCAGGACTGGGCTTGCCATTCCGTGCCCCCGGGCGCGGCATCTTCTCCCTCGTTCCCGTCTGCCGCCTCGGTGCCGGGGATGTGCGACGGAGCAGGTGAGGAGGGAGAGGGAGAGGTAGCCTCGGGCGGGGGTGAAGTGACGACTCCCGTCCAGTCAAACACCGCATTCCTCGTAATCAGGCCCACGATCCTCGTCGGCCGGCTCTTGCTCACGAAGCTCTCGGTGAGGGCGAGGGACGTGGCCAGCCCGCCGCTGAGGAAGGAGCCGTAGATCAGGATCGGGCGCTGGGGGGGCGGCGGCGGTGCGTAGACGGAGTCACGCCTCGTCTCCCTGGGTTCGGTTGCTGGCGCCGAAGGTGAGCAGCGCGGGAGGAGGGTGCCGAGGAGGAATTCATACGCGTGCAGCATGTCGTGGAGAGGCACCGGGAAGGGGTGGCGTCCGAGACGGAGCTGGGACGAGCGGGCGCGGTGGGTGCCGGGGGCGTGGTCGGGCGAGGAAGAGGGAGGGAGGTACCAGCGGTAGTTGATGGACAGCAGAGCGGCGGAGGTCGAGAAGAGATAGGAGGGTATGGGCGGGTGCGTGCTCTGTAGGTGCGAGCCGGTTGGGGGGAGGTAGACGACCACGGGCGAGGTGGGAGAGGAGAGGGCACGGGAGTTGTACAGGCTGTGTTGGCGAGAAAGGGTTAGCGAGTGTTTACTTTGCTTGAGCTGGGACCAAGGTAGGGGTAGCGTGCACGTGAGATATCCTCGGGCATGGCGGGCGTTGGGACGACGCTCGACCGGGCTGGGCCCCGGGTGATGGGGAGAGACGCACTCGACGGTAAGGGATCCAGAAGATCCACTGGCGACGGTGAACCTCTCCGTCTCGCGCGTGCTATCACGTGTGATCGCACGTGACATGAGAAGCCGCCTTGCTTGGGAAATTCGGCCTCGCCTGCCGGGGATCCCCCGCGGCTTGAGCGTGCTGGCGAGCATCGTGGCGCGGCCTGGCGCCGGGGCTGGAGCTGTCCTATGTCGCGTGTCGCCGTCGGTGCGTGTCGGACTCAGGGGCTCGCTCGAAGATTGCTGTGATGCTTCGGGTTGGCGGCTGCACGAGCGGAGGGGATGGTGGTGGCTCTCTGGCCTGCTTGGATCTTGGTGGCGTCCGGGAAGATCACGTGGATGGGGGGACCGTTTGTCCGACGTGTCGAAGCATGGCCAGTCCGGTGGTGCACTGTGCTGCGGAGAAGAGGAGAGAAAACGGTTGCTGCCGCGCACCGGCACGTGCCGGCTAGTCACGTGGGCTGGGCACTCGACGAGTATTGCGTCCTGACTACGGCACGACGATCGGTTCGGGGGAGGAAGGCCGACGACGGGCCGCACGTGACCCGGCCCGACCCTCCCCGGGATGAAACACCGCAGCCGTGCACCGGGAGCACGTGCTGGCTCTGTTCTCTGGCCTCTCCCACCGGGGCTCGCGGGTGCTCCTGGAATGCATCCTCCCCTTCTCCTCCCACGTCGCCGCATCTGCCGGCCGCGGGGCTCCTGTTCTCCCCTGATCGCTCTCTCGCGGAATCAAGCCTCGAGCTCAGCTGGCGGCGAATTGGGGTTGCTTGGATCGCGGGGGGCTTGCAGAACAAGCTTCCCGCGCCAGGGGGCCGAGCGAAACCGTACTCGATTTCTGGGACCGTGGTTTCTCACCATCAGATAAACATTTCACGTGACACTGCTTCTACCTCGTGGTAATGTACCCAGACCAGCTTGTTCTCCGTGGATATCACAGCAAAGGGGCACCTGATCTACGAAGGCCACTGGTGCGGACTGTGGCACGTGATTGGTGGACGTTTTATTCCACGTTCTAGTTGTCTCTCACGTGACATAGCAGTATGAACTTTAATACAAGCTCGAATCTTAAAAGGACCCTTCTTTCACGAGCAGATTCTTCTTCGCCTCCTCCTCCTCTTCTCTCTCTCTCTCTCTCTCTCTCTCTCTCTCTCTCTCTCTCGCTCTCTCTGCCCCCTCCCCCCCTCTCGATGCTCGTGGCAGTCGGTGTGACAGTACTCGGCGCCAGCCACCAGCCGTGGAGGGGAGGTCAGACAGCCAACCCAACCCAACCCGACGGGGATGTCAATGCTACAGGCCTAGACTCGCACGTCCAGCCCCCAGCCGGAGATGCCTCTCTCGACGCCGCCGCCGAGGAGGTCGAGAGGCGTGGGACAGGTCGTACGCGCGCGATGCTCACATGGCGCGGGGCCGGCGACGTCCACGAGCGTCGCAAGACGACTCCCGCTTGCTACGATGTCCGGGGGATCGCGACTCGCCCGTCCTCACGTGATCAAAGGTCACGCCGCGCCCACGCCTGAATATGATGCTTCTGCGAAGATATTTTCATCTCAACACCACGCCGTCCGTTGCTCTCCTCCCCTCGGCCCCCGTCTGCCTTTTCTCTTCCCTCGGCCACCTCTCTCGGCCCGGCCGCCTGCACGTTCCCCCGTCTCGGCTCCTGGCCATCGCTCGGGGCTCGAGGCTCGGGGCATCTCCACCGACCCTCTGCGCGGCGTACGCCCAAGCCCTGACCCAGACCGAGCCCCAGACCCAGACCCAGATCACGCCAATTCCAGGGTCCTACTCCTCCACTCCCCACTCCACGGCTTGCCTACTTCTTACCCACATTCATCTTGACTTCGACTTCAACTTCGTCTTCGACCCCAACTCCAACACGATCTCCAACGCCAACGCCGACTCCGTCTCCGACCTCCTCGGCGCGCTCACCTGCACAGGTCTTGTCCGCCTCCTGCTGCAGCGCCCACCTTCCACGACATCTCCTCGGCGCATGAGCACATGCCTCTCTTCCCATAGACCATCCTCGACCTTGACTGGCACGGCTGCGCGGGACCGTGAGTTTCACGGTCGTCGGGCAACGCGTCCCTCCACAGATTGGGGCGGTGTCTCGACGGTAACCGTGGCCATCGCCGACTGACGTCGAACTCTTCTAGGCCAGGGGCACAGCTCTCCCACCTCCCATCTTCCCTTCTCGACGCGGCCACCCTCTTGCCTCGGGTGTGAGAGTGCCAGTCGGGTCGGTCAACCGATGGCGCCTGAATAACTCGACGCGACCACCAACTGCTCTGCACCTGCGCCCCCCCGCAACGAGCAACGTCGAGCGCCGTCACCACCACAACATGGCGAAGAAGGGGAGCGCGAGGCACCTCTGCGGCGTGTTGCAGAGTGTGCTGGCTGCTGCGGCGCTGTATGCTTCTCTCTACCTGCTGGTGACCGTCTATCAGAAAGGCTCGTTGCCAGCCGCGCCTCAAGAACTCTACCAGAACCCTCTCGCCCACCCGGGCCACGCCGACAAGACCCGACCACCCGGCCCGTCGCGCAAGCTGATGGCGGAGAAGGTCAACCCCCATGCAAACTGGTTCAACCGGCCCGAGAGCCGCGTCGTACCCCGCGACAACTACCTTGGCCCGAGACCACCCGTCGATACGCTCGCCAACCTGACCAGGCTGGTCGAGGAGTGCAGGGGCTCGTACGAGCATCTCGAGAAGGTGCCGTTCGTCCAGGATTGCCTGCGGTACCTGGCCGAGGGCGAGAAGGACTACCTCTACCAGCCAGGCAGCGGAGAGCGGGCCAGCGAACAGCCCCCCGCGCATGCCGAGTACCTCGACGCCGACGGGGCAGGCAACACCCTCGGCCAGTATCCGCGGGGCAAGGCGGCGACTAAGGGGTCCCGGGGCCGGTGCCCGGGCCCGATCGTGCCCTATCACGTCTACTGGACCGGCCCTGCGACGTGGCGTGTCGAGCTGTTCATCAAGAGCCACCTCCACACGCAGAACATCCCGTGCGTGCGGCTGCTCATCTGGCTGGATGGCGACCGGGATGCGAACGCGGTGGACAAGATGCTGAGCCAGGACCCCGGGTTCGAGAAGTTTCTCCCGCTCGTGGCGAGGGGCGACATTGTCCTGAAGACGTGGAGGTTCCCGTCGCGGATCCCGCTACCGAGAGGCGACAACACGGACGGGAGAGGATACTACAAGGCGCCCGGGAAGCCCAACCCCAGGAACGAGACCCTGGTGGCCGACGGCCTCCTCCGCGACGCGAGTGGCCAGGAGTGGCTGGTCCTGACGGAGAAGCAGATGACCTTCCTGCCCGTGGCCGTCTCGGACGCGGTGCGGTTCGTGGTGTTACACCTCTACGGGGGGGCCTACTTCGACATGGATGTCGTGATGCTGAGGGATCTGCGGCCGTTGTTGATTGGGGACGAGCATGCGTTTGCCGAGCGGTGGGCGGGTCATCCCAGCCCGGGCGACTACAACACCGCCATCATGTCCCTGTCCGCCAACTCGTCGCTCTCCTCGTACCTGCTCCGCGGCGGGGTCCGGATGGGGCTCAACTTCCACCCCAGGGTCATCGGCGTCATGGCCGTCAAGGACCAGCGGAACCGCGAGTGGCACATGCTCGAAACGGCAGCCTTCGACCCGATCTGGACCGCGTTCAACTGGGGGCTGCTGGGGAGGTGCACCGTGCCCTGCATACACGACTACTCCCAGGTGTTCAAGGGCAGGAACGCCTTCCCTCTGGAGGATGAGTGGAAGGCCTACGACGGCCCGCAGCTGGAACCCGCGCCGGCCCCGAGCCAGGCTCACTTCTGGGGAGTCAGAGGGGCCGCGAGAGCCGCGACACGCAACGCCGGGGCGTATGACAGGGACGCGCTGAGCAGGGCAGAGTACAGGGTGGAGGAGGACCAGTATCCGCCCACGAACCGCACGATGGAGAACTTCTTCCGCGGGGCGTGGACGTACCATATTCACAACCAGGTTCGTCTCCCCCGCCCGGCCCGGTGATCGGCCGCACGGCTCAGCTAACGCACCCAGTGGCTCAAGAACCCCGAGCCCTCCTCCTGGCTCAACGTCATCCAACGCGCCCACGACGGCTTCTTCTCTCACGGTCGCATGAACCCCTACGGCGAGACGTGGGATGGGCCCCGCCTCCCAGAATACGAGGTGAGCTGGGAGTACCCGTGAGCGCGGTACGGCAGGTGAGATCCTCCCGAGACGCGACGGCGTGGGTCAAGCCCGCGAGCCCCCAGCCCGGCGCGGTCTGGGTGAAGCCTGGCCGCCACACGCCCGGCATCCGAGACTCGCTCCTGGGAAGATGGCAGACGCGGAAGCAGAAGCGTGCCTCCCCCAAACCACACGGGCGGTGGCTGGGACAGGGTTGGCGGCGTGGGGCGCGGAGAGAAGGGCGAAGGAAGAAGCCGGAGCGTGGCATCATGTCACAGCACACATTGCGGACGCTTACCTACTGCGGCTCGGTCGCGAGACGGAACGGTGCGGTGCCCCGGCGCCGTGGGCCGGGTACCTCTGGGAGGGAGGTGATGGAGAGGGGCGAGGGGCGAGGGGGAGAGGTTCGAGGCGCGGGCTTGTGAGGGCCGCGGGCGAGGATGGGCATGGCGCGGGCCGTAGCTAGGCTTCGTTGTAGCCTCTACTCCTGTGGACCAAAGACAGAGACTCGGAATCACAGCACACAGGGGAGAAGCAAGCAGCACAGGAAAGTAGTGTGGACCCGCATCCGCCCACGTTGACTGTACCCACCCCTCACAGCGGGCCTCTGCTTCTCGACGAGCCAGGCCCAGCGGTCCTCTCTCGCGACAAGCCGGCGGCCGGGGGCGCACCGGAGTCGGGTAGCGAGCGGGGTTGGGAGACGGATGGATGGTGTATCGGGAGGTACCAAAGAAGGACGGGACCTCTGGCGCGAGTGTGCAGGGACCGTTTGCCACAGGTATATGTGTATATATACCTATATATATAAACTTTTGTTTCTCCAAAACTCCGCAGTGTCACCTAAATAGTCTAGTATCAATAATCACATGGACGGCGCCGGCGGCGAGCGGCCACACCCGCCGGCTGCTTCCGCCGGGGGATTTCAGAGCATGGGATACCCCGTCTGCCCCTGTTTCCTAGCCCCGCCCTTCGTTCCGTCTACGAGCCGATCGGAACGGCCACCACTCACAACACGCCGTCGCCCCCTGCTCAGGCGAGGGCTGCCGTGGCAACGCGGAGGCCGGTCAACACCCGCGCCTCGCCTATTACCCGAGAGCCGCGGCTCGACCCGCGAGCCGAAACCTGCCTCGCGCCCCCCTGGCACCGTCGCGGTCAGCTCTCGCGCGGCGTCGCGGCAGCCCTAAACGAGCCCCGCATAGCAGCATAGCAGCATGGTAGAAACGAAACCCGGGACAGAACAGATGGATACCTGAATAGAGATCGGCGATAAGATAGTAAGAAGATGATAATAAGATGATAAGAAGATGATATCAACAGAAAAACACCCCCCCAACCCGGCAGACTGGCTTGCGTGGCAAGAGCACACCAGCCTGCGCAGCACGGCTCCCGCGCACCCGGCCGCGGACGCGGTCTCGGCCCCCCGCCACGTGCGCCCGCTCGGCATCGGAGCGGGCGGGCCGGGACGTGGGAGACGCCCGGGCCGGGACGCGGCGCGACAGGCAGCGCGAGAAGAGCCGGCCCGGTGATGGCGAGACGCGCGCGTGTTCCGACCGAAGAGGGGGAGGGGGAGGGGGGGAACTGTGTCAGGGGACCGTCGTGCCAGCACCCATTTCCCAACCCCATTCCCACGCCCAGGCGTGAGCGGGAGACGACGGCGCCATCGGAGCTCGACGCGGGGAGCTGGCCGGCCGACTCGGCCGGTAGGGTGGGGATGAGAGGCGGACTGGCTTCTCGTAGACCTCGACACTGCTCCGAGGGCTTCGAGAGACCCCTTCTCAGACTTGGGAGTCGCCGCAGACCTCGAACGTGCACGGTGTGGTCTCGAGCCGGGGTACCCGCCACAGCTGGCCCGCAAACACCAGGCCTTGCGACACGTCGCAAGGCGTGCGAGGGTCTGTCCGGGCCCCAAGGTCAGCGCCGCGCAGCGCATCCGTGCATGACATGAAGATTCAATTCGCGAAACATGTGCGATCGCTAGCTAGGCTCTAGGCACGGCAGACTCTCCCATGATCATCTCTTCTTTTCATTTCGCCTCATATAACACAGCTGCATCGAGCTTCATCTTGCACCACGACCTTGCCAGACTCTCTTCAACGCCATGCTCGATGCCAGATCACCAGAGGCAGAGCAGGGAGCATACGGAGACGCAAGCACAGGAATCAGCTATGCGATTTTGCTCGGCAGCGAGCCGCCGATTTCGATTCAGGCTCAAACACCAAAGACTACGAGAGGCAGGAGCCAAGTCCCCCTCCTCATACCATATCTTCGTTTTTCTTGAATACCCTGCACGCCGTTAGTGCGACTCTGTAGACACGGCTGGGGTGACACACAGGTGACTCTCGTAGAACTGGAGCATCTTCTGAGGGCATCGCTTGTAAACCTGAGCCAGAGGATGTTGAGTCTTGTGTCCGCTCTTCCAGGTCAGGTAGACGACGACGTTATTGTCGGTCCCTTCGCAGGCGTCAATGGCAACCACGGAATCTTCCCAGCTTCCGGTCGGTGGCTTGAACTCGGCATAGGAGTAGCTCGCCGGTGGAGTCGAATCCGCAGGGTGGCCCTTGCTCTTGCGTCCTCTCTTGGAGGATCCATTGGGGGCCTCTCCGGTGCTGCCTCGGCCACGCTTCTTGCCTTTCTTTGCTTCGGCCCGGGCCTTCTTCTCTTCCCATAGCGCCAGGATCCCCTCCCTGCCTCCCACCGTCTCGAGGTACTCGCCCAGGATCTCCTCGGCGGTTTCGCTAGACCACCATCAGCAGGGGAGGACTTGCGGGGGGCGTATGGGCTTTACAGGTTTGATTCTGGCTCCCAAGTCCGATCCGATTTCTTCTCGAAACCCGCCCACTTCACCTCGAACCGGAGCTCTCCGGTCTGCCCTGGTTTTAGCACGCGAGCAGCATGGTGCGACTGGCGCTCACCTCTTCGTCCACGAGATGATTCGTGATCTTCTCTACGGTGTACCTGCGCAGTTGTTAGGAGAGATCATCCAGACGTCGCGAAGAACCTACTCGTCCTCTCCAAGCTCCTCGTCCTCGTCTTCGTCCTCATCGTTGTTATTGTCGGATTCGGGAGCAGGATCAGACTCTTCGACTGGCGTCTTGGAATTGAGCCTCGCTTTATTCTCCTGCTTGGCCCTCGCTGGCGCGGGGGAGGGAGCCCCGTAATCGTTGCTGCTCACCTCGGAGACTTCATCGTCGGCGATTTCTGCGCGAGATCAGCGGATGTTCCGGTAGGAAGCTCTTGTCGCCATGCTATTCAGATGGCAGATCTCCACCCCGCAGTGAGATGTCGGTAAGTATGGCACTTACGAGGAGGCATGCTGTATAGCTTGGATTGAGTGTGGTCGTTGTCGAGGGGATGCCGGTGTTTGCGCCAACGACCACGTTGAGCCGAATGCAAAGGCGGCAAAGGAGAGATGGCGAGAGACGTGTCGCGGCAACGTTGAGACGATCGATGGGTAATTGTTCAAGAGCCCCAACCGTGATAAGTACCCAAGGTGAGCCTTTGTTGTGATGGGAGGGAGCTATACGAGAGCGCGTAGCGCGATGTCAAGGCGGAGAGTTTGAAGTCATGTGACTTAGCGTGGTCTGCTTGTATCAGGTGCACTGTGGAGGCGCCATGGATGTCGCCGATGGAGGTTCCATTGTCGAGGAAAGATAACTGCTGCCCGGCCCTTCACGCAGAAGCTCTCGTGAATTCTCACGGTTGCAGAGTATCTAGGCAGACAGCAGGTCGAGAGCTTCACTTCTTCCCAAGTCCCGAGCTATTTGTTCGGCCTATGAGGGACGCGTTGGGCCAAGAATGCCTTCACCTCGCTGGTGCTGCCTCGGGGCAGATGTGTTCCTTTTCAATAGCAGGCTTTATCCCGTCCGATTGCACGTGCTCAGAAGGAATATAGACGAGGATGCGCCAGAGAAATGGGAGTGAGCCTCTCACTGGGAGGGGGGGCCTCCTATCACCGCAAAACGTCGCTCCGTCGCCGAAAAGCTAGGAAGAGCCAGAGGGGAATTCCAGGGTGGTTCGGTCGCTCTCTTCCTCCATCCTTCTGCGCTTGGAGATTAGTTCCTGAGTACTCGTGCTTCACGTTCGGCTGTCTGTCTGTTGACTTGTTTTTGATGGGTCAGACCCCGAGACCTCCTGGCTCGCTGCGCTCGACGGAGCTGTCTTGGTGTAGAAATATCTCTACGAATCCGCGTACAGGCCAAGGCGTCGCTGAGATGCGCAGCCTGGTGGCTTTTGATCGATTTGTCTCTACCGTGGCTCACTCCAGAGGCACCTAGCCTACCTTGACGTGGCGCTTCATCGTCCGTACAAAATCTCGAGGTCGGGAGAAAATATGTAAAGCAGGTGCGACGTAGTTGATGGTAGAAGAACAGATATGCGTACGTAATTACATTCCAAAATGATACATGAGAATGAGTAGCTCGCTTTCCAGCTCAAGTATGTAGATTCCAGCTCTCGTCTTGTATACCCGTCCCAATTCTCTCAATTCCAAAGCTGTCAAGAGGCGTCTAGTACCCCCCGAGCAGTTTGATGGCAGGCGTCGCTCCCGGGAAGAAAGTAGTCGGGATATCCGGGATAGGAATCTCCGCCGCGATACCAAAATCTTTCTGGAGATCATTCGCCATTTTGTCAGCGACGTAGCCAGCTCTGTACTCGATCAGCCAAAGTCACTCGAATCATATCAGCAGATGCGTACGGAGCAGTCGATTCCGTCTGCGTGACAGAGGCATAACCCCCACTGCCAGACGCCTTCAAACACCCACCCGACCCATAAGCATTACGGCATGTGTAGACGACATCCTTCCCTGTGTCGGTCCACATCTGGAAATCGGTGATGCTGAGGTCGGTACAGGGGACGGCATCAGGGCAGATGATCTTGAGAGGCCCGCGGGCCACGCCGTTGGCAGCGGTGCCTCTCCAGCCGGAAAAGGAGAGGCCGGAATAGAAGACTCCAGCGCCGGGGGCCGCCGACTTGGAGGCCCAGTACGAATCGAGATCCAAGCCGTAGGCGTTGGAATGGCCAATGAAGTTGCTGAAATTGCAGTTCTTGACCGTTCCGCTGCCGCCGTTGGACTTGATCATGAACATTTCTGTCGGGAGGTCAGTGGATCTTCCCCGGCCGGGTCTGGGAGCCTACGGTTGGATTGCCAAGTGTAGATGTTGCGGTATTCGATGTTGGAGATTACTGAGGATGTTAGTTGGTAAGCCGCCCAGGCCACACGAGGTCTTACCTGTGTCTGCCCCGAGAGAGCCCATGGCACTTCCGCCCGACCGGTTGCAGTAGATGTTCTCGATCAGCATGTTGCTGGCGGGACTCTGTCGTTGCGGAATCAGCAAACTGCATGGGGGGGGGGGGGTCTCACTCATCGCCATCATATATCCAGGACCGGCCAGGCTCAGATGATCTCACCTTAACAGTGACACACTCGTCCTTGTTTGTAACCTCCACATCATGGACGTGTATGTTGCTGCCCCAGATATCGATGCCATCGAGACCGCCCTGGTTGCCGCCCCGGATGGCCATGTTGTAAATCTCCCCACTGTCGCACGTGTCCATCACGAAATGGAACGCGGGCGCTTCCTCTGATCAGCACCCAAGCGGAGCCTGTGATCAGGAGCTGGTTGTACGTACCATCGACGAGAGCAATGTCATGCACCGAAAACTGTTTGGCCTGGACCAGCCGCAGGATCCTCGCTCCGTAGGCGCCGTCTGTGGACTCGGGTCAGCATGGACGTCAAGCCCGCCCAGCCACTCGTCGTGTCGGCACCGCATTCAAGGGCGACAAACCTTTATGAAACTTATATCCGTAGCCCTGGATGGCTCCCTTGCTGGTACTGGAGAAGAGCTCGAAATCGGTCGTATGCAGGATCATGAGCATGTGGCCACCCGCCGTCCTGTGGACTCGTCAACGCCGCCCGCACTCCTGGAGGCATGGGCCATGAATACCCCGTGCGGTAGATGATACCATCCAGCTGCAGAGCCCACGCCGAACCGCCGCTCAACGAGACCCAGGTGCTCATCCCATAATCCCCTGGTGGGACGTAGACTGTCGGGCACGGCGCCATGTCAGCCACGCCATCTTCTTCTGCTGCGGCGACAGCAGCCAGGGAAACACAGGGCGACTCACCAGTCCCTCCAGTCTTACAGTCTGCAAAGGCCTTGGTGATTGCCGGGCCGATGTCCGCCGCCTTGCTGGCAGAGCCGCCGTAATGGAGCACATTGCACACCTTCTGGGCCTTGGAGGCTCGCGAGGTCGTAGGGCCTACCGGACCAGAAAGCTGGGCGACGGCGAGGGAGGACAGGAGGAGAGTTGGGAGCAGCGGGGCGGTGAATCGCATTTTGCCGGCAAAAGATGACTTGGCGGTGAGGGAGTGTGTACTGTGCAACGGTAGCGAGAGCCGAAGCGTGTAAATAGATATATATATATATGTCAATCTCGAAAAGGAGGAATTATATGTCTAGGCATATATGAGCAATGAGCGATTTAGAAGGAGCGGCACGCCGGTGAAAACCAAGGGGGGAGCGATTCCCACGAGAGAGATGTCTTCCAGAGAGACTTGGATCGATGCATTCCCGACCGGCTGGACCCGAGGACATATAAGGCGACAGCAGCAACAAGCCCAGCCAAGAGAGCGAAGCATCGGATGGCAGGTCTGGGCCGATGCTTGCTCGCCGCGTTTCGACGAGACGAATTCAGATGCGCGACGCGCCAATCACCGTCGCCGCGACACAGCAAGGACGCCGCTGCAATCAAAGTGATACCGGCGTGTCGGAGGTGACGGCACCGCACGCCCCACGCCTCGCGAGATGTTGACGAGGTGCCTCGTGGGGACCTTGTTTACTCGAGATTGCGAGTGGAGAGCGTCGGCGGTCTTGCGGATGCGCACTCCCCCCCGAAATGCTCTGAACGACTTTGCTCGCGGCATATCGCAGACACGGGGGAGGGGGAGGGGGGTGGCGGGGGAAACCTTCCCCCTGGTTGCGCTCCCCCTGCCAGGGAGAACCGCTTGTCGAACGGTTTCCGTCTTGACGACCCCGGTGCTTGCACGCGTACCGGCGCCGAGTGGAATGAACACCGACGATGCGGAAATTGTGAGGTGGGAGATGGGGTGGCAGCATGGCGACAGGACAGATGCTCGGCTTGGGGATTCCTCTGCCTATACCAATGGAAGCGTGCAGCCAGTCAATATCGAAAGTACGGGAGGCTCGATCATTGGATCAGGAATCATCTTCACCGCGGAGCTCCGTGGCAAGTACAGACCAGTTGGCCGAACAAGAATATACCTCTTGCCGCGCAGAAACGAGGCTCAGATCTATTCGTGTAGACCGGCTTTCGGAGAGCCCCAGGTCGACCCGCTCTCAACATTCCACAGCAGCATCGAGGCCCTGGCTTGGTGCCGAAGTCACGGCCAGAGGGTTTTGGTGAGATTAAAATTAGAATCCCAAGCTAAGGTTCAAGGGGGAGATCGGGAGACGAAACCACTCATCACAATCAAAGAGCCCGAGACCTGGATACCCAAAGCTGAGATTCATATTCGTATCCCGTTCAGGGCCTGCCGCCCGCCCTGCGTGCCCCCCACTACAAACCCATGAAGAAAGGCAACCCATCCAGCCTTCGCCTTTCCGCTGCCCAAGGTGCTTGCAGAATTCTCCACACAAAGCCCTCAAATGCATATGAACTCAGGACAAGAGAAAGACAAAAAAAAAAAAAAGAAGAAAAAATAATCAAGGAAAAGGTTCGCACCACGCTCTGCTGCGCGCTTACAGGGTAGACAAAGGCAACGCAAATGTAAATGACTAATGCTTTTCTGCTCCTTCCACCTCGCACCCCAATATCTCCGTCAACCTCTCTCCCTACATTGCTTTCTGACACCCCGGAAGACGCTCTAATCCCAGTTCCCATTTCCGTGGGAGGAATAGCCATTACCATTCGAGCGACCTCCGCTGATACCTTCTTGGACGGCCTTCAAGACGAGATCCTTGGCCTGCTCGACACCCTCGGCACTGCCCAGGATTTCAATCGCCTCCCCGGCTTGATCGCGGGGGACGGTGATCTTGCAACCAGTGGCTTTGCGGATCTGGTTGACTTTGCTTCCACCCTGGCCGATGACATAGCGGTAGGTGCTTGGGTCCGGCAGGACGAGGTAGCCGACGGTGGTGCTCTTCAAGGCGGACTCGATGGCCGCGGCGAGAGATGCTTTGGCTTTAGCGACGTTGTCCGGGGAACCTCTCAGGATCCAGGGGATTTCGCCGTCAATAGCCGAGTCGGAACTGTTGAGAGTGTTCCAGCTGTGAGCGTCCATGTCGGAAGGCTCGTCGGTCTGGAGAGGGAGGTTGGCAGCACTTCCACGGATGTTCGGTGGGGGGGTGGGCTTGGGTGGGAGCTTGTGACCGGCGTGATCAACCGAGACTTGGTGATTGTTGCGCAGCTGTCGGAAAAATTGACCATTATCGGCAATGGCATGGTGGACTTGTCGGGGCACCTGGACGGTCTCGCCCTCTTGGTCCTTCACCAGGCTCTGGATGTGAGACTTGGCAGCCCCGACATCTGCTGGCAGACCCGTGACTTTGATGGCAGTCTGTCCACTACCCTGTCGCGGGATATCGATCGAGACCTTGAATCTCGACTCAAGGTCCTTCTTTGTCTCTCCACCGCGGCCAATGAGCGAGCGATGCTTCTCAGTTGGAACGTCGAAGGACTCGATAGCCTGGCTCTCGCGCTCGGCAACGATCTTCTGCATGGCGGCGATGATCTTGTCGACGATATCCGCCTTGCCTTCCACCTTGATGAAGTTTCCGTCTTGCTCAGCCTTGGGGAACTGGACAGTCCTCGCAAGCTCTCGGCGATCGTCAGACCCTCCGGCATTGACTATTATGTCGCGAAGGGTAGATCCTATGCGAGTTAGTTGAAGGCCAGTAGCAGTCCCCAAAAATAGGAAATCTCACCTCCGGCGCCAATGAGGGATCTGTGGTACTTCTTGTCAACCTCAAGCGTCTTCGTAACGGTGGTGTCAAAGACGTCCCTCTTCGCGTCAATCATCTTCCGTGCTTGAGCAACCTGAGCTGATGTACCCTTGATCACGATCTCCACTCGAGTAGTTGGGTCCTTGACGTCTCTGGCATTCGGAATCTCAATCCTAGCACCAGATGCCTGCCTGATCTCGTCCATCCCACTTCCACGCTGGCCAATCAAAGATGGGATCTGGCCTGCTTGGACGGACACAGCCGCGGTGTGAGAGTTGTCCTTGAGATATTGGAGCAGCGAGAGAATCTCATCCCTGGCCTCATCCGCCCCCTTCTTGGGGCCTTTCACAATCACCTCGTCGGGCTCCTGCTCACGTCGTGGAGCTCTCCGTCCAGCGTCGCTAGCAGCATCGACATTGGATTGATCGTCCTTCGCAGGCTTGGCAGAACGGGGGAAGTGGATCTGAACCTTGTACCGTGTCTGGAGCTTGTTGATCTGGGCACCACCAGCGCCGATCAATTCGCGATGGAATTTGGGGTCGACCTTGAGGACGTAGGTCGCCTCGTCGGCCCATTGCCTACCAAGAGCCGAGATGTGAGCTTTTGCCGCGGCAGCCTTGGCTCGAGGACCCTTGAGCTCAACAACTCCGTCGTTGACGTTAATCTCGACATCGAACCTGTCGCGCAGGTCCCGGATATTGCTCCCACCCTTTCCGATCAACTGATTAGCATGCTTTTGGGGGAAGTCAAACGTGGTAGTGAAACCACGTTCCTTCTCGTCCTCGATAGCCTCCGCTAAGAACGCATTGACCTTCTGAGCCAGCGCCTCCACGGCCGGGGCTGGGCCTCGGAGGGTGACGACGGTACCTGCATTAGTGACGCGTACAGGGATCTGATCTGCTGCGCGGTCTTGCTGCTCCTTCTGAATGAATCGTCGCAGTTTATCGTGGAAGCTGCACGTGTCAGCTATCGGTCTCGTGAGGAGAGAGGAAACTTACATCTTGGGCACATCAATTGACGTCGAGATGATAGCAGCTTGCTTGCTGATAATATCCAAAAGATGCTTCCGTGCATCTTCGAGACCCTGCTTGAAAGCCTTGACTTCTTCGGCAGAAGGCGTGTCGCGCGGAATCTGGTACTCTGGCTCCAGACCAGACTCGCCCTCGAAGACGAGGAGAACCGGGGCACCTGTCTCCGACGCGCTTGGGATGACGACATGGACTCCATAGTCCTTCTTGATCCGCGGAGTGATGTCTCTCTGGATATGGCGGTGGAAGAAGGGGTCAATAGGGACAGTAGCCATGCGCGAGGGGGGGTGAGCCAGGAGGATCTGACTGATGTCATCCTTGGCCTGGATGCCGTTGGCACGTTCGCGGAAGTATATCTGCCATGGGGCTGCCTCGCCCTCGGTAATCGAAGCCACGATGCTAGCCTTGTGGGAGGACTCGAGTCGCTCAATCTCTTTGCGGTCGCGTAGATACTGCGTGACATTTCGAGCATGGACGCGAGCACCTGCGACGCCTCCAGGAGCATTGCGGAACTGTTTGGAAAGATCCACAGACGTCTCGTTGATAGATGATGCCAATTCGATGGCATGGGCCTTGGCAGCCTTGAGCTTATCGGCAGGGCCAATAAAGGTGATCAGATCTTCTCCATCGTCACTTGGAAGGATAATGGCACATTGAGTAGCGTCGAAGAAATCCTCGGGGGAAACCCCCCCGCGACCAATGACGTATTGGTGTTGGCCCCGGTCGATGCCATTGTACTGCTCGACAGCCAATTTCTGCCTCAACTCTTGAGCCAATCGTTCGATTTCCGCACGTGCAGCTTGGACGGCAGCACGATCACCCCCGAGAGTGATGTGGTTGTCGCCAAAGGCGGGGAGGAACTCGCCTTGGCCCTGAGCGGCCTTGCTGGGAGGAGCTTGGGCAGTCCACGTGTGATGAGGTGGTACTCGAACTTGGATACCATGCGAGTCCTCAAGCGAACTCGCTGGCCCAGAGAGAAAGGGGTAAAACTCGGCGGGAATGTTGCGCAATCGCGTGTTGACGGCCGGACTTCGCTCGTTGGCAATCTTCCCAATTTCTTTCCGGGCCAGTTGAATAGCAATGGGGTTGCCTTCAACGACAATGTCGATCATGTCATCGTCTTCGTCGGCCTGTGGTGTATCCTCCGTCTTTGGCATCTGAATCCGAGCGCCGGTAGCGTCCTGCAGGCCCTTGATTGTCGAGCCTTGTTTCCCGATGATGTGCGCTCTAGCTGATCGAGGAATAGAAACTTTGGAAGAAGACTAGAATGGCATCAACACACATCCGTGTCTTGTACAGTAGTGACCAACCTTTGCGCCAATCTGTAACCCCAAATCGCGGATAGCCTGCTGCTTCAGGTTCTCCTTTGCGTTGCTTGCCTCTCTGAACTCCAGGACGCCGTTCTCCCCCGTCCGCATGGTCAGGTTAGTTCTTAACTTTTTATTGATGTCCTTCAAGATATCTGGCACGGGCTTCTTCAGCTGGTTCCGAGGTAGAACTTCATCCTTCTGCAGGACTAGTCGAGGGGCTTGGATCTGGACTGCTGGTGATTGTGTTGCGCCTCTTGGAGCCGGTTGACTGGCAGCAGGCGGCGGCGTTGATCCATTGGTGGAGATGCCATTTTGCGCCCCATTGGCGGTAGACTTATTACCTCCCCATATTCCAGCAAGGACAGGCGCTTGTACAGGCTTTGGTGCTCCTCCCAGGCCGGGAAATGCTGTGGTGGATTGAGGGTCCAGCACATTTGTCTTTGACGGAACCTCAACCTTACGCTTCCCAGCCGCTTTCGCAGACAGCGTAGCAGGCAACTCGCTCGCAGGTCCTGCTTCTTCGAGGTCTTCGAGGACGTGGGAATCTACCAAGGGCGCCGCGGGGTGCTTCAGGTCGGACTCGTCGGGAACCTCCTCGACTGCGACACTGTGTTCGTGCTGTTGCTGGAGTCTTTGCGCCGCAGACATGCCGTCGCCACTGCCATTGATGCCGTTTCCGGAGGACATCTTGAGATGCTGACGTATTCGCAGTGTGTGTGGGGGAGGGGTGTGGTTGGGAAGAAACGATGATCTATACACGCCGCGGAAACCCGAAAAATGTTGTGCAACGATGAATTTGGCTGGATTGCAGGTTTCAGAGCGTCGAGTGGGTTTGGGTTGACGACCAACTTACCACTTGGCCGGAAGATGGTTCGGTGAATGCGAAACCCCGTCAACTTCTTGCGGGAAGGACTGAAGATTTAGTGGCCACGAAGACGTATTCCGAGTTAAATGGCTCTTAAATTGAAAGCAGTGGCATTGAGACTACAATGCGGTACGACCTGGGCTGGCAATCGATGAGGCAGAGAGGCTGCAGGGCTTAAGCAAGAGGCCGATGGGAGAAGAGGTGGGAAGAAGATGGTGACAGGAGATAAAAGTCTTGACAGAAGCTCCCCGAAGAGGTCGAGTGGAGTCAAAAGCTAAGCGAGCTCTTAGTATCAGATCGCAGAGGAGCACGGGCGCCGGTTTGTCTGGGCTGGCGCGAGATATTTTGTTGGGATATAGCTTCTTGAATGACGTATCTCTGGCAAGCGTTTCCAGCTTCTGGCTGCTTGGTTGATGTTTATTCTCTCTTCCCCCGCCAGCAGCTTTGATATCGATTCTACCCGGCATCAATATCCCAGCCACCACGCCACAATCGCACCGCCACAAACGGAGAGCGGGGCAGCGGGAGGCGTGATCACGTGATGTGAATCTACACAGCCAAGGTGAGGACTGTTCCTACACGCATTCCGTCCGCTGGCTGTCCCAGACATCTTCGTTCGTACTCTCAAGCGATTCCTGGACGAGCCAGCTTCCTCGCAAAGCGTGGATTAGAAATGAGCATAATGACTCGGAGCTATCCAAGTGGCACCCAGTACAAGGTCTACATACCAACACAACACCCAAGTCGTCCAACCTTTCCTTGGTGACGAAGTTGACGGCTGAGTCGGAGAATGTCAGACACCAGCCAGATACCTTCTTTTCGTCCAGCATTGGTACCGGAAAGCGATGGCTAGCTGCGATATCCGCCTCATCCGATCAGCGTCCACAGCATCAGAGATTCACACTTGTTTCGAAGCCCATCCCCAACTCCCACTTGGTCCGGGTATGACGTTCACGTCCAGAGAGCTACGCAAGCCCTTCAAACCGCTGCATTACAGGATTTCGCTCCGAGGCTCAATCTTGTTAGCCACTTATACGACCTCGGAGAGCCGCCCCGATATTGACGTCGAGCAAACGACGAGTGTTCTTCCGCGGTCACGTTGGCCCCCCGATCTGCTTTCTGCAACGTGATACAGTGCCAGTCTGCGGCGAGATGCAATGACAGCGAGACCTGCTTGGTGGCCTCGTCCAGGATCGGGATGGGCACTTGGCTGCATGCCTGACAAGTTTCCCCGCGAGCCTGAGATAGTCAATGGCTGTGGGAAGCAATGCCTTTACCAAAGTATTAGCACCGCGCGGGTTTATATCATTCCTACCAATCTCCAGACCCTAGTATCGAGCTAAGATACAATTTTCCATGGCTCCGGAAACGTCGGGCTACGCTACAAGAAACCTCCTCTCGAATGCGGATCAGCACGGGGTTGTCAAACATCCGCATGGTTTGATGTGGGTTCGCAAGGCACCGTGCCACCGGTGGCTAAGCTTCATCGGATGAAATGGCGGTGATACGGCCCAAGATGCCTCGGGCAAATCTCGAGTCGAGACTGCGCGGGAGGCAAAGAGCGTAAGGGGTGGCACGACATCCTCTCGACATCCGAGTACGTTTTCGAGGTGCTTCATGTGGTGGCATGGACAAGCTTGTAAAGAAGGTACTGTGTATTGGTTAGAGGGCTGTCGAGTTAGCTGCCTTGTGCCGTGACCACGACGGCCGCGAGTCTCCTGGGGAACATCCAGAGAGATGTATGTATGCTTATAAATAGGAAAGTGTTCAATAGTCCAGATGCGAGCCCAGATGCGAGCCCAGATGCGAGTCCAAAGCGGCAGGGTATCTGATAGCTGCAGCGACTCCGAGCCAGAGCTTCCATCCATACCTACGTTTCAAGAATGAAAGTGAAGATCAGATGCAACTGCGGCGGCAGCCCAGTAGTGGAGGCTGTGGAGTCGCTCACACTGACTTTCTCCTGTGCCGCAGAGCTGTCGACGGTGAATTGTCGAGTCGCAGGTTCTCGGCTTGAGAGTAGAGAAAGGACGCGGATGCAGGCCGCATCTCAACGACCTTGCCACAGGTCTATGTGTGGGATTCGAGGGTCACGGCCGAGGATCTCTGGCCTGCTGCTCTCCGAAGGTTGTTTTCTCGCTGGCTAGATGGATATTTGTCGGCGCTGCCAACATCTAACCTGTTGAGGAGGGCTGGGACGGTCCAGGTGTGATGAGCAGGCTCGGGCAGATGTGATCAAAGGGCTCTCTACAGAAGAGAGTGTCACATCACAAAGCTCATACTTGTACACCTTAGCCACTGCGAGTTGGGGACTGCGCAGGTGCTAAGACGGGGGGGCTATCAATCTCAAACACAGGACAGCGCCTCTGCTTCCCAAGGGCCGGAGAAGGTGACCATGTCGCATTTATCCCAAGCTGTCCCTTGCATGTCAACATAGATCGCAATGACTAGATGATTTTGGACTTGAGCCTTGGGTGCATCGCAGCAAGGCCAGGTAGTTATGAGGAGAAGCAGTTTGATCCGGAGCAGATACGAGGTTCTGGCAGCCGCAGGGGCAGCGCGGAGAGCGCCGAACAGGATGGGTGTCGGTTGTTATTCTAGGTCTTCTGCCCAACTACTTTGAAGTAAATCTCGTGACGGTGACCATGCGAGCTAAAAGTAAACAATAGGCAATTTCGATAGCCAACAGAACGCAAAACCCAGACTATTTATGATCCGTGACTGCTTGTTATTGGTATTTGTTTACTTGTAGCGGGGCAGATAGTGGATAGGATTGCCTTTCTTTATTGCCTTCATCTCCACGGACCAGCACAGCGTCTGTCCGCAGCAAAGGTTGAGGGAGTCGGCCAATGAGAGCGAACCTGCCAATATCTCTGGTTATTCAAAGTCAACGCATATCGTCGCCCATCATCACGGTCGCTGCTACGATTGCCTAGTGCCAACCTCACAAGAGACGCGAAGCAGCAGCAGCAGATAGACGCGAATATCCGCCATACCGACCGCTCACCATCATTGCCTCTTTGCTGTGCCTTGCCGTTGCTCGCTGTTGCGTCGGCGTTGGCGTCCCACGCAATCGTCCCAACTCAACTTTTCGCTGAGCACGCACTACGCCAGAGCATCAACGCCCTTCACCCTCACAGCCAGGGCCGACTCGACGATCCGGAAAACCCCCTCCCCATACAATCCCAATCGACAGTCTCGAGTCTGTCAACGACTCCCTCCAGCTCGCCGCAGCTCCAGACATACGATTCTCCTCAACAGACACCACCGCTCTCCTCTACAACGAACCCCCACCCGAAACCAGAGCGTCTCTTCATTCGTTTTCCACATCTGCAGCCCTTCCAACATCCTGCCCTGCCCTGCTCTACCATCTGCCTCGAGCTCTGGCTCTGGCTCTGGCTCAACTGGATCTTGGACTATCACGACTGTAGATTGGCTTTCACGCCCCCCTCACAAAACGTTCTGCTGCAGCCGCCCGGCATCTGCGTCCGCGCCCTGATTGGCATACCACGACGCAGACAACCGCAGCCCGCTTACCACTTCCAAGCCCGCCCTCTACACATCTCAAACGGAGGGGGAAAAATAAGTCGGAGTAACCTGAAGCCCCCGTCACGTCGTATCAGCCATGGAGGAGATAAAGTCCGCGACTCGACGCTTGACTAAGAGACCGCCGCCGAGTCTGGCTGCTGCAACTCTTCAAGCCATCGACGCAAGGAGCAACGAGAGCAGCTCTTCCAAGTCCTTACGCAGCCAACGCAGCTCGGGAAGCCTGCAAAGAGCTCCGTCGGCGCCATACCCCAGATCTCACGCTCCTTACACCCACGCTCGCAAGACAACCTCCCCTGATCCCACGATCTACGTTTCCTCGACCTCCGCTGCCGATCGCACTATCTCGGGGCCCTTCCCCATCCTGTCGAGCTCTGAGTTTGGCGCGTCTTCGGGTCCAGGTGAGGCACTGGCAAACACAACAGTCTCGCGTCCGCCGAGCGAGAGGTCGTCGTCCGAGGTGGTTGGGGCTCCGCTTGATGGCCCTGGGGCTCAAAACCACATCGACTCTACCAAGGCTTTGGGCTATCAGAACTCTCTGCGCCGGCCGACCGCGCCCTCCCTCGTTCCCACGGTGTCAGAGTCCCAGATGATGAGCCCGCCCCTGCGGCAGTCTGCAAGCTTCTCGGCAGGAGATAGGATGAGCGACAAGACGTCCCCACGCATGAATGAGAATCAATTGATCAGCCCAAAGCGATACTCCGACGAGAGCCGGGAGCCCAAGGCGGGAATGTTGAGGAAGAAATCTGCCTTTTCGGGCTTCATGAGTAGCATTGGAGTCGGCTCAGCTCGAGGCGTGAAGATATCAGCGCCGGAGAACCCAGTACACGTTACGCACGTGGGATATGATAACCAGACGGGACAGTTCACGGTAAGTCGGTGTCATCGGGGTCGTGATGGTCCGTTTGCTCATCATCGCAGGGGCTACCGAAGGAATGGCAACGCATGATCAACGATAGCGGAATCACGAAGAAGGAGCAGGAGCAGAACCCTCAGGTCATCATTGACGTCGTCGGTTTCTACAAGGAGAATGCCGATAAGGGAGGCGACGAGGTTTGGGACAAGTTCGAGAATGCAAAGGTGCCAGAGCTTCGAAATGGAACTCCGGCGCCAACGCCTCTGTCGCCCGGACTGTTCACCACACCCAACTATGGCTCGCTGATAAGCCCTCCACCAAGCCCGCGGTTCCCTTCAAATCATGAAACCAGCTTCGAGAATCCAAGATCACCACCACCCGTCCCGCGACCTGGCCAGGGACTGGCACTTACTCTGCTGCCCAAAGACGCCAATGGCCTGGTACCGACTCGACCTGCTCCTAGACCGCCTGTTGCATTCCCCACGAGAGCAGCTCCTCCACCCCCCATGCCTGGAAAAGATTCTGGCATTGGCATGCCTCGAAACGAGGATCTGCCAGCTTTGGCCTACGTTCCCCCGGACGCGTCTCCAATGCTTCCCGAGGAGCATCGTTCACGGTCCAATTCGCGAGCGAACGGCATCTCTCCGTTCTCTTCTCCTGTCCAAGTGGCCTCTCCTCAAGCAATCTACACCCAGCAGTTCATGCAGCAGCAGCAGCAAGAGACCGCTATGCACCAATCCCAACAGGCAGCATTGTCTCGCGCCTCGAGCAAACGCCAACCTTCTCAACAGCATACGGCTACCTCCCCGCAGTTCCCACAATCACCCAACCTCAATGGTGAGCCGCATCCTAGTCCGCAAGCCAGAGCTGTTCCAGGCGCTCGGCCCAGACAACGTGCCCGTCAAAGCACCGGCTTTGACATTGTGGCTCGCCTCAAGCAGATCTGTACGGAGGGCGACCCGAGAGAAATATACAAGGGGCTCACGAAGATTGGTCAAGGCGCCTCGGGCGGCGTGTTCACCGGGTACGAGAAGGGGACGAACCGCTTGGTTGCTATCAAACAGATGAACTTGGAGCAGCAGCCAAAGAAGGACCTGATCATCAACGAGATCATCGTGATGAAGGAGAGCTCTCACCCGAACATCGTCAACTTTATCGACAGCTATCTGGTCACCGGCGAGCTATGGGTCATTATGGAGTTTATGGAGGGCGGGAGCTTGACGGATGTTGTCACATTTAACATCATGTCAGAGGGTCAGATCGCGGCTGTCTGCCGAGAGACACTCAAGGGACTGCAACATCTTCACTCGAAGGGTGTCATCCATCGAGATATCAAGTCCGATAACATCCTACTCTCGATGGATGGGAACATCAAGCTCAGTAAGTCTTTCGTTTCGAGTTGCAAGCAAATATATCTAACCTCCCTGCAGCCGATTTTGGATTCTGTGCGCAGATCAACGAAGCACACAACAAGCGGACTACCATGGTCGGCACACCCTACTGGATGGCACCAGAAGTCGTGACACGAAAGGAGTATGGCCGAAAAGTCGATATCTGGTCACTCGGAATCATGGCCATCGAGATGATCGAGGGTGAGCCTCCGTACCTGACTGAATCGCCGCTTCGCGCCCTCTACCTGATTGCCACCAACGGCACGCCGACTATCAAGGACGAGCATACTCTAAGCCCAGTATTCAAAGACTTCTTGTACTTCGCTCTCAAGGTCGATCCCGAGAAGCGAGCCAGTGCTCATGATCTCCTACGCGTAAGCTTCCCCAACCGCTCAGTCGTTGCATCAAGCTGATGACCCCCAGCACGATTTTATGAAGCAATGCGCAGACTTACTTCAACTCTCGCCGCTAGTCCGCTCCGCGCGTATCGCGCGCGCCCAAGAGAAAGCGCAAAAGGCCGCAGCCTCATAAGCTCTCCTTTGTCAGAAACAAGATCCGCAAAAAGCGCGACGAGAGAAAAAAAACAAAAAAAAAAAAAAAAAAGACTGAATGGACAAACGAACGCAAAAACCTGACAGTACATCTCCCCCATTTGGGTTGGGAGTCGACGCGCGCACAACGGAAAGCTTTTTTGTCTGAAAGGATTTCCGCAGCATCACATCATCGCCTGATTAGGGCGAGAAAGCAAGGCGTTTGGCGGGTCTGGTATCGGAACCGGCGTAGAGACGAGATGAGATTTGGGGCGATACCTGCTGGTAAGAGTACTATAAAATACATGATTGATACATATTGCGATGACTAGAATGCACGGAATGCGTTTCGGATGGCATTTCCGGTATTCCCATCACCTGCCGTTGATCGCGGGAGAGCGAGACCGCGAGTTGTGAGCGATGGAGAATCTGAGATATCACATCTGCTTTTGCTGCACGAGGGCATGGTGGGCATATCTTGGAGGGATTTTTTGTAAGACGAAAAGTACAGATGGGATGCGTGTGATGCGTATGATGGGACGAGACGAGACGAGCGAAGACCCTCTCGTCAGCAGTTCTCGTGGCGGAGAGTGGAATGGGAGAGGGAACATTTGTTTTCGTAGTCCTGTTTCTGTAGAGATGGAATGAACCGATGAATCATTCGATTTGGATGAATGAGCGACTGGATAGACCGTGATGTGAGACGCTATGCCGTGAGCTCGCGGAGCGTGTAGTTGTGCCCCTGACACTGTGTTTATTTCTCCAAGGCTGTACTTGCCACACCGCAGGGCCACGAGCCAGAGTATATACATGGTACTCCAATCGACGCCATGCAATCATCGCCCGAATCAAATGCGCGAGGCTCGAGACGCTTGGGAATCAATCTCTCTGCACAACTTGCATGGTGGGCCGCGTGAAGATCATCTTCCATGGACCTACTTCAGACCCAGGAGGGCGAGGCAGACGGAGACGGAGAGGGAGAGCGATTGAGTACTCGGTCTAGGGGAAGGAGAATCATAGACGCCCGTAAAGAGTATGTAGGTCTGTTCTGCGGGTTTTAGGGCTGGAGCTCAAGTGGAGGGGCGGTGGAGGTTTTTTACAGCGAGGACGAGGGCGGGAAGGGTCTTTGCCATACGACGCTCCACCCAGGACTCTCATCAGGTTTCCAAGGCACATGACATGCAGAGAACAGCGATTATCAAGCTGAAAGATCGGAGCCACGCTTGTTAGCAACGAGCACGCCCTATCTCACGAGGCTCCACATCACATCAAGTTCGATCTGCAAAGTGAATGAAACGCGCTCAAGTCTTCCCCACAGATCTCTATTAAAAAGAAGCATCCGCCATCTCAAGGCAATACACAGAGCCGTCGCGAGCGATGGCTAGCAACAAGGTGTCGTCTCGCAACCTCTGGAAAACGCCGCCGTCCGTCTATGGGAAGCCAAAAGAAGAAAAGAAAAAGAATCATTACGAACACGTGACGAAAGCAGCTGCAGAGCCAGTCCCGGGTCCGACGTGCTGTATTTCGTTGGGAGAATGCTCTGCTCGCAAAGAGAGTACGAGCAGAACTAGGAGTGCAAGGTAGCAAGAGGAATCGAAGATACCCCAATGTCCCGTGCAGAAGTCAGAGTACGAGCCGCCACGCTCGACCGCAGCCTCTCGAACGAGAGAGGGGGAGAGTCGAGCGAGCGCGTCAATCCCGGCCACAGACCCGAGATCATTCTTGCCCTCCCGCAGTCGTAGTGGTGTTCGAGACCTCGCTTCAATTGCGATCAGTACAGGGTGTAGCCTCCGTCAATGATGACATTGCTGCCGGTCATAAAGGCGGATGCGTCGGAGGCCAGGAGCACGGCGAGACCGTTGAGGTCATCGACGGCGCCCAGGCGGTTCTGAGGCGTGAGGGACTTCCAGATCTTCTTCTGCGCGTCGAGGGCGGGCACGTTGTTCAGGGCTGTGTCCATGTAGCCGGGGGAGATGCAGTTCACGCGGATGTTGAACTTGGCCCACTCAGCGGCGAGGGACTTTCCGAGCTGGATCACACCGGCCTTGGAGGCATTGTAGCAGGATTGCTCTTGAGGGTAGTTGACGATTCCACCGGACATCGAGGCGATGAAGACGATGGATCCGGGCTTCTTGGCATCAATCATGTGCTTGCCGACGGCCTGAGCCATCAGGAAGGATCCCGTGAGGTTGATATCGATCAATCGGGTCCACTTCTTGGTGTCGTAGGTCTCGGCTGGCATGTTGGAGCTGGTTGATGTTAGCAGACGTACAGATCGGGTCTGGAGAAGGTAAATTTTCAAATCAGAAACAGAAGTTGGGACCAAGGTCAACCTACTCAGCGATACCGGCGGAGTTGATCAAGACGTCGGGGACGCCATAGGCCTTGACAAGGGCATTGATAGACTCGTTGATAGCATTCTCGTCGCGGACATCGACGTTGTAGAAAGCTACAGGTGTGGCATCTCCAGTCAAGCTGTGCAGCGAAGCCACAGCGTCCTCTCCGAGTTGTTGGTTGGCATCCAAGATGATCAACGCCTTCGCACCAGCCTCAGCGCAGGCCTGGGCCATGCAGTATCCAAGACCACGGGCTCCACTGTTCAATTCCTTAGTGGTTTTGTCTAGAGGCTTCCGCTTGGAGTTGCACTTACCCAGTGATAACTACAACCTTGTCCATTAGGGAGTACTTCTGCATAGTAGGTGGGAGTGAGTTGAAAGTGGTCTTGCTCAAAGGACCAGCCTTCTCCAGAATGGAGCTCTGGTCAACTGCGATCGTCGATCTCTCAACAGAACCGGCAGCGTAAGAGGCATGCTTGACCTCAGTCGCGGCAACTACCTCAGGGACTGGCTCTGCCAGACGCGTATTGTTGGTGAATTGGCGCGCGGCTCTGACAGAAGGAGTAACGCGTGTCGTGCGCGCAGCACGGGCAATAGATCGGGAGAACATGATCGTGGGGTGTTTGTATTTCTTTGAAGTATGGGAAGATTCGTAGTCGGAGTCGAAGATGGTGGAGTTGCGAGAAATGTCGGAAGAAATCAAGACTTGTGGGTTAGAAAAAGTCTACGAGTCGAGGTGAGATGGCCCTTGGATGCGATAGAGAGCGACGATGATGTAGCCTGAGATCGCTAGTGCAACTATCCTCTTCCAATCGACGCTATCCGTCCGCGAGGCTGCTGCTTCAGTATCTCTTGTCTTCGGGACAATTTCCTAACCAGGAGAAGGGGTTTTCAGATCTGCCGACATGTCAGTCGTGGTATTCACCACACTCCCCGCCCACGTAGCTGTCAACTGACCTGAAGAGAAGCTGAAGCAAGCGCTGCCAGGGTTCTCAGCACTTTGTGCAATTGCCAAGGTGAATGGAAGCACTGAAACGTAACAACAGGGTATTGTTAAGAAATCCGTAGAACGACAAGGCCAAAAGATATACGCAAGACACGGCAGAAGAAGTCCAGCTCTTGGTCTTTCTTCGCATTAAAACCCAGCAGGGTGGGGGGCAGCAGAACACTTCTTCGCAGTCTCAAATGCAAGACAACGGGCAAACAATCAAACAGGTCTATTCGAGGGCACAGTCGCGCGGGATCTCTCTATCTCTCGGCACCGCGTGTTGGCGGCAGAGGCTGCTGGTGATCAACCCCTGGACAAGAGCCGGAGATGAGCGAGAAGATTGCTGTCGAGAGGAGAGGAGCGGAGCGGAGAGGGATAAGTACACGATGGGAGAGGGATGGAGATGGATTGGAATCAAGAGAACGAGTAAAAGGAGGAGGGAGAGCAGCACCGCACTTTTTCAAGTAGATTATGCGGCCGAGCCAGATGTCACCGCTTTTCCGCCCAGACCGGAACGACTGTCCCTGCGCCTTCAGGGTCGCACCTGCCAGGGTAATAAGCTTCTACTTCTGCGCAGCAGGCTACGGTAGCCGGCCGTCCGTGCGCCCCCCCCCCGGCACTTGACCGTAGCGGTGAGGGTGCCGGGAGCAGGGCTACTACATACACGCCCATCCCCACCGCGGGTTTACATATTTCCGGGTCTGGGATGTACCTAGCGAGAGACCGGGGTCGGACATACGGAAGAACTGATCTTCCGGCTAGACGCCTGGCGGTCCACCTGGCGGCATCCGAGTCGGAGAATTCGACAGACGACTGACTTACCTCGCTACGCCTCGACCACGGACGAGCACGAGTAGCAGATTCAAGTCCAACGCATTCCGGTCCAGCCATGTCCAGTTCCGTCCGGAGCATTCTGCTTCGGTCAAGTCAAGCAAGTCCATCGTCTAACCTCTTCTTTATGCACGTGGCTTTTGCTTTGCGCGGTAAGATTGCCAGCCTTGGCGGTGGCATGTTCAGTACGAGTAGAGGCCTCATCCCTCAAGTATCAGATTGCTTCGTACGAGCGTCCGACTTCCTCGTTCAATATGCGACGTCTTCGTTCCAAGTATTGCATGACACTTCTTCGTACCAGCGTCCGGGCTTCGCTGTTGCAGTACTCCATGCGCCTCTCAAAGTGTTTATTAAACTTCTACCAAGCGATCGACTCGCCCTGGCGAGTATCACATGGTGTCCTCCAAGGACTATAATTAACAAACACGATCTTGGCAGCCCTGATTTGAAGAATCACAAACGAGATACCGGTAAGTCACATCTGAGTTACTGGTACACGCAGGCTCTCCTTGTCTCGCTTCTCCATGGTAATATCAACGAGTTTCGAAGAGATGTGCCGCGATCCGAAGGACTTCAGAAACCCCTCTTTGCCCTCCTCACTGCCAGTGAATTGGTTGTATAAAGACCAGCTGGGTTTCCTGTCAGACTTGAACTGTTCATCCGTCCCACACACACACACACATTCATTCCCTTGGCTTCTCACTTGATCTCTCACTCAGTCACCTTTTCAGTCATTCACTCACTTATTCAATCATCCCCTCACCACCTCTCCCCAAACCGCTACTATGCTCGCCCGCACCATCTTCAGCGTCCTCGCGCTCGTGGCGACCACCTTCGCTTACTGCCAAAATGAGGGCGGTAACAGGGTTGACGACTGCTGCTATCAGAGCTTCGGACGGATGAACAAGAACGGCGGCTCGGGCGATCTCTGTGGCGACGCGACCAAGCTCACCTGCGATGCCAGTTGCTGTGCTCCTTCCAGCGGATGGGGAATCAAGTGCGTATAGATTTGCACAAGGTATGTCTTGCGTTGACGTTTGCTCGTAAGCTTCTGATCTTCTGCACTCTACCTGCTTCGAAGACCGGGACTGTTTGCTCCAACTATATTATAATATGCTGACGCTATTTTTAGCGATCGACTTCTTCCAGTACCAGGTGCCAAGGCCGGACCGAAAGCGCCTACACGGTGATGAAGGGAGAGTCGAAGCGTTGAAAAGGGCGCTAAGCGAGGGCTTGATGCCTTTGGACATGAGGTGCCGACTAGATTACATTCACTGCGATCTGAGATCTGAGATCTACTGTGAGTAGATAGCACAAGCGGGTTTTCTGTTCCGCAATCGAGAAGCGTTCCCAATCCACCTGGATGAAAGTGGATTGCACGGGAAGCGTAAGGGTAGAATTGCAAGATCTTCCTGAATTGACTGTCTTGTATTGTACCCTGATCTGATCTGCTCTGATCTGACCTGTGCTGTGCTTTGTTTATGCCCCAAACCCAAACATCCCGTCACGCTCTCACTACGGATACGTTATCCTGTGATAAACTCGACGCCAAGGCGGGCTGCGCGGAAGTACGAGGACCTTGTGTATGGTCACGAAATCATGGAGATCCAAATCTTGCATTGCCCTTGGGGTTTTAGGTTTATTTTAGGCTTCGGCTCTGGCTCCATCGTTGCCTCTAGCACGGCTTTGGCTTTGGCTTTAGCTTTGGCGAGGCTCAACCGACCTTGTTGCGGCCTCTCGTTGGCGCCATGTGGACTGTTGACGATTCAGTAGCCTTGCGTGGACGACGCGGTGTGGTGCCGGTCGACACCGGATCTGATAATCTTCCCTGCATGAGCATGACTTGGGTAGCTGGGCACTTGGAAGTATATTCGGTCCTGGCTCTTCCTCTTGGTCTTCGTCTTCCTCTCCCCCCTTTCGAGATGCACGCCGATGTTGATGTGCAGAGCATGATGAGGACCCCGTCGTGGAATTTTCTCTATCGGCGGGGTGCTGGCTAGGAGAGGAAGAGCGAGATGCAGAGGGGGAGAAAGAAGGGTCAAAATAGAGAGAGATCAAAAAGATAGAAACATAGAGAGGTAGAGACAGAGGTGAGAAAGAAGGGTCATAGTAGAGAGAGATCCAAAAGATACAGAGAGAGAGAGAGAGAGAGAGAGAGAGAGAGGCAGAGGTGCATTCTGCCGGATCTCATCCATCCCATCCCCGCCTGTCCCCATAGCTCTCCACTCCAGCATTGAAGCCTCAGGCCAGGAGTTTGTGCATACCTTACCTCACCTCTCTCGAGGAACTTACGGATGTCCGAGAGAATAAAACAACACAATCCCTCTACACAGTCGGATTCCATAGTACAGAACAGAGCACAACCAAGCACGCCCGACCGACTACGACAACTCCCTACGCAATGCAAATCTCGAATCACAAGGGGGTCTGCGCGTCCCGGTCGAGTCTCCAGAGGTTTCGCCCCCGGATTGCCGTTAGAGGCTTGCAACCAACAGCCTTGTCCGCCCGAGGACGTACGGTCTTTCACCTCAGCGTCGTCCGATGCGAAGAGGCGGTTTGCCGGCGGTCTCGAGTGGACTCTGTTGAAACCTCAAGCTCGAGTGTCGAGTATCAAGTCCTGAGTCCCAAGACAGCGAAAGACACAAATGCACAAGTCGCTGTTACCATGCCATGCCATGCTATGCCATGCCAACAGGCAGCCGAGGGGCTTGAGACTAATCTATCATACTTCGTACTCGAGCAGGCAACTGGCAGATCGCCGTGGGGTTATTGATTTTCGGGGTCGAATAGTCAGTGCATGGGGCAGTCAAACCTCCGCACGTTCCGAGTACCTGGCAATACGAGGTGGGAAAAGGGGGACCAAAGCGGACCAGGATATCACGGGTGCTGAGAAGTACCGATATAAAACAAACCCTCCGAACTAAATCCATCTCCCTTCGCAGATATTCAGCCAACACGGACCTCATTCACTTTCCAAATCCTCCAACCGCCATCCGGAACTCAAAAAGGCGTCCTTCTAGAAAAAGAAAAGCGCTTGCTCCGCTTGCTCCGCTTGTGTCGTCGGACAAACATAAGACAATGACAAGGCTGATCCCCGAGGAAGAATCTATTTTTGATCACACCCGATACTCGCTCGTGCCCCGACGGCTCGTCCCACACCCAAGTACAAAGCCTAGGATTACGTAAACATCACACGTTGAAACACGCGGATTCCCTCGCTGCTGCACCTCACAAACCCCTTGGCTCCATGAAGCTGGTTTGGCGCACTGTCCCTTTTTTCTTTTATATTCATCTGACTGCTTTTTACTCTTTGGAGGACGAAGGAAGAAGGAAAACAGAGATTGTACAGATATGCGCCACTGAGTTGATAAGAGTACAGCACAGCAGAAGGTATAGTACGGTACAGCAGGGAGATTGTTTGGGATGAGACTCAAGTCGGGGTGGGGGGGAGGGGGGGGTTCCTGCTACACCGTCTGGCTACCGAATTGTTAAGACGGATGGCGACAGAAGGCGAGTCGATATCCACGACTTCTACACGGCAAAGCTGGGATCTAGAATTATGTTGCGCCTATCGTTCGGTGCGAGCCATTATTAAGCAATCTTCGGATTTCGGATCATCCTTTGGACCTTTGTCAATGTCCGAATATCCTGCTTACGTAGCAGCTCTCCCTCCCCCCGGAACCATCATTCTGCCTAGCAGGCTGGTTTGGGGCTGCGAATATGAGTAGAAATCTCCGGCTGCGGGAGGGAGCGAAGAGAGAAAGGAAGAATCGTGCTGGGATCTCCTCAAAGCGATGTCAGGAATTCTGTATTGTACTGGAAATTTGACAATTTCTCTCATGCCAAAAGAGTGATATTTGGGATGGACAAGGCAAAGTAGAGGGGAAGGGAAAGGAGGCGATTCAGGATAGGAGACAAAAGAGGGGAAGCGGGAAAGAAAGAGGGGGGGAATGGGAGAGGATAAGCAAAGGGGTAGTAAAGAGAAAAGAAGGATACAGGAAGAACGAGAGGAGGGCACACAGTAAGCTCAAAAGACGCCCCTGGGTCTTCCCAAGTCCTTGCTTGGCTCTCACTCACGAGCCACTTTATCATATCGTATATCGCATGCGTCGCAGCCTGCATGGAAACCCCACCTGAACATTTCCCAGAGAAGACCCAGGCGAGGCCATTGATTTATTCATTCGTTCACCCTTTCATTTATATCAGAGCTCCTGTTTAGACAAAGAGCTGATCCAAAGTCCAGGCTGCAGGCTGGTACCCGTAGCTTGTGTTTTTCGCGGTTTTCTCCTGATCTGGATCCGCTTGGTCCTGTGCCCGCTGTAGAGAGACATTTCATGCAGAGGGAAGATGAGAAATATGGAGAATGTCAGGTGCGAGATAGAACAGCTTGATTAGAGTAAGGAGGAAGCGGCTCGCAAAAACCCGAGCTGGCCGTCTCCAACACCCTGCCGCCCAGAGCCTACATCTTGCCCCTGATAGAACAAATCATGGCCCTACAAGGCCATAATCGCGACAGCCTCGAGTCACGTGCTGCCACAGCCCGAAGCGAAGTAAACAAAAACCGTCAAGACTGTCCCAGCCATCTCTCCCTAAATAGCAGGGCAAACGCGGTATCCCAAGGTCATCCAACGGCTCCATCCTCCACAGATCGAGACATGCCTCCGAGAGACAGCCTAGCTCCCTAGCCCAGCCAAACCTCTCCTCGCGAGCTTCACCTTCCTCCTCTGCTCCGCATCCCTCCTCCGCCTTGCACTCCGAAACTGCCACGCCTCCACCTGGGGTGCCATCCTGGCCGTCGGCAGGATACGAACCTCGCTCATGTCATAGATGTTCTGCTCCGTCACCGTCTCTCCACGCGCGATCCCCTCCTGCACCGCGCGGTCCTGCCGCTCAGAAGCAAGCCGCATAAAGTCCCTTCCCAGCCTCTTCGCCAGCGCGTCAACGCTGTCGAGGAACTGCGCGCGGGCTATTCGCGCACGCTGGCGCGGTGAAAGATTCAGGTCGTAGATGGACTGTAGTAGCGTGTTGTCGGAGCGGATCGAGAGGTCGCGGACACCCCGTGGTAGGGTGGTGGTTTGACCCGCGGGGAACAGAACCGGCCGCCAGAATATGGCCATGTTCTCTTTGGCGAGGCGAAGCTTGTTCTCCCGCGCGTAGTAGGCGCGTGTGAAGTAGGGGACGCTGGCGGCTTCGGGGCTCACGGCGTCGAAATCGTCGGCGATGTCACCGGGGGCGTTGTATAGCTTGCGGGCGGCAGCGCGCTTGATTGGGTCCGGATCGCTGAGGTAGGGGGCTACAACCGAGGAGAGGTAATAGGATTGGTTGTTATGCGCGAAGTCTACACAGTCGAAGGGTTTCAGGCCGACTGTCTCCCAGTTAAGCTGCGCCATGTGGCCACAGGTTGGACAGCTGTGAAGCAATTTTCCGGGCGCGTCCCAGTACTCAAAGATACAGCGTATATGGAAGACGTGGCCGATGGGAGAGCATGCAAGTTCCACAATGGTGCTGTCGATGCCCTTTCCTGAAGCCATCTCATTGTTGCACATTCCGCACTCTTTCCAACTGGTAGACCCGATGCAATTAGGAAAATTGGTCGCGTTCATTGTGTCGGGTGCTGTTATGGGAATGATTCCGAAGAGTCTAGGAAGGAGATGTCGGTAGGAGGACGGGTCTCGACTAGGCGGGGCCAACGGTCCTCCTAATGCATATACAGTTCTCATGTGGAATGCCTTGATTCCTTCTTCGACCCTGGAGGAGAACATCGGAGTCATTATTGCTTCTTTGAGGTTTTCGTGCAGCACTAGAGTGACTTTGGGGGTGGAACGCGTGTTTAGAGGGGAGACCAGGTCTCGAAGTGACCAAGACAGCGTGTAGGAATGAAAACTGGAACACCTACCAGGGCCCATCTTCCGCACAGTATAAATGATATATTTGCTTCCTAGAGAGGTCAGTTGAGGCGCTGTGGCTAGATGTCTGGGATGACATAGAGTGCATAGGATTTTTGGCTGGTAGTTTCGCATGTTCAGACATGTTGTTGGAAACATGACCCAGCTGAGGCTCACTCATCAGCGTCTGAGAAGGCTTACCAAGGCCGTCTGCCAACCCAATCCCTCGACAATCTAAAGCCACGCCTATGCCTATTAACAAGACTCATATCGTTCAGAGTCTTGTAGACCATTTTGTGTTGATCACCAAACCTTGAGCCGCTGTTGAAATTGTTGAAGAACTCAACGCTCCAGCTTGGTGACCACTAGTATAGATCAGCAGTCTAAATATTGTAAGGCCACGTTGAACGTGGCAAGCATAATGTTGGGAGGAAGTGGGAGTCGCCGGCTTACGCTTTTAGAGACAGCAGTGCGCTGCTCGTCAATGATAGACACTTGCTTGCTAATCAGTTTATCTTCGTAATGCTCTACCGCCAGAGCACGCTCAAAAGCGTCTTCTCGACAGGCCAGATCAAGAAGGAGAGGATCCAGGTGGTTTTCCGGATCATCTGAGAGCCTGCAATCTATTTCCTGTCAAGGACGGTCAGTTAAATTGCCAGACATGACCAAGGGCATCAAGTGGGAGCAAACCTCAATCAAACCATCCAGAAAAGCAACGCCTCGAAGCCCAACATTGACATCCAGCCTCTCCCCCGCACTGAGGCTTTCAGGAGGAAGATTCGCCTGGAAAAGCCTCTCTTCTTCCGCGTCCTCCTCCTCCGCAGTCAATGGCTCGAGACCAGCAGCGGCCCTAGAAGCCCTCGCAGCCAGCCTGTCCTGGATTCGTAAGAAAGCAGGGCGATCATCCAATCGCCGAGTAGCAATATCTGCGACCTGGAGCAGCGTGTCTCTGATGCGCCGTCTCGAAAACTGCAAGAATCGCATCTTATTATGGTCTTTATCAGACGTGTTGAGCTCAAAGTCTTCGTTGCCCGGCGGCAACGGTACAACCCCATCCAGCTCCATGTCGAGCAACCCTCGGGCGCAAAGGTAAAGTTGCAGCAGGTTGACAAGTCGTTTGCTGTCTATGGATCCCGCCGGTTTAGTGGCATCCGGGAATGAGAGGCCGCGGTAGTGTAATAGCCGGATCATCATGGCGCGAAGGTTGCGTTCTTTGACCGGGAACGATGCCCCCTGAGGATTTACGGTAGGGTCGCTGAGGTTAGCGCCGTCTGCGTCGGGGTATTCTGTAAAAGGGGGGTAGGCTTTGTCGCAGAAGCGGTTGAGCTGCTTGAGCGAACATGCACCCGTCCAGTACGACAGCAGCTTATCAACGCGAGGTTTGAGACGGTTTTCGCTGTTCATGCTCTGAGAAGTAGCTTCCAAGTGCTTCATGACATCCACCAGGACTTGAGAAGCAGAGATCTCCTGGCGGGCATCCATTACCATGGGGCCGTACAACATTTTCGAGCCTTTACCAGTATACTTGTTTGGTCCTGTACCAAGCCTGTTTAAGTCGGATCCGATCGCAAAGTACTGACAAATGACATCCTGTACAGATTGACAGATCAGCATTTCTCGAATATTTGTCACGGCTAAGACACGGAAAGTAATAGTTATTCACATCTTGGATATCAACCCACCGCTCCGGCGCCAAATCTCTCTGAATTTCCCGCAAAAAGGAACGCGACAGCTGATCAAAAGCCTCGGACGGCGCCAGATGTGGGAGAGTAGCTTGCAGCGGGCTACTGTCAGTTTGTTGGGCTGGAAAGGCCGACATTGCGGTTGCACCAGAAGAACTACCGTATTCAAGAACAGATGAATATTGCCGAGGAAAATCGAATACCGTGCGCCAAAATAGTTAATAACAAGAGAATGTGACTCGGCTTTCAATGGGGTGGTGATGTGATAACAAAGCCAATGTTGCGCCAGACTGTGAATCCGGCGTGAAATGAATGCGGAAGTGATGCTTGATCAAAGGAATCTGTGAAAGGAAAGGCAAAATACCCAAGAAAAATATTAAAGCAACAGCTGCTGCAAGGGGATGAAGCAAACGAGTCAAATCTCAATTGAAAATAGCATTGAAATGTGGGCCCCAAAGTTGTGATGCAAAGCTCGACCGCGATTGCTGATACGCAAGAGAATCGTAAAAGGACACCAAATGAATATTCCCCTACGAAAATACTCGCACACTGGTCCCTACAAAGCTTAGTGAAACAAGCTTTGATTTTGCAATTGAGCATTCAATCCGATTTTAGGAATTACAAATAACATCATGCTCGCAAAACAAGCACCAGCAGGCCCCTGAACTCCCCTTATGCTACACTGAACGCGATCTCGTCTTCAAAGGGAAGGAGATATCAGACTCAGCTACATCGCAAGGTGTTCCGATGAGCGAACATGCCAATGCTCCAAGCAGACGTGCCGGTTGAGAGAGTCGTGAAGAGAGTACATGGCTGGCGCTAACCGATATGTTTTGGCTATCTACTTCTTCATCTCAACGTAGTTGGCCGGAAATATACCACTTCGGGTGCCGATGATGCCGGTCCTGAGATCGTAAGCATTTAAGTAGTGAAGAATAAGGCTAGAGAGAAAATTACCACCAGTCATTAGTTGAATCAGTCTTTTTCGTGACCTGGATGATTTCTCCTTTCTTGAAGCCCAGATCACCGGCCTGCTCGCCGTCAAACGTAAACAAGGCCACGGCCTCGTTAGCGCGGAGACTCCCCGTTTTGTTCTGAAACATGGGCTTCGGTGCAGATGGTCTACCAGGTCCAATCTTTCCACTGCCTATGGGACTGCGTGGGGTATCTTGAAAGACATAATCATCTTGAAAACCGCCCCGGCCGCGACCGCTGGCACCACTATTGAAGCTGCTAATCCTTGAAGTGCCACCACCCGTTGGACGGTCGTAGATATCGTCCGCCCACGTACTTGCGCGTTTCGGTGTATCGCTGAATTTGTATTCGGAGCTGTGGGCGTTGACGCTTCCCGTGCGATCCCTGCGGATGCCTTCCCCATACGCGCTCCCTTTCCGTCCTTCCCAGACCACATCATCATGTCTGTCGTCGTACACTGGGACATCATTATACAAAGCGTCGTCTGCGGAGGATATTCCAGCAAACGCTCTCGAATTTAGGACGTTCATGAGTGGTTGTGCCGCGGGGGGAGGTCGTACGGATCCTTCTAGTAGTTGAACCGCCGTGTATCGCTGACCGTACAGCTTCTCGTTCGCATCTCTCCGCTCGATAATCGCACTGCCCTCCAAGCTAACACCCGCGAAGAGTCCCTTGGTCTTGCTGTAACTGAAGATCCCCGCAACGCCCTTCATACTTGCAGCTCCGGCGGCTTCCGCATTGCGTCCGACGGGCCCAGCTGCTAGAGAAACGTTACCACCCAAAGTCAGGGAGCCGGCTTGCGAGAACGAGCGTACAGCCGCGGCATCGTTCAGGATAAACACGAAATCCGTGAGTTCGAAGCCGATCTGTCCGCCGAATCCAGCACCGCCGACCCCAATTGCAGAGGGCGCACTCCAGCTTCCATCTGAAAGTCGCGCAACAACAATTCCGTTTCCATATCGACCTGAGCCGAGGAAGCCCGCCTTAATAACTGTAAGAACAGCAAGTCCCTAGGCTCCCGGTTAGCCAGGGATTCGAGTGCTGGAGACAGGGCTATAGCAAGTGGAACGCGTACCTTGGCGTTTGCGAGAATTTGAGGAGGGATGACTTTATCAGCGCCAAAAGACTGTCGGGGGTCGATGAAGGATGCTAGAATCTTGCCACACTTTTTGCATTCGGCTGCGACGTAGTTGTCAGCTACTATATTTGAAAGAGCGCTCAGAAGAAGATCTTACACGCCATAGACGATGGGAGCGGGTTGTGGATTCCCATATTTGTGCAGGTGCCTAGCAAAGTCTTGAGGGTAAGGGAAATAAGGTTGTGTTGGATGCCGACAGTCAAGCACTTTGTTAAAGAACGATGATAGTGGGGTAGTTCTCGGCTCTAGGAGAATTTCTGGTGAAGTTCTTTTAGATTGAGAAGATCAGCCTTTGACCGTAGAAAGCGAGAAGGAAATCCGGCACTCTCTGAACTATTCGTTGTCGTGCATCCAAGGAAAAAATGTTTAAAATAGAAGATGGTCGAGAGAAAGCCGCCATAAAACCAGTAGAGGTCCATCTATGCTTGGCGGGCTACATCATACTATAGAATAAGCCACCAAGTGTGGCTGAGCATCTCCACATTGCATTCGATTGTTGTGCACCATTTCTATTCTAACCAAACCATTTATTTCGATATTTTGACTCGACACGCGTACACTATTGACATTTGCCTCAATCCACGCCGCCTCCCTCCTTTCTGAGTCATCCAGTGATTCCAAGCCGGGATTCTCAGCGCAAGCATCGCCAACAAAAACCGCCTACTCGAAATTCGTATTCAGCGCCTCCCAGATCCGGCCTCCGCAACACATCCCCCACCGACAGCAAGTATTCTCACAGTCAGAGCGCAGCCTCGTAAGCAAAGCGTCACGATAATCTTCGCATTCATACCGAAGATTCAGGCCAGATAGTCTTGCGACAAGATGTCAGACGCATACGAGCGCGAGCGCCAGAATAACTCGCGGCTGTCGGAGCTGTCTGCGAAAGTCACGGCGCTGAGGGGCGTCACGGTCGATATATATGATAATGCGCGGGCGCAGGATATTATCGATGACACTGTAAGCCTTCTTTGCCCCCTACCCAAAAACACACCAGGCATGAAATATAGGCGGCGGTGGTGGGATTGTCAGGCGCTGGGCTAATGCAAGCTGTGACAGTCTGGCAAATTCTCCTCGATGAGCACAAGTCTGAAGGGGTCGGCGGGGAGACTAGGACGTATGGCAGCGAGTGGTAACAAGGTGGCAATCTTCAAGTTATCGGGCATCATTATTGGTGCTGTGGTCTTGCTGTGGCTCATATGGGGACTTTTTGTTTGATGCTTGATAGGGGTGGTCCAGGGAGGGCTCATATGAAGAAAGCAACAGGCAGGCGCACACTGATTGGAAAGGCAGATACTTTATATCGTACTTGTGGACATATTGCAGCATAGCAACGGCGTTAAGAGGGCTAGCGAATCACCTTTACTGTCACTACTACAATTCGATTTTTTTGGTTCACTCTCACGGGAACACGGTTACAGAATTCCTGGACTTGGCTGGCTGGTGTGCCAGGATGTACAAATGTACAGAGGTAGATGCTTCAAAAATTCGCTGAGCTCATTCCCAGACATTGGAAAACAAATCCTCGCTGGCTCCATATGCTGGCTTCGCTACAGTTGTGCCTGCCCCTGTTGCTGTAGGAGCAGCACTACTCCATCCTCCAAAATCGTCATCTGCACTGACCTTTGGCTGTGTAGTGCTTCCTGCGCCAAATCCTCCCCCACCAATTACAACAGTGTTCTGATTGCCTAAAGATGCATTTCCTGAACCCCATCCAATATTATTAGAGTTTGCTTGAGTAGGGTTGCTGACAGCTGCGCTTGTCTTTGTGGTAGATCCCCAAGCGTCATCTGATCCCCAGGCATCGCTGTTTCCCCAAGCCCCAGGCAATTGAGGAGGTTGGGTCTTTGGTGGAGGCGCTGGAGCAGGTTGCGAAAGGTTGAACATAGATGGCGACTGTGCGGCCGAGGCGGCCATAGGTTTGGCGGCATGCTGAGCAGGGGTAGAAAAATCGAATAAGTCGTCCATACCCGAACGTATCTTTGGGACAGATGACGTGCCTGGTGCTGAATCGTATGCACCAAACCCACTGGAGGAGCTGGATCCCTGATTCGACTGCGTTGACACACGAGGCTTAGGGTCGAAGAAGCTGCCTCCACTGAGGTTGGTTTGCGAAGAAGATACCTGAGAAGGCACTCTTGCATGGCCCGAAACATTCCCTAGACCCGAGAAAGCAGACTGCTTGGGTGGTACCTGCAAAGGAGAATTTTGGCTGGAGAAGCTTAGACCACTGAACGCATCATTCATAACTCCGAAGCTGGACTGTACAGCTGGGGGCGATTGTGGTGCCGATTGCAGGCCACCAAAAGAACCTTGAGTTACATGTGATGGTTGCTGTTGAGACTGAGGTCGAGGAGCGGAGGCATATAAGGATAGAATGGACTGTTTCAAATCTGGCCGTGATGGTGTTCCTGGAGTCGGAGCCGCACTCGAAGGTCGGCTTGGCGGAAGAGCCTCGGTCCCGAAAAAATCCAACCCAAGTAGCGAATCTGCAGGCTTGGTCTGTTTAGGAGGAGCAGGCTCTGATTTTGGCGGAGGTCCCCCTGGAACTACAGCCGCGGAGCTGGCTCTTGGGACTGCTGCATCGTCGGCGAACAGGTCTGGCTGTTGAGCTCTCTTCACTTGCGCAGGACCTGCTTGGCCAGCAGAGGCTCTCTGAGAGTTTGAGCGCTCGATGGCTTGCTTCTCCTTGACCAGGCTTAAAGGAACGTCATCGTCACCGTCAGCATCGAGTGTGGCAGGATCCGGTATTGGGCCCTCCATAACCCATCTCTTCGACTCGTATTTCGTTCTGATAAAGTTCTCAATCTTCGACTCTGATGGTACGTGTCCTGGAGCCAGTTTTGCCTCCCAGTACTTGTTCGCTCTTGAGTTCCCCCATTTCAAAACACTTTGAAGCTGTTCGTCGGTCCAGGCATCGAGATCCACGGATTTGACTCTGCTGATGTGCGTCCCCATTCCTCGATGAATGCCGGAACATCTTATGCAGATAAAGATACCCAAGTTCCAGCTTGCCCACCTTGGATCTGCGAGTTGTCAGCAACACTGGAAGGGTGGGCGACGAGAAGGCTCACGCTTATTCCTCTTGCAATCTGAACACGTCTTGTTCCCCTCCAGCTTCAGGAGACTCTTGATAGTTTGGGTATTTTGCGCAGCGCGCTCTGCAGCAGGATTTGGAGCTCTGCGTGACATGCTGGCGCCCGAGAGCTGTGATGAAGTCTCGGTGTCGCTGGAATAATGCGAAGTTGCGCGAATATGTGTAAATGCTGTAAGAGAGGCGGTTATCACATCTTGTGGGAAGTGGGGCTGCGTGTGGCTGTCAATGACCCATTATGGTGTGGCTTTATTTGATGAGACAGGGGTAACCACATTCAAGTGACATCACGATTGGTGGGGAAGACTGGATGCATTCAGATAATATTTGAAATTCTTCTACCGCAGTTCTTGTGCCACACGTATAACAAAGTTTTCCGAGAAATATTCTCCTTCTCAAGCCCGGTTTTCTCGTTTTCCCGTTTTCCAGCTCCCTCTGAGACCTCATGCGGTTTCCAAACTTCCCTACTTTTCTTCGAACGTTCTATACTTTCAGCAACTACACCAGTGCCCGCGTCTCAACACAATACAGAGCTTTTCAATCCTTCTCTCGAGGCGCAGTCATCAATTCCATGCCCACCATACCGTTCCTGTCTAGTCTATTTAGCACCGGCAATTCCTCCAATATGACTTACCCGGTTCAAAAGACAGACGAGGAGTGGCAAGCCGTTCTCTCCAAGGGTAAGCTACCTACTCTTCTTTGGAAAAGGAACAAAACCCAATAATTTATAAAGAGCAGTTTCGAGTCTTGAGACAACAAGGAACTGAAGCTCCCTTCGTTGGTAAATACGACAAGCACATGCCGAAAGAAGGGGTGTACACCTGCGCCGGCTGTGATGCTCCGCTCTACAAAGCAAGCCACAAGTTCAAGTCTGGATGCGGATGGCCGGCATACTTCGACAATATCCCTGGTGCTGTTACCAGACATGAAGATAGGACCTTGGGAATGGCAAGAACTGAGATCGTTTGTTCGAATTGTGGCGGCCACTTGGGACATGTGTTCAAGGGGGAGGGATACAAAACGCCTACGGACGAGAGACATTGTGTGAATAGCGTCAGCATGAAGTTTTCACCGGAGGATAAGGTCGTGGATACGACCAAGAGCAATAGCAAGGTCTGAGCAGGAGGAGCTCGGTGTGGCGTCGCGGAAGATATCCGGGTGGGGTAGTTTTCCTGTTGATTCGGTTTGCGGGAGGCCTAGTTGGCAGAACTTGATGTCTTTTCACTGTCAATCAGTCTGATGCATGCAGAGTTTCCTCTTATGTTCTCTCGAGATATTTATCAGATTCGTTATATTATTTTAGTTACACTTTTCATAGTGTTGGAGTAGCGTACCAGTCGTCTTTGGGCCAAACACGTTCTTGCTTACTTTTACCGATTGGCATGGCAGGAGCCAGGAGCAATCTGGTCCAGAGTTCAATTGAATACCGTCTATTTTCGTGGTTTTACACCTGTCCCATGCCGGATAGCTCCCAGTTGGACTCACTTTGCCCTCTGCCCTCAGTCGTACTTGATTAGACCAAGTCTATCAACGACGTGGAAGAGCGAATTCGCACGCTTAAGATGGTTTTATCGAGTTCAGGAAATGAATCCATCACGATCTATGGAAAGCGAGCGGCTTCATTGTCAAACATTGAATTCGATGGCAGGTGACTACCACATTATCAATTCTTTGCAGCCTTGAGCCAGTAGCTTACACCCTACATCCATCATATATCTTATTTGTTTGATGCCAAATGATTCATGACTTAGATCTATCTACCAGCTGATCTGCCTCAAAATGGAATTCCCAATCCAACCATAAGGTCAACCTCAAACGGTCGATTGCGTTGAAATGCACACGACCAGCGAGCCAACGCTGATTTTCCACAAATTGTTTCCTAATATCCAAGGTAACCTACTCGAGCAGAGAGCTGGGGCCAAAAAATCCCACGACACCGTTCGGCAGCAGCTGATCCTAGAACCTCGAGGCCATTGGGACATCTATGACGCGATCCTTCGTCAGAAAACGGAACTTGTTGCTCTGGCAGAAACAGATATTGGCGTCCTATTCATGCACGATGATGGCTTCTCTACTATGGATGGCCGTGCCGCTATCGATCTTGACAGATTCTTCGTAGATACTCACGACCTCGCCATTTTCCTCAGACGCAACGAGCTCAAAAATAACCGGGTCTCGGAAACCACTGTCGTGAGTTTACGTTCTCCTTGTGGCATTGTAAAGATCACACTTCCTACAAAGTCGAACAGCCGAACATCAGACCCGAGCTGACATGTATCTTTCGTCTCCGTTCCATCGGTTGCTACCGGTATTAACCTAACCTTGTCGATCCCCGAGGGTTTACGATGGCCACAATTGCGAGATCGAACGATTAAAGTAGCTAGCATCAGTTACGGCAGATCATTCTACTGCATAGTCTCGGCAGCTGAGATCGGATTTTTCTCGGCTCTTGCCCAGGTAGATATGACGACTAGCTTGAATATCGCCACCAGATCGCTGAAAGCTGAGATCGACGCGGATAGTGACATCCAAAAATATCCTCGCCATCTCGATTTGGAAGATCTTGGGGTTTTCTAGTCTATCATGCTAGTAGGCTTAACGAATGGTTCGCAGCAGAAAGCACCCAGAAATAGAAACAGGCTTATGTTTCCTTGCCGACCAACAATTCGACTGCTCACAGACCAGCGGCGCTGCCGCATTTCGCATAGCTCTTGCTTACGCCAGATTGATTCGTATAAGTGGTGAGAGGTGGAAATGCCGTTCTCTTGTCTCTTACGGCTTTGATTGGTGTGGATCTTTTAGGGCTCTGTGATTCAAGTGCTCGAGCAGGCAAGATTTTATGGTGAGTTTCAGTCTTGTGCGAAGGCCAACGTCGAAGGTAACACTTACTACTCTGCCTTTCATTGTTTTGGTGTCGAAAATGGGAATAGAATTGGTGCGAAAGGGTTCTCGATGAAAGGACTGGTTGGGGAAAGTCGTATTTACAAGTTTTCTGGCACGATGTAAGTATTCTAGTTGTAAATCGCCCCATTAGAATCAACTAAAATTATAGACAGTCACATTTCCTTCCTGGCATCCTCCTCGGTTCCTCGTAACTACGGAACTTACAACACATAGTTCAACTGGCTTTGTCGAGCTCTGAGAATCCTTTCGGAAGATACAGCTGTACACATTATCAGGACGAAGTAAAAGACATTCGCTAAGTACAAAAAGGATAAATGTACGGCAAGCCAATCGCTACGATCGCTGATAAATTGACGCATGTCTGCAGGCTTAGAATCGAATTGTATGTTTTGCTTTAGCGAAAATAAGCGAGATTATCGGTTTAGATATTGACATCGTGTCGAGAGGGCGGTCTAGATAAATTTAAGACGCCAAATTCTCCGGTCGCAATATTAGTCCGCACTTACGAGGAGCCTGCTTTTCGAGTTGCACTTAGTAGGTACGTCTAGTGCTATCATCTGGTAGTATCTGGCCAGCATGGTTCGAGGGTAGCGCTGCTAGGTATCGTTGCTTTCGCTGTTGTTACTCATACTAGTCTGAAAGCAAGGAAGAAAAGCGTTCCTGCTCAAGACGAGAGAAATTAGAGCGCCAGGAATCTGGTCAGGAGCCCACAGTATTGTATTGACGGCCAGGACGTAAACTCAGTATCCTTCTTTCGAACCACCTTCGTCCCTGCACGGCGTCGAGGAATATAATTTGCTCGCGATATTGAGCACATAATGAACATATTACAAGACATCTCGCGGGAATCTATCATACCGGTACATGCCTTCCCACCTCTTTCCAAAACCCACACCTTCTTTCCAGATGCCCAAGACCCGCAGTCACCAGGCCACTCGCTTCAATTACAAACTCCGTTCCCGTCTCCAAACCAGGAACACCCGAATGAGTTGCATCTGTAAGCTTTAACTCGTTTGGATCTCCTGTTTGCAGAAAGGAAGCGATAGCCCCCGTATAGCCGTCGTAGATGAGCGGTTCGGATTTCTGGATGGGGTTGACTGTGTTCCACTATTTGCCCCCTTTATCAGTGGACATGTGGGACAGCGAGTTGAAGCATGGCTAAAGTCACAACGTGGGAGGTGGGGGAGAGTTATACGTACAAATTTTACGTCACTAGCATGCTTTGCAGGCGCGATAGTATATTCCCCCAAATAGCTTCTGTATCTAGCAGCTCCAGTAATCCAGTAAGACGGGCATGCAAGTACGACATCTCGATATACGAGCCCAGCCCGCGCGTAAGACGTGTTGTAAACCGGGATATACTCTGCGGACCCGATCTCTGGGTAAAAGGCTTCTACGCGTTTGATATCCTTGGCTGATAAACCAGGTAGAAACCCTTTTAGCCAGACGTTGAAGGATGAGGTGCTGGAGTTAAAGGGCGGGTTTCCTGTATTTTGGGCGGATCCTAGGCCAGGCGGTATGAAATTCTCGCCTATTGCATCGCAGCGTAAGTATATTGTCTCTAGTAATCCGGGAACCTAGGAGAAAAAAGACAGAAGATATACCTTCATGCGTGTTATACATGCCCCACCCAACCTCAATGTCCACCTCATCCACCTCACTCAACGCTCTGCTCAAAAATACGCCGTCAAGCACCGGTGCCCACGTGTAACTACTCGTATTCCACGTATGACTACCCGAAATTGCTAAGCTTGCTGTGCGCAAAACCTGTACATCCGCCTTCTTCAAGCAAGCTAATGAGTCGAGTTTATCCCCATTGGCGCACCCGCTCAAGGCGGCAAAAGTGTCATATATTTCTTGGGCCTCGGGTGAATTGTACCCGTAAAGTTTGGGCCAGAATGGCGAGCTCGCCAAAGCGCGCCGGAATAATGGTGATTCACCATCTCCATTCGCCAGAACCTGGGCAACCACACTGCCAGCCCCAGCACTCTGCCCCCAAATGGTCACGTTCCTTGGGTCACCACCAAACGCACTGATATAATTTTTGGTCCAGTTCAGCATAGCCTTCTGATCCAATAGTCCAGGATTCAGGTCCGAAGTTTTCGACGAGGCGATCTCCGACCCAGGGAGAAAGCCGAAGGCATTGAGGCGGTAATTGGGGTAGATGAAGAGGAGGTCGATCTCGGATGAGACGTTGAGGACTGGGTATCCGGGTGGAGGGATAGAGAAGGACCCTCCGCCTTGGATGAAAGCGCCACCGTGGAAGAAAACCACTACAGGTCGGAGGGGCTGTGATGGTGTCCAGGGACGGGAGTAAAGGCCCAGATACAGACAATCCTCTGTGCCGTTGACCTAGAAAGCCCGACTTGTTACCTTTCGTATCTCATCTATAAGCCGTCGCCGAGCGAAAGAAAGAGCTATACTTACTGTTCTTTGCGGGCAAAGTTCAAATGGCTGATTAGAGTCATACGTGCCGTTGGTGATTGGAATTGGAGCTTGTGGTGCTCTAAACCGGTTTTCTCCCGTGGGGGGAGCAGCATAGGGAATCTTACGCCAGTATGAAATGTTATATGCTGAAGAGTAAGTCCCTTGGAAACTACCGTAGTCCAGTGATGCTACGAGATGCTGTCCTTGAGCTACGGAACTGAGCAGCGAGAATATTTGAATCCATACCAAGACGGCACTGCGCACCATTCTGATGACTTGGCAATGTAGACGCTTCATGATAACAAAGAGCGAGGCTGGGAAAGAGAAAAGGTAGCGAGATTGGATGAATAAATAGTAATTATTGGGATTCTTGGCAGTTACCAAAAAGTATGACATGACAAGGTCGAAGGGTGTCTCCCCAGGTCTATGTGAAATGGCCAGACTCAAAGCATGGGGTAACGACACGGCGAATTAAATAACACCAATAGAAACGATGCCCCGATCGTTTATTCATGTTTCTGAATAGATGTCGACTGAATGACCGCGATGGATGACCATCTCGGTGCCGAATGTGCCGAAGGCCGTTCTTTCACTGAAACTCAAATATAGTTTCGAGGAAGCAAGCGATAGATTCGGAAGTTCCCCGTAGCGATATCTAGAATACAGACATTGCAAGAGCTTCAAGGTCTCTGTTAGGATATTTAGAACAGCGACGCGTAAAGCGGCCGAGTAAGTCAACAAAAATCTAGGTTCTCTGGGCCGAACCAACTTCCTGGCCGCACGGGTACGGCAACGCATTTCGAAAGAACAAATTATCCAGGACCGTCTAGTCGGCCTTTTCATAGGAGAGTTTGTTAGAGAGGAGCACAGAAAAGAACAATTCTGGTGATCGAAAATGTGAATGCAGGCCCCCCTACACCGCATTTCACTTGACCTATATTTTAAACCGCACGTGACCTAGATATTGAAAGCCAACATCATGATCATTGAGAAATCCAACCCTGTGGGGCTCTTGTCTTCACCCTACCGTCCTCTCAGATAGGAGCATAATCAGCTCGTGCCTTTGAGAGAAAGCCCCTGTGGGCTTTCCCGCCATATCGCTCCATACTTGTTTTTGAAGAGTCAACTCTGTAATAGACAGAACTCCGGGCCCCGTTTGAAGATTTACCTGTTGATAGAAACTCCGCAATCATTGCACAAAATTTTTTGTTTCGAGATTTAAACTCCACGACTAGGCAAATACAATTCCCAGCCCTTATCAGCTTCGCATCCGATTTACTCAAAGCATCAAGGCCCCAAGTTTACTCACAAAATTCGATGCAGTAGATAAGCTCTCTGGCAGACCCAAATTTCAAGTTTGTATCTATTGGAAACGCAACTGGGTTCCAATCATGGTTGCTTCTTTCAGAGAATCCAAATATCACTACTGGTATTTCCATTGCAAAGCTTACAGGGCTTGTACAAGAGCCGGAAACCTTTTGGCATCGATTCAATCCGCGAAATGATGAACTATCCTCGGCGTTTCAAAGAAACCGACTGAAATGAGATGAACCCTTCTGGATCTATGCTTTCTTGGGACTGGTTTGGATTTATGTTTTTAAGTCTTCGGTCAAGTCAAAGTGGAGGACCTAGAGATCCAAAACTAGCAAAATGATGGCGTACTTAGTTTAATTCGTGGGCTTAATTATGCAAAAATAAATTTTACGTCTTGATATGCAAGAGTTTGTGCTTATCTTTTTTTATTGGAGTTAGTTTTCTTATTGGTAGAAAGCGAGATTCTCCGAAGTGATGGATGATATTTGTATGCCGATTTTCTTGATTCTGGTGCTAGGGCTCAAACTTGAATTAGAGCACTCTAGGCTCAACTTAACCCTTTCCCATTCCGACATTGTTTCAAGTTCACGATGTAAGATAAAGGTACTTGTGTTGTTCTCGGTCCACTGTTATAGCAATATTTCTGACAAGTAATCATGTCAAGTTCGATCAACCAAACGGCTATAACGACAGTACTCCAAAGTATTGTTTCCCCTTTCAGAGGCGCAATGAAGACTGAATACATTTCAGTCTGGGAGAGCTAATATGAAGATTGAGTTTCATGTGGTGCTTGTTGCATGAATAAAGTTCAGATAGTATATCACCCCAGGCCTTCGAAAGCTTAAGGAAATTCAAGCTTCTACTTGGCTTTCTTGGCCTGCTCATGTAAAAGAGTACCGAGCACCTTGTCATTTACAGTGGTTGCGGTGTGATTTACAAACTGTCTAAGAAGCGGTGGACTTTTTGAATGACTAAGTTATTGGATAGTTTCATTCAGACTATCATGGAGCCAACAGCTAAACTTCCAAATGAAAGGAGCAGTCACACTTTTTCATTTCCAAATTTTGGTTGTTCATCCAATTAAACTTTGATTAGGTACAGAGTAGGGTGATTAAGCCGATACACTCCGCTTGCGAGAAGAATCGAGTTGATTAATCAAATTGGTCGAATGGGCTACTTAATTCGAATGAAATTTAACGAGTTTAGTACGTAGATTTAAAGTGTGGAGTTCCACTATTGCTAGGCTCAGACGCTGCTCTCGAAATTAGCGTATTTCCCTACTCGAACAGAAGCTTTTCCGTATTCCTTTCTATCACAACATTCTGACAGCAGATTCTTTCCCTCAATCTCGTCATTTCTTCTTGAATCTCTATCGTGCAGAATGGGCGGAGTCTCCACTTATTCTAGAGACCCTTTACGTGACTCCTGCTAAGTCATAGACTCTCCCTTTTCTTTCCGAAGTCTCCTTACTATATATATACTAGATAATAATATAATTAATTATCTTCTCCTACTTTTATAAGCCTCTTAAGCGACCTAATGAAGGCCCTCTAGCTGACCGCACCACAGTTATAAGCCCTATAAGCACTTTAATATACTTTCTCTTTGCATACAACCGGCTAAAGGGCCCTTTGAGCTTCTAACCGACTTTTTAAGTATTTATAATAACTTAAAGGACCTTTATTTTCAATTAACAAATCTCCATTTTCTAATCGAACCTTATTTACAAACTTCATTTATATACCTAACCTTTTTACTAGACTTTATTTAATATATCTAACTCTTCGAGTATCTTTAAGCTTTGCTTTAATACTTTTGCCTTTTAAGTAAAGTGGTTTAGTAAATATATATTCTTCGCTAAGCTCTATAATATTACTATTTTTACCAATCTAAGACTCCTATTTAAGTCAATTATAAAGACTAAGCCTTAAGCTCCCTTTATATAAGAGCTTAAGGAACTAAAAACGGCTAACCTCTATATAGTATACGCAAGGTTATATAAAGAGTATATAGCGACTTTATCTAAATAGATTTACGCCCGCTTTCCCTTAAGAGATCTATTAAAGGCTCCTCCTTTATAGGCTTTTTATAAGGATATTAAAGATAAATATAAAATCCTAATAAAGGAGTATTATATACGCAAGGAAACTTAAAAGACCTAACGCAAATACTATAAGCTATTCTTAAAATAGGTCTTTAAGACTATTAACAGAACGCTCCTAGCTTCTATAATAGCTTAAGTATAAATCCAAGCTAAGAAGCTCTCCTCCTTAATACCTAATAGAGATACTCCTATAATTAGAACCACTACTAACGACCCGCATTCTATTTTAGTAAATTAGTAACTCTTACTCTAAGGCTTAGTATCTATTTTAAAGTATGATATTGCGCCTTTTGATAAGGCTATTCAGTCTTAGATAAGGCTCTAGTATCGCAATATACTATGCTAAAGTAAGACTAAAAGAACTAATACTTAGTAATAGATCTAAGAGTAATAGGAGGCGTACTGCCTAGTAGAATAATATAGTCTTCCTAAGATCAAAGGGAGATTAGGAGTTACTAACTTTTTAAACTCAATTATAGTAAAGATTAATCTAAGTTAAGCGACTTACTTAAAGGAGGAAATTATCACTAATAAGTAGATAGGAACCCTATATAAGCACGACCTAATATAGCTAAGCCGCGCCTTAGTAGGTATTAAATCTAATAAAGCAATCAATAATAAAGGGCTAATAGTTTTTACTACTTAAGAGTCTCTTTTAAATACTAAAACCCCTTTATAGGCTCTAGCGAGCAGCTCTTGAAATCGCTCTATAAGCTCTAGAAGGGAGATCAGGCCTAAGTACCCTTATAAAGGCTTTAAAAATCACTATTAGAAGCCTTAGGACTATTAGAAACTATTATATACTATAGATAGGCGCAAGGAAAATATAAAGGTTCTTCCCTTGCGAGAGGAGGTCCTACGAATATAAAAGGCGTTAAACGCAAGAGACTAGTTCAAAGGTCTTTAAGCATAGCTTAAGGAGAATGATATTGCGGTAATAGCGATTAATAAATTTAAAGGAAAGGTTTCAGCCTTTAAGAAGGATAGTTTAAATAAAAGGGAGAACTCACCAGTCTTTATAATAATAGATCCCTTTGCCTTTAATGCTTTTAAAGAATCGTTTAACGTCTACTACCTCTTTAAGCTAAAACGCTACCTGCTCTCCTTAAGTACGCTCCTTAATAATTGCGCAGCTACTTATATTATTAATTCGAAGGATTTACTTATTATAAGCACTTTTAAGCCTTTTAGCAACTCGCAGCAATATATTAAAGCAAGTACCTTAAGACTCCCAATTATTAAAAGAGGTAATAGATATATAATAGACTCTCTTTTATAGTATAACAGCTTTCTTATAAGGATAACGCTTTATAATATTGCTATTATAAAGGAGTTTACTACTAATATTATCTTAAAGAGGCTCTTTGCAAATAAGGGTTTTTAGTACTTTAAAGTAGACCTCACTTTGCGCTTTAAGAGTATTAGAGATTCTATAAAGTGAGCTTAATTAAAGCGTTACTATAATCTTATTTTCTTTAAATATAAGCCTATCAACTATTTAAATCTTTTAAATATACTTTAATATGACTTTTCTACCTTAATAGCATTCCTTATAACTAAGATAACGCTTTATAATAGGTTTTAGTCTAGCTATACACCTACTAAGGTATAGGATAATAATATATATACTTAGCACCTTCGCGCTAGCCACTTAGGCGCAAAGGCTCTTTAAGCGCTAGTTAAGTGCACTAAGGGAGTAAAGATCAAGGGAATACAGAGGCTAGAGTGCCTTATATGCGCAGTAGCGTCTGCTAGGTAAGTTATTTCTCGCGCTACCTTTAAGAACCGATCTCTAAGGCCCTTCTTCAAGATCTCCTAGGATCTCTTTAACTTTTTAAACAACTTATATAATAGTTGCTTATAAGTTCTTTTAATTAAGGATAAGTATAATAGTATACTTTAAATGTTCTTATTAAGATCGAAAGGCAAAGACGTAGTTATAAAGGTCCTCTAGGCCTTTAAAGCATAAGTGAAACGCTAATATAGGCTTTTAATTTATAAGATTAGGCAAGATAATAATACTTTAGTAATCTCCCTAAAGGAAGACTCTCTTATAAAGTACCAGAGATAGGTAAAAGAGAAGGGAATCGATTTAGAGCTTACTCCTACTTATATATACTAACCGAATAGAGGCGTAAAGCAAGTAGGAAGGGAGTTAATTAAATGCTCTATTAAAATAAGAATCTACGCCAGGCTTCTAGCAAGCCTTTGGCCAAAGGTTATAAAGGCTATTATATACCTCTATAATATCTCCCTACTCGCTAGGAAGAAGATGATCTTATTAAGCGAGGCTTTTTATAATTAGTTTAAGCAGTATTTTCAATTTTATAAGCCGCTGCTTATTAAGTAGATAATAGCAAGCTTAAAGCCTAACTAAAGTCGCGTTTATATATATAGCGCTTGCATATACCCTTTAATTAAAAAGAGGAAGGCAAAGAGGGACTGCCGAACCTTTAAAATTAAACTATAAAGGCACTTAAGTTACTTAATTAGATATATTACCTTTAATATTTATAGAATCTAAGTTCCTATGCTCTAGCGAGTAATAATAACTTATAATATCGAATTTGATAAGTCTCTCTTTTATAGTCCAGAAGCTAAGCGCGCAAACCCTATATTATACTAGAAACTTAAGACAACCCTTTAATTGATTAAAAAGGGAGAGGGAGCTTAGGATGCTAAGTTTAAAAGTATTTTCAAAGAATCAAAGCTTATCGCAAGGCTAAATGCAATCGCTGCAAAAGAAGCCGCTATATAAGAAGAGCCTATATTATAGACCGACGCTACTCTATAGCCTTTAACCAATAATATAAAAGGCCTTAACTTAAATCCAAATTCTTTAAAAGACCCGCTTAAAAACTTAAAGGTAGAAGTAAGCGAATTAGAAGCCACTTCGCTAGTCTTTAAGAAGGCAAATAGCGACTAAAGCTTAAGGGTAATGATTCCTTATAAAGGCCCTATTAAAGAAGGAACTATAGACGACTTTAAAGGAGTCTTTAAAGACGAGTTCTATAAGGCAATCGGCAGATCTTTAGCTGCTATTCTATATAGGAATAGAGATAGCTTAAAGGCTTTAAGATAGAGTCTTCGGTTATAAAGGCAAGCCTTAGTAAACTCTAGTAGAAGGCTAAAGGCACTACTGCTAAGATCTAAGAGGAGCTTTAACAGTCTTATAAGAAGCGACTTAGTAAAAGGAGTAGGCCTTAATAATATAATACCTTAAGTTATAATACTAGCTTAAAGATTATAAGCTTAAGAGATAGAGCTACTTAGACTTTTAAAGGAACCTTTAGTAATAATAAAAATAGAGGAAGAGACTTATAAAGAAAAGCGCAAAGAGGAACTCCCTCTTTTTAAACAAAAGAGGATAAGACACTTAAGCGTTAAGCAATAGAAGACTTTAAAAGTATATACTATTACTTTAAAGCATATGCTCTTTTAAAGTAATATTAATCTACCTTACTCCTTATATACGCAGGAGTTTATATTAACCTTTTAAGCAAACGAATAGATAAAGGAGAATAGGAAGGACTATTTAATAGTTTATATAATTATTAAAGCTATAGTTAATAATTAGGCAAAGGATAGAGTGCAGTCTCTTAATCGCCTATAGCATTAAGGCTCTCTGCCGAAGCCTTTGAAAGGATAGCTAGACCTAGAGAAGTACCCTTTTAACAAACGATTTAAAGAAGGAAGGCGCTAAAAGATTAAGAATTTAAAATCTTAGAATTGCTAAAGAATCGTATAAAGGGATTACTCAAAACCCTTGCTAATACTATTAAAATAGGTTTTTACCTATAAGGTTAATAGCTCTAGCGAGCTTCTAAAGTGCCGATTATAGCTAATTATATAAGGGGATCTCTAAGATAAAGCTTTAATTTTCTTAACCTACGTAGCTACGCTTATAGCAAAGTCTTTTAAAGTACTAATAGCGCTTACTATATACTTTAATATAAAAGTAAAGCAGTTTAATATTATTAATATATTTATTAATACTCCTAAAGACCTAAGGAGTGCTCTAGTTATATACTTCTTATTAAATGGCTTTAAGCGCCCTAGTATAGTAGTAGAACTGGACTGCGCGCTCTATAGGCTAAAAGACTCTCTAGCACTATAGTATAGGAACTTTGCAAAAACGCTCAAGGGCCTTTAACTTAAGCCACTAAGCGAAGAGCCTTATATTTTTATAATAAAGGATCGCATAGTCTTTATAGCATTTTATATTAACGATATTTAAGTATTATATAAGGCCTTTAACTTAAATCAGGCGACTCATTTAATTAAAGACTTAAAGAGGGCGTATAAGCTTATTATTATAGGAGATATCTCCTAGTTCTTTAAAGTAAGGATTATTTAAGATAAGAAAGTAAAGAGGATCTCCTTAGTTTATAATACCTATATTAAGAAGATTGTTCAAAAGTTTAAAGCTAATATAAGAAGAGTGCCTAGTACTTTACTATTAAAGAAGGAGTTTGTTAAGAACTTAAGGTAAGCTTTCTTAAAAAAGGTAAAGGAGTACTAAGAGAAAATAGACTCTATTCTTTATATAGCGATTATAATACGCTTAGATATTGCATTTATAGCCTCTTAACTATCTTTCTTTTTAACTAATCCAAGCTTTAAGCACCTTTTAACCGCGGACTAGACGCTTTAATACCTATATAGCACGCGCTTCTTAGGAATTGCCTATAGCTTTAAGGCTAAGGAATACTAATTGGTCGCGTCTTTAGATACTTCTTTCGAAGATAATCAAGAGACTTATAGATCCTCCTAAGGATACGTCTTCTTCCTATTTAAAGGACCAATTATTTAAAAAGCGAATTGCTAAGCAACTATTACACTCTCCTTTATTAAAGTAGAACTCTATAGTATAGTTTCTACTATAAAGGAGATAATAGCTATAAAACGCCTTTTTAAAGAGATTCGCATAAACTCTCTCTTTAAATGGAATATATATTACAATAACTAATAGACGATTCGGCTAATTATTATAGAGAATAAGAAGATTAAGACAAGCCTTTAATATATTAAAATTAATAATATATAGATCTGCTAAGAGTATTAAAGAGGAAGCTTCTAAATAATCTACCTCTCTATTAAAGAGATATACGCAAATAGGCTTACTAAGAACCTAAACCGCTAGAAGTTTAAAAGCTTCGTTCATTTATTAAACCTTTAGAGTTTTTAAACAATCGTTTAGCAACTCGCACTTGCTAGCAAGTAATCACTTATTACTAAAAGACTCGTACTTATAAGCTCCTACTCTCTTATAGTTATATTTATTTATTTTCTCTTATAAAGCGTATTATAGAAGCTTCTCCTTTTTTAAAAATATAAAATAGGTAATATTCTTAAGCTACTATTATAAGGCGCGACCCTCTTTTAAATTCTCTTAACTAAGGCTAGAAGCTAAGACGCTATAGCTAAAAGCTCTGTATAGATCTCCTTTTAAGAGAGGCCTACTAGCACTCCCTTGGCTAGAGGCCTGCCGGCAAATATACTAGCAATAGCAGGGGCAAAGGCAAGGGGTATGGCAAGGGCGACGGGAGCAAAGGCAGCGGGGGTAGCGGCGAGGACAGGCGCGGCAATAGCAAGGGCTAAGGAGATAAATAGAGAGACTATAGTAGTAGCTGCGATAGCAGAGGCAAAGGGGATAGGAGCGGCAGCGGCGATGATAGAGGCAAATAGGTCTAAGCCAAAGGGCCTAGGAGCAAATAGGAATAGTATACCAAGAGCAAGGGAGGTAGTAATACTACTACTCGCAAGAGTAATAGGCCCTTTTAGCACTAGGGTCTAATTGCTCCTATCTTTTAAAATCAGCCTAGAACTTAATAAGACTTAATAAACGTACTATAAAAGCTCTAAAGCGCACCCTTTATTATATTAAGTAGTAGTACTACTTCCTCTTTAAAGGCGCCGCAAGCGCAGGCCGATATAACAGCCTCCTAGGAGGCAAGGAGAGGTCTGCTGGCCTACTAGCAGCTATTGCTTAATACTATATAATAAATGTAACGTATACTAAAGGTACTATTAAAGCATTAATAATCGAGATTGCTAATACTCCTACGTACGATGCAACGTATGCACGCGTTATCGCGCTCTATCGTAGGCTTAGGCATATAACGCGCAGTAGGGGCGGGGCTTTCTAGCAGCAGCAGCAGCAAGGGCGGCAGCAACGGCGGCGGTAGCTTATTGCCTAGCAGGCGCTAGGACGATCGCGCCAAGGTTGCAGCTCCCGAAGGAGCGCTAGCGACCTAGCGCAAAGTCAGTACAACGCAGGGTATAAGGACTCTAAGGGTCTTACTTTACAAAGGCGGCCAGGGCTATAATAAGTAGGAGTTCCTTTTATATTTAAAAATTATTAGTATAAAGATAATATTTTTAAATAATAAAAGAGGGTTATTTTTAAAAGAAGGGAAGAAGAACCTTTATAATAGAAATACTTTATAAGAAGCCTAATAAAGCACTAGCGTAAAATCGCAAAGATTCTTAAGCGCACTTATTACCTATAGCGACCCTTCTTATTTTAAAAGGAACAACCTCTAAAGGGGTAGTATATAAGATAGAGCCTCTTTTCCTTACAACTGCTATTCTTTCTTTTATTTTATCTATATAGCTAAGCGATTCTAAGAGTATCGCCTAACTAAGGGGTATATTATATAGAATAGGCAAAGTCTCCACTTATTCTAAAGACCCTTTATATAACTCCTGCTAAGTCATAGACTCTCCCTTTTCTTTCCGAAGTCTCCTTACTATATATACACTAAATAATAATATAATTAATCATCTTCTCCTACTTTTGCGAGCCTCCTAAGCGACCTAATAAAGGCCCTCCAGCCGACCGCACCACAATCTCCCACTGTATTAGCATTGGTGTCTTTAGGAGATAGTTAATGTTTTATACTACAGATCTATTTTATATAGTTCCACGCACGTGTAATTATCGGCATATAGGTCATACGATCAATCATATGGCAAGGAAGGCTTGGCAGCTACTGTATTTACTCTACGCTCTCGAGGAGTAGCTTCGAGGGCAAGCTTTTACACACGAATATAATCCTACGTATTCGAGAAGCTTCACCTGTGCGCACAATCACCTAATGTGATACCAACAGTAACCCTCTCTAATATAGAGGTATTCACTGATTCTTTTTATTCATAAATTAACTACAGCTACGTTCCATTTTTCGAATTTCGAAACACTTTTCCCTCGTACGCTTGATAGCTTGACTGTTGGTGTATATAAGATCAGCAAGTCTAGAAGATCGATTTAAGAAAGGAGGGAGAGGAAAGACTAGTAGATACGCAAAGCGAGGATAGTAGGAAAAGGGTAGGAATAGCGGGAAGGCAAGAAGCGGAGTAAAATTAATTAATCACTTCTTCAGGTGGGGTCTAGGGATGGGTAAAATGTGTTTTCTTTCTTCATCAAATCAATCGAGTTAACCTATCGCTCAAGTAAACAATCAATCGCTTTAGTAGATAACAAATCGCTTTAGTAGGCAACCAATCACTTGAGTAGTTAGCCAAACTGCCCTGTCCAAATCAATTAACCTGATCAAGAAAAAACGCCGTAATGCGGATATGTGTTGGGATAAGTCCCGCTTGCAGGACTAGGCTCTCTCCTTCGATATTCTACAGTTGTACGCGATGTGCGGAGGACTGATTGTTGAGCCGTGGCCCCTTCTTGGTTATTTCCTTCGTCGAAGACCAGAATCCATTTGTCTCCAGAGGAACCAGATACAGCTGGCGCCGTTCTCTCCCACCAGTATTTGTACCTTGCTGGTAGAGTCCCCCACTCACGTTTGCCCACGGACAAACCCTTTGCTGCCATATTTTTCGTAATCCTGGCATGTTTTGCACGCTCCTCTGCGCTCCAATCCGGATCTTCGTATGCATCTCGCTGCGGTTCGATGCAGATGAGCCATTTGCCGTTCTGCTGAGGAGGCCCCCGGTACTTTTGCCTCCATTGCTGGGAGGTTGGAGGTCTCTTACTCTTGTTCCGTTTCTTTTCAGAGCGGAGCTCATATTCTTTCCGTCGCTGCAACCCCTCTTGAGTGCCCTCGCCGAGATGGTGTTCCAAATAACTTTGGCGATCGGCCCAGCCCTCCTGAACATAGTTCTTCTTCGGCGCAGAGCCCAGCGTCTGATCAGAATTCTTTCGAGCCTCACTGTTGAAGAACTCAGCTGGATTGAGATCAATTGTTACGTCAGACTCGTAGCATTCGGAGTCGTAGTCTGCAGAGTCTCTGGACTCCTCGATGGACCCATCGCTAAGCGAGTGGAGGCGAGAGTTGTCGCCGTTAGAGATTGAGCCGCCTAAGTAATCTCCCGAGCTGCTACCCTTCGAGGTCGGGATTGCAGTGCTAGAAGATTCTCGGCTTCTGTTCATGAGGTCCGGCTCTAGTTCGTTGCCGCAGGAGTCGAGCTGATTGTCAGTTGTGAGCCCGGACGGGTTTTTGAAAAAATTCCCAACCCAATCATCGTCGTCTGCTTCGCAAAACTCATCCCAGCCTGATGAGAGACCAGGCGATGCTTCTAGTGGTTTAGTTGATTGTTGAGAACCCACGTCGCCTGCTGATTGTGGCGTTGGCATTGGATGAGCGGATGAAAAAGCAGAAAACTCTTCTTCTTCTCGGATTGACAGATGGTCTCGTGCCCATACTGATGGCAAAAAATCATTGAATATTGACGGCATTCTTGTTTAATGTGGACTTTGAGGTGGATTGTTGCCGGAAACCGATATGTAGAATTAAAAACTGTCTGAGTGACCTTGAGGGATCTTGATGTGGGATGATAAACTATAGAGAGAAAAAGAACACTGGGAGGATAGGAGAGTACATCTATAGTCGGAATTTTCATCAGCATCTGGACTGAGAAGTGTTAGTCGAATCGGAAGTGGTTAGTCCCCGGGTAGAATTTTGATCTGACGTCGATGAAGTTCATGGACTAACACAAATGAGGATAGGCACTTCTACTTATCTAGTTCCTATTATCGTTCGAAGGTACTGTGACGGAATTCTATGTGCTAGCTCATTTGGTGGCCAAAAATTTTCAGTTGCTTAGGCCTTTTGAGCGTCTTCGAAGAGAGGGCATAATATGATTGGCATACGTTACGATTCTACCCATTCGTCATAGCAAAATTCATCTCTTACTCTCCGATGAGGATTCGACTAGGGAATTCTGAAGTATCTAGACGCGCTGACCTCTCTCTCGATCTTTGATAAGCATGCTTTAGTTTGACTTATATCAACACTCGCGTCACTGCATCAATTGTCTAAAAGTAATCACGTCCCGATGTTAGTATCCACACGTGTCATTAGAGGTCGTAAATCTGACAGGAAAATTTATGATGACGCTTCTCGCAGGAGACGAAGAGTAATTTTGAGCCTTGAGGAACTGCCAATCTCTAATTTGAAGTCACAATTCTCTGACATCCTCGATAACTGATTATGAAAGAGCAGTCACCTGCCTTGTATCAGACTATTTCTAGAAATGGTATCTACTACTTTATGATTGAAATATCAAAAAATCTTAATCAAGAGGATGATTTATAGATCTGAAATAAAGAATTCATGAACCTACTGAGTACAATCCATGGAAATAGCATTGAAACCTTTAGCAGAGAGTATTAAATTTCACAGGGAGTAATCTGGCCAATGAATCAATTCATTCAAGCCCAAATTCAACTTTGGGCTGATCCAAATACCCGATCAGAGTCCTGACATTGCCAATAACGAACGTCATAAAAACAGCTAACTCAAATAGCCGAGATTCAAGCAAAAAGTGACATCTTAGCTCGTGGTCCCGTGGTCGGCTATTAACCCCTATCCATAAGCGAGCCGGCTCAGTGCTGTCCAACGAGATTGTACCGTTTTTTGATCCCGAGAGACAACGCCAAAAAAAAAACGTGAACATATACGTTACGTGACGCAAAGATTCGTCAGGAGAGAGCTTCAACTTGAGAAGCAGACCATGCCTCGCCCGGGCTTCTCAGGTTACACATGGCTCGCCTCGCACTTTCACAGGGGGAGTCAAAAGGCAGCACCTATTTTGAAGTTGAGGGAGTGAAAGACAGGAGGTTGAGACTGAGAGTAGGGAGTCATTAAATTCATGCCCCTTGTAATGGAGAATCTCCAGGCGCGGAGTACTAAGAAAGTGACTGAGGCGAATCATAACATTGCTTACACGTTCTCTGAATCTTTAGTAACAACAGGATTGCGAATCGAACGCCACGTCATCTTGTTTAGTGCGGGGGCAGCTGTTTTACGAGAATCGGCGGACTGACCTGGGTTTGGAAACGGTGCTGCTATTTGCAACGGCCGAGATGTCTACTTTCTTGATGTTCAAGCTTGCATGGTTCTTATTGATAGGAACTGTTAATATGCTGCTGTTCATTATACCCTAAGCATCTAAGTCTTCCGTCTCTGGTACTGAGGTGGGTGACCACGTTGATCTCAAAATGAGTCTATATATAACTTCCCACCTCTCCTACCATATAATATTCTGTTTACATCGTGACTATGTATCCTGGATACTTTACTGCATTTAATTCCAGTCTCTGAATCGTCGCTTTGATGAAATTTAAAAGATTCTGATTTACAGATATCTCAAGTACCCAGGCATCGCCAGAATATCCATCTCAAATCGCCGTATTGAAGTGTTTTAAATGACCTAACTCCGACCCTCCTATTTATGATCCAACTCTAGTTGCAAACATTTGCACAACCACTAAGCCAATGTCACTGTCTTCTCTTCTCCGGCGACGTTCTTCATCCCAATCCAAAGCTCTCTTATCTCCTGAAAACTATCGTTAGGAGAAAAAAAAATCCTTTAACAAACCTATATCTTGTCAATCAAGTCCCTATCATCTTTAATTGATGTAAAAACATCATCTCCCCCACCCGACTTGAAAAGGGAAGACTATGTTTCACGCTCATATCGAACGCATAAGCCTATCTTTTATTGCTGATCTTCACACATCTTGCTTCCCCATCTCAGAAATTTATCGATACAGGGACGGTACCATGGCCAGTGACGCCTTTTCTAAGAGCACTGGTCAGAGTACCGCCGCAATGGAATCTCTCGGTCCGTACATGTACCATCGTACCCCACGTTCTCTACACTTCGGGGTTATCGATCGTAATATGTCTCCCGTGACGAAATACCGTGATTGTACCTTCAGGCCTGGCTTCCCGCGCGAAACCTTGCATGGCAAAATTCAAATCCATGAAATGGATAGCTTCATGCACAACCAGGAGATCCACCGTTGCATTGTCTTCACGGCGCTTCTCACCTCTTTCCTGTGAGAATATCAACCTCTCTTTGGGCAATCTGAACTGGTTCATGAAGCGCTCTGAGGCAATGTTCATGAACTCGTCGTTCGGATCCGAAATGATGACCATGAAGCGAGATCCTGTGATGTTGTCCCTCGCTAAATTACAGCAATGTCAAGAATGTCGGTCTCCCTATTATCTGCTTAGACTAATACATGTAATCGTGCTACCCCGCCATCGCGAACGCCGGGATCATAGGCGATCCTGCGAAGAACGAACACGAACAGAGCCCGGAGCCGTAGACCCACTCGGCAGGGATGGGAGCAAAAGGTACGTGAGCAGAACTGGATGAAAGCTAATGCAGGGTGCGAATGCGCTGTTCAGTGGTTTAGTGTTTAGACATTGTTATTACCACGCGCGCAAGATGTAGCTACTGCTACCAGTTTGCCCTCGACTTCAACTTCTCGTTTTGAATGACCTCGATCCAGTAATCATCCGGATCAAGAATGAAGGCTACAGTCTTCATACGACCGTCGGTTAGTCTCTTTTTCCAGTTGACGCCCAGCTCTTCAAAACGCTTGCATGCCGCGTCGAGATCGTCGACTGAGACGCCTGTTCCCCGATGAGTACTTGCGACATCTGATGGGGCGAAAAGCTTACATATGTGCCCGAATCCTTGGGGCTTTTCGTTGCCGTTGTGGTACTTGAACTCCGCATCCTTCTCAGTTCCGTAGTTCCAAGTCAATTCCAGCAGACCCTCACGATCCGCGATAGGGTTGACGCCGTTGGCCGACGATGTGGGAACGGCCTTCTCTCCCGGGTAGCCGAGGAAGTAGAGGTTGAAGTTGGCGTCTTTGTTCTCGCTTGTTCGCAGTAGCGTCATACCAAATACCTGCTTGTAAAAGTTCAAAGATTTCTCGTGGTCCTTGATGCGGATCATAGTGTGGTTCTGTAGGCCGTCAGGAGAATGCAGTGCAATGTGAGGCAATTTGTACCAACCATCCTGTATGTACCCAAGTCTGTAGTCTTGACACCTTCCGTCTTGTCAACCGGGTTCTGACCAATAATTTCGACCCAGTAACCATCTGGATCAAGTGCAAATGCAATGCTACGCATCCGGCCGTCCGTTAACTTCTTCTGGAATTTGTAGCCAGCATCCTCGATTCTCTGGCATGCAGCTTGAATGTGGTCGACGCTGATGCACGTATGTCCAAAGCCCTTGTTCGGCTCGCTGTTCCCAGTCGAGACCTTGTACTCGGGGTCATTCTCGGTGCCATAATTGTGTGTCAACTCGATTAGGCCCTCGCGGTCACTGAAATGATTGCCATGGGACACAGCCTTGGGAGAATCGTAGCCGAGGAAATATAGATCGAATTTCGCTTCCGGTTGTTCGATCTTTCGAATCATCTTCATGCCCAGGAACTCGTAGAATTTAACTACCGAGCTGTTAGAAAAGCTTTGGCGGGGTAACAGCTCGGACTGTACCTGATTCCTTTGGGTCTTTCACCCGAATCCTAGGAAGATGTTAGCATGGCCGGGAGTACCGACAGTGATATGCCATTCACACATGGAGTGATTGAACTTGTAGCTCTGCAGGTTCGTTGCGGCTGCCATGGTTGCGTATTGCCTACTAGCTATCCAGGTCCTCTAGCGTTAGCAACGCATTCGACTATTGGTCACAATGAAGCTGCACCAAAGCTTACCTGGATTGAAAATACTGCCTTGAGATAAGCTTGTCCGCAAACTTCTTGATAAGCTGCGTATGGGGGTCATGGAAGAGAAGAAGGGTTATTGGAGTTGTGAGAGTAATGTTTGAGAAGGGGATTGAAGCTTAGGCGGAAAGGAATCTAGAAGAGCTTTGCCCCACCTTCCAATGACGTGGATTGCTGAATCCCGGTGGGAATAACTTCAAGCCGAGGCTGAAGAAATACAGAGAGTACAGAGAGCGAGGCAGGACTCCAACCCACCCTCCAAGCAACGGAAGCAATAGCAACAAGCTCAACTGTAATGCCAGTTATCTTTGGTGGTGAGAACATTGATTCCTGCGCTTTCTTGGACGTGACTTTCCAGGCCAAGCTCCTCATTGACTACGTCTGCGGCTTGGGGCGCAGGTTCGTCGACAAACACTCCGTATCAAAGTATAGTATCATTCACCACATCCCACCCCAAGTATTGATAAAGCAGAGCAATATACCAGAGGAGCAGAACTATGTGAGCTATCACCAAAAGTACGTTATCTCGCACAACTGTCAACTCGCCGAGGAAGAGAGACCTCGCAATGATCTCGAGAGCCCCGAGCCTATCGAGTGTGAAAAAAGAGAGGCATTCCCGTTCGACAGGTCGAGACACTTGAAACGACTCCATGCAAGTCTACGCAAGATCAGTGATGACGATAAACGCGAGGGCCACTGCGAAGTCTATCGTCTTGATGTGTTCGTCCCAGCGTCTCTGGAGATCCTGCTCTCTGTCCTCATCGAGCTTCGCCGTCCTGGGTCAATTCTCAGTAGGCTCAGAAACTCCGCCCAAGCCAAAAACCCCTCTGTTGTTGAGAACAGCTTCGAAAGCCTTGAATCCAAGTCAATAAGGAGCTAGCGCTTTCTGCTAGAGCGCCACTACAAAAATGACCACGAATATGATCTAGCAGAATATCAGAAGACGCAGCTGGTAGAAATCAAGATCACGTATACAAAATTTCAACACTTAGCTAAGTTTGTTCTAACCTTCTATGCTTATACCAGCCGAAGCTAGCTTGGCTAGGATGCTGATAGGATATCTGCCGCTGGCAAAGGAGTTGGATCTATACTTGATACACGCTGGAAATATCGTGATGAGAATCCTCCTCTTCCTTATCATGTTCGGCTTGCATTTCTTCCCAGGATTCCTGGGCCTCGTCGGTATCCGCACGATGCTCGAGTTGGTTGGCCAGATATCCCTAATCGGCAGGACGGACAGCTGCGAAGACTCTGTAAGGATTGTGATTGTGAATTTCGTAAGAATAGCCAGCTGCTGCGTGCAGATGTGCATTCAATCTCTCGACTCCGAGTCTAATACTGGCTTAAAGAATTCTGCTGGGCAGTGCTGCCGAGTTGTATCTTCGCGGAGGTGACCAGAGTGATGATGGCCTCAGCGCTGCATATGCTCTTCCAAGGCTTGAGCCATGGCCACAGAAGATTGCTGCGTCCCGTACCTATAAACTACCTAGGTCTCTTGCACATCTTGCCCTCTGCTCAAAAAACTCCCCCGCCTCCTCCTCATCTTCGCTTGAAGTTGCGCCATGCACATTTGATCGAGAGGAGAATCAATTGCAATCGACACAATTCCTAGATGCCATAGTACGGGCCACTATGCAGCAAAACCCTATCAATCTCCGCGCACCAGCTAACTGTCGCAGCATCTTTCCACCACTCCTCCTGCCATCACCCCAACCGCCAATGGCGCAAACCATGCTCCTCAGCAAGCGCCTCACGGCTTTCCTCTCCCAGAATACCTCTCCGCAACTCCCGACCCTTCTGCTACTCTCCCCAACGGGCAAACTCCTTTCGAGCTCCTCACCCTCTCCAGCCTCGACCCTCCGCACCCAAGCAACACTCGCCTGCTCCCTCTGGTCTCTCTACCAACCCACGGCATCCCTCCTGCCTCTAGCACTTCCTGAGAAACCCTCTTCATCTTCGCATAGCCAACGCGGCTCGGACGAGACACTGTCCAGCACAAGCACCGCGGCGGACAATGAGCTCAGCACAGTCACGATCCAGCTCACGAATGGGGTTATGGTAATACGGGCTCTCAGCTGCGGATTACTGTTCGTTGCTATTGGCCCCTCGATATCGACGTCTGCAAGTCCGACTCCGCCTCCAAACACACTCCTGGCACAAGCACATCTCAACAGCTTATCTCTATCGCGGCATACTTCTCCGCCGTCGTCGCCTCCCGCGCTGGCAGATCAAGAGCGCGAACCGGGGCCGGGGACGGGAAACCTAGGCCTGCTGGGAGTGAGCAGCGCGGCACCGAGTCAGAGCGATTCAGGGAGTATACGTAGTACGGGGACGCGGACGGGGAGTCTTGTGGGGGTTAAAAGGCAGGCGGTTGAGGTGGGAAAGTGGTTGGATGTGCAGCTTGAGGGATTTCGGCTGAGTTCTGCCGAGAGGTGATGTTCGCTTCAATTTTGATAAACTTAGTAGGGTTACGTGTGTGTAAATCATGAAGACGGAGACGGAGGCGGGAGAAAGTTACGATGAGTTGGCGGAGTGGTAGACATGACGCAAAAGCGCTCGAAGATAATGACGGCAGGACGACAAACGAGGTACTCTCGTCGTTGTCTATATTCTAGCATACCGCATGGTGCTTGAGGCAGGCGTCTTAAAGATACCAGGTAGTTTGAACACCGTTCAAGCACTCACAAAAACTAATGCGTAGCAGGTAACCTCTCTCGTCCTCTCTTGCTTGTTCAAGTTTTGAAACATTCGCAGACAATCTTCGGCACACGTCTTAAACATCGAGAGTCAATGCGGTTACTGGTCCGAGGACTCTCAGATACACCGAGAAACCCCGGCGACTACAGCTATATATGTATGTCTAAGACGAGACGAGCACGGCCAAGACTACGGCTCTGTACATTGGGGCGAAGAACCTCAGAAAATCGACGGTTGTGTTCAGGAGCTACATCGGAATATGTTGTGATTCTCACTCAAGCGAAGGTAGCATCGACATCCCCGATGTCTTTCCTCGCCTATCTGACTATATCCAAATAAAAGGAGTGGGGCATTTGGCAAGTCTCCAATTCTAATTATAATTTTTAATCCGTTCTGAAGGATTTAAGCATTCACTACGGCAATATCAAAACAAATGACCCGTTTCCCATCATGCCCAGCAAACTCCCACTATCCCATGCAATACACCACTACAACCAAGCACCAGCCCCCAGCCTCTTCCCATCTCCATACTCCCCCTTGACCAGCCCCCTCTCCTCTTCTAACAAACACTTCCCAAACCACTCTTCCGCCACCCACCGAACACACTCCTTAAGATACCCCTCATCAACACCACACTCCACCATGTGCAGCTTCTCCTCGGCCCAGATGTCGTCGTGGATCCACTGGCAGAAGGCGTTTCTTGTGGCAGCGCTGTGGGTGAGTTGGTGTTCGAGCGAGAGGGCCTGGTAGCCTTGCACCAGGCGCGCGGAAGTCACTGTCGCGTGCGCAAAGAGGCGGGTTGCTGCGAGTTCTTAGTGGGTGCGGGCGGTGGAAGGATGAAGAAAGGATCAAGGGGTACGTACCGATTTTCTGGTCGGCGGGCGTGGAGTCCTGGAGGGCAGAGACGGGGTTGGGGAGGGCGCGGGTGTTGGTCACAGCGAACTAGGGAATCAGCACTCACGAGTCGCCAGATGTCTGGGTATCGTCAGGTGGGATGAAATTACCTCGGCGCCCTTGGTCTTGAACCAAAATCGGGGATCTTTTCCGAGCGGGTGCGCGGCTTTCCACTTCGCGCATGTTAGACATAGCTCTGCTCTTGACAACAAAGGATGAGAGGGTATACATACAACGATACCCTCGCCCTTCCCCTCGACATTGAAGATAGCCGCGAAGGGGCATCTCGCAACAACTTCCATCGTCTGTGTCCACATCAGCCTGAATTTTCGACGTGTAACCCTGCCATGACCCAGGAACCCAGCAATAGAACAGAGAAAAGCAACGTACCGGCACCATCATCTCGTCCGCACACACATCCTCTTTCTTGGCCACATCTAGCGTCTGTCGGAAGAATCCACCTCTCGCAATGTGGAGGATCCCTGCTACGGGATCCTCAATATCTGCGAACAGCTGGTCGTCAACCCACGTTCTATTCACTGAGATAGAGATTATGACGAAATATTTCGCTGGGAGTGAGGCGAGAGCAACGTTTTTCTGGATTCCGCTTGGGTGTGTTAATTTTGGTCTGGCTTTTGAGGTAGGAAGAGGTTTGTTGCAAGGGTGGTTGGTGAGCAGAAGACGAGAAAATGAAACCTTACGGTCCAACCCACTCCCCAGCAATAACCACCTGTGCCTCCACAGGCGCGCAACCTCCTGTGTATATCTGCGCCCATCTCGCCAAGATCACTTTCTTCAGAGACAGGATTCTCTGTTCCTGCTGAAACATGGCGACTGCGAAGTCAGTCTGATCGCTAGCCTCATCCAGCGCGCCTCGATTCCTGCTCTGCAATCTGATGGTGTTGTTGCTGTTGATCACGATATCCATGTGTGTACCATGCAACCTGGATCTAATCAGTTCAGATTCCACACCAGCTCGGACTCGAGAGAACTTGGACCTACTTGACAGTTCCCACGAATTCAATCTCTCTCGCCACATTCTCCCTCAGAATATTGATAGCGCGGTCCCGACCCGGCTTGCGATTGTCGACCCGGTACCGACTTTCGATATCCTTCACGTGCCCCGTGATCTTCGGGAAGATAGTTGTAGGCTTGTAGCCGATGGGAAGAGAGGTTATGAAGGAAGCTGGCACAGAAGTCGGGATCTTCTGAATGGGTAAGGCTCTATTTTTGCCTTTTCCTTTGGTCTTGGTACTGGAAGCCATGGTATTGGTGGTGTGAGGAATGGGGAGGCTCTCGCCACGGGGGCGCTGAGACTGTCGTTGTTATTGGGCGTTTATAGAGGAATTTTCTATTTCAGTCTCTGATATCAGAGGGTGAGGATTGATTGGTAGAGATTATCAAAGTCTGCTGAAGTCTCTGTGAAGTATCAGCAGTCTTTGAGAATATAAGGTTAATAAGACTCAGTTGCCTGTTATTTAGGAAGTAGAAGACAAGGCGAGGTTATCAAATATCCGAAAGAACCTGGAAGTGAACCACAAATCTCAATTATAGCACTAGTGTTTAAGGCGGTGATTTGAGTCAAAATAATGAGGTGAATAACTAGTGGTCAATGGTGAATGCAAAATTCTTAGCATTCAAGTTGACTTCTTATATAAACTTTGATGCTTGTGTGAGTTGCTTGCTGGCTCACTTGCAGAGACAATCTTATTTTTGGGCTTTCCTTGTAATAACTTCCCAATTTATTATCTCATTTTTCAAAAATGGAGTCTGGTGTATATTTATATGAAATCTATCATAGTAAACATAATTAAGGGCTGTTCAAGTGCCAGTACAGGAGGCAAGAGGAGACAAGTTCATCTTCGGGATATTTCTATCAAAAGAAATGGAATAACCTTGCAATGTAGAGACCTGGGATTGGATGAATCACGTGACAAAGGTCACATGATAGGGCAGGGCCGACAGGAGGATAAAAGGGACCTCTTCTGTACATAGAGACAAGCGCGCAGCGCCATAAGTACGAATACACCCCTAACTTGGGACTTGTTCCCAACACCTTGCCTTGGAGAGCCCGCTTGTGGTGCTTCCTCCTCTTGTTTTTGGGTCTTCCCTTAGGCCTATTCTTGTGTTGTCTCCCCTCAGTTTTATAGCAAGTACTTGATTATTTGCTAATTATCAGATTCTGGATAGAAAAACACTGCATACCTAGCAAGTATCTTGGTTGCCTTGGTAGTGAAAACTACTTATTTAGCGCTTAGTATACTATTCTTGTGACTTTCAATCGTATAGTAATTAACTCTCAAGTTCAGCTGAGCAGATCAAGCCTTTCACTTGATTACAAAGATCTGCCAGGTTGAAAGAGAAATAGAAGTATATCAATAATCTGATGTTAAGTGAAATTGCTTAATGAGACTAGGTTGTGGCGACTAGGCCCTAGATTAGGTAAGCCCCAGGTCCTCTTGCTATCCTAATCCGACCTCTAACAATCCATCCTCAAAACCCTTCATCGTCGCCATTGACATCGCCATTAGAATCGCCATCGTACAGATGCTGGATCAGAGGCATTGATGCACGATGAACATTGCTATTCTCACCGTTGTTCTCTGACTAACCATTGGTCTTCTAATCCCCCAAGGTTCCAGCATAGAAACCCCTCAATTCGTTAATTCCTACAAGATACCATTATGTCACACTCCAACAACCTAGAAGATCCCATATGGGCTTCGCTGCCTGTTGTTAAATTCTCTCATCTTACCTGTCCTACTGGAAGACGTTGCCCTGCCTGGACTCACGTAACAGCCAGCGACTTGAGCTTTGTTGTTCAGGCCATTCGGGTTGTAGATGAGCTCGGTAGCTATGGTCGTCGAGTTGTAATGAAGATTTTTCGCAGCCAGGAGATCTTGGTATTATATCCGCGCATCCACAAGCTTCGGACACTGGTTGACACGCCGCTTAGGAATCGCAGGATCTTGGCCAAGTTGTCCAACACTATCGTCAACCCGCTTCTCCTACTGAGCCAGCGGGAGCTGTCGAGGTGATGACAAGAGGCGTATCCATGGCAATGCGGTACCCGAAAACCCCTGACAGTGTATGTACCGCCCTCTGATGTCTTTGGCCTCTTCCTGACCCCATCGATCTGCAGATGCGCAAGATACAATTGAGATTTCAAAATGATCCGGATTGCGCGAAAGCTTCAGGTATCATGAGAGACCTTGGGCTCCCAATTAACCAGGTGGGTGGCTCGCAGCCTCTGCAGCCTCCCAGATCTGCTGCCCCTCCAACTCTCTACCCGCCGCCAAGCACAGAGAGCGCTGGCGGTGTTGGCCTGCTGCAAGAATCTCGACCAGCACCAGCATTATCATCTCTTAGCCAGCTGAGCCAAGATAGATCTTATGGCATGCTGAGCTCTTCTCCACACTTCGACTTCAAGGTTCCTGAGCGACCAGCAACTTGTGAGAGTAGAATGGATCTGTCGTGCTTTACTGGCAGAGAGGCAGCTTCTGATCCCGCCTCAATGGCCACGCCAAAGCCGCATTTGCTACGAACTAGCTTTTTTGGTGAGCTCAAAAAGCCTCTGTACCTTTCACAGATGGACCGAGAGGTAAGACCATCAGATCCGCCAACCACGATATACTCGAGCTTACATTCTCTACCTAGTATCAGCCTAGAGAAACGTCGCAGCTCATTCCGCAAGATCTTAGCACTGGTAGCATGGTAACTCAATCCAGCTCAATATACCTCAGAAAGATACAAGTCCAAGGTGAAGAAAATACTGATAAAGCTCGCCTCTCCTCATCGTCTCCGTCCTTCAACCCTCACTTGACTTCGACACGGCACCCAGAGCCGAGTTTACAGGATCCATCCTGGATCTCTTCTCAAAGGCCTGCATCCACTCCAGCCGACTTAGAGGACCTTGTTATACCACCCAGAAGAAAGCTCCCTTTTGAGCGACCAGATCCCGCCATCCGATCGTCTTCTGCGATCAGTCTCCCAGCATTGCCCAAGCCTACGCCTGTATCACGTACTAGTCCTATGAAGGCCGGAGACAATGGAAAGCAGCCGTTATCAAAAGCTGCTCCAATCAAACGTGTCGCCCAACGAAAAGGGCCGACTACCAAGCCTACAGCAAGCAGTAGCTTGATTGCGTCTCCTACCATCAAACGCGTCACATGTGAGACCATTATCGCCCCCCCACAAACTCGCGAAGGCGATTCTTCTCCATTGGCTGCAAAGAGTGCTGCCGCTGCCGCTGCAACATCCAGGCCAGATTCTGTCGCCTCAGGAATGGTCTCAAAGGCACAGGCTCCAAGCAATAAACGTGTTACCACCCCCATTCTACCACCCTCAAGTAACAAGCGCCTGAAGATGACCAGTAAAGCTACCCAAACCGAGAATCTGATCTCTTCGTGCCGAAATATCACCGGCCAAGATAGTGCTGCTCATCTTGACAAAGTAGGCGAACTTGTCCCCGATGTTGCCGCTGCTGCATCACCTCCGGATACGTACCTCAATGATCTAGATTCGTACGTTGCCAAGTACAAAGAACGCCCGGCCTCGAAGGAGATCTGGCAGACTCCCGATTACGCAGATGCCGATGCCGAGCACCGAAAAATGGTTCTTGACGAATTCATTTGTGAGAACCTCGAGAGTGCTGATTTTTTGCAGCTCTGTGTGGACATGGAGACGGCCTGGCGCAAGATTGGCCTCGGAATCTAAGGTCACAATTTTTCTCTGCACCTGTTGATTGATATATGTTCGCAATTGGCTATATGTTGCAAGTTGAGAAGTATGACAAGTGTACAAGAAACTGTTACTTAGCGGCTGTTGCTTCATTGGTGGCTGCGTAGCTATTGCTGAATAGCTACATATATAGCTCTTGTCATCAGGTCATTTACACGAAAGGATTTCACTAAATCATGCTCATTGAAAGCGTGTCATGTATAATCTATTTACTACCTTAGCAAGTGCTAGAACCTTTGGCCAGCAACCTGCTACATCTACATGTTTGCAAAATTTATATTTTCAGCCATCATAACAAGCTCTCACAAATCAAACCCTTCAAAATCAGCATTACTTCTACTGCTATTCTATCAGCAAGCCTCATCTCTAAGCTGTTCGCACGAAGAATTTCAGTAATTCCGAGTTTTGTCACATAATTTCGTTTCTCACTTAACATGGACGAGACGACAACACAGAAGGGGCGATGGAGGAGTGAATGGTGAATGATATTCTAGGTAAACATTGATCTTTCGAATTTACTCCTCGCTTAAATTTTTGTGTCATCATTGAGGCAAGCGCTAGCGATATTGTTGCGCTTATGGAGCTAGTGTACTTATCAACATCCCACCGGTCCACTGGCATGCGCTGTTCCAGAAACTGACAGCAATATGGACGACAAAGCGTGAGACGCGCAGATAGTCCATATTGAGTTACTACTCTCTTGTAATTGCCATCAACAGAGAGGTAGCTGCTACATCACATACAACTGTTGTCCTCGGCCCCTGCTCTCGTGCCTGGGTGTGGTTTGCTATTGGCTATTGGCTTTATGAAATTGCTTTCCTTCCAGCATCATTTTCGGCCAGAGAATTGCTCTACATCAAAGTTACGCCACTAGAAATACTAATTCAAGTTGAGTAGGCCGGTTCGAGTCGAGCCCTCCACAGGCAGCCGTTCTTCGTAAGTTCTCTCGTTGCTTGCGCATGACTTCATCGCGTTTTATAGTCACGTCATAACGCTGGAAACCCATCTCGGTGCCATCCAGGTATCCTATATAATCGTCATCTTACCTTCCATCCTCCCCCCTTTCTACAATCATCGATAATCAGGTCTATCACTCTGACGCGGTCAATATCGCTTCATAGCCCTCGATTCGATTTCCACTCTCGTCAATGCGTGCTCCATCAAGCAATCTCAGCACAAATACTCGTAAATCCTCTCGCATATGCTCACCTCTATCATACCCCCTTGCGATAGTCCTGGAGTAGGTACATGTTTAGTCATGAATAACAATAAGCAGGATTACCTCGACCGCGATGCTTTAAATTTCTGCCACTCAGAGCTTCGGGTATTCAAGTAAATATAATAGTTAGTTCAGGTCACCCACTGCCGCATGGATTACTCGCTTATTCTGTCTTCAAAACCCAATAAGCAGCAAATAGCCAAAATGCTTCCTGTAGAATCAAGCTCGTCGTCAAGAAGCCAACTCCTTCCCGGCTCAAGCTCTTCGACAAGAAGCCGCCAATCTCTGAGCCTGCCAGCAAGAAACACATGAAGCTCGAGGAGATTGAGAAATCCAACAAGGGTGAGGAGTACGAATCTTGGGCATGGCATTTGGATTTTGTTACTAAAAGGTTTTTGGGAAGTAAATTGAATTTTGGAATTTCTAAGGAATATCCAAGCCTTGCATTTTAAGCTATCTCCCCTGTAAATTCTTGATATTACGGGTCATAACTATTTCATTACGACTCTGAATGCTCTCAAGTATATATAAATTTGAAAGGGCCGATGGCATGTGGGGGGATTGTTTGATATCAATGATACCAATGATACCAGCTCAAAATCATACCAAATTTTTCGTTTCAACAGTGGCTCTTCTTTGCGATAAATTCAACATACTAGTTGAAACTATTGGCCTCACTTGTTAAATTACCAACATACTGTATTGAGAATATCGCCGTTGTATCATAGTCACTTGGGCTGTAGATGATTGGCGACATGGCGTATCATGAGCCGACTCGCTTATGAACAGGGGTCAAGAGACCGCGCAAACATTTGACTATAATGAACCTGTTTTCTTAAGTCTCGACTATTTACATTAGATTTCTTTTATTTCATGACTTTCGATTTAGCGCCCCATCATTGAACGTGATGAGAAAGCCAAGATCAAAGCTTAGACTACTGAAGCCAAACAAGCGTGCTAATTACCTAGCTCAGAAACTATTCTCATCCTACTTAGGCGAGATAGATTTATAGTATTCTATTATATCTATCAGCGCCGACTTTTATTTGTTAGTTAGGTAAGGTAGTATTAGTTCACAACTAATAGGCTATGTGCGAAGCATGCGGTCTTTGGGGCCTCTTAAGGGCGAACGTTGATGTGCTAAGCTAGGGAATCATGTAAAAAGTAGAACCTAAGTAAGTGATAGTTCAAACTTTACTATATAGCTTAGACCTGTTTCTAATCGCTCCTTCCGCCGCCAGTTAAGGAGGGTGGTACGATCTAAAGAGAAATTCCTCAGCTGTCGGCTGATATAACATGTATCGTAGTCTAGGACCAAGTTTGGTTTTACAGATATTCGCTATCCTGTTTTCATTTCCTAAAGCCTCGTGGCCTGAGTGCGATTACTTTTATAACTGGCTTCCTTACGCTAAGTATCGAATGGTGCCGAGTAGCACAAGGCCTGAAGAAGTTCCCTAGGGATGGCACTACGCTAACCCTTGTCTTCGACGCCGTTAAACCCGGTAACTTGTATTCCACCTCCTCCTGACTGAGACCTGCTGTCCAATAGTTGCTTACTGTACGTGCGATCTCTATACCAGCTATTCTTCGGACCCCGCGACAGGCGCTATAAATGATCCAAAGCCCCTAGCAGCCCCGTAAATACAAACTTACATATTTCTTATTTTATACAACTTAAGAATTTACTAGATCTAATAGAAGTAAGAAAAGCAGAAAACGCAATAGGTGCATTAAGTATCAGGAAAAACTAGTATGAGAACCTCTTGAATTTCATTTATAGTCTATTATTCCTACACCCTGATGTCTTGGACAATATTTTGACCTATATATTAGTTAGTTTTCATTCTCTCTAAGTCTCAGGAAAGTACGCTTTCAGAGATGAACATAGACAGAGTCGCTTTAGATTCCCTATCTTAGGACAAGCCCTCCTTGCTAATACAACTAGTTATTAAATTACATTAAATATCTTTCCAAAAAGTAGTACCATAAGCTTTCTTTTCAATCTTGGCTTTTAGAAAAAGATTATTCGGAGGGATAAGGCTTTAAGACGTTCCCTGTCTCTCTTCCTTTTCCATTGATAGTAGGACTTGCCTTATTCCCTCCAGTATCTATTATCAAGCTGTTCCTTTAATCAAAGTTAGGGAATCCCGAAATATATAAGTAAAGGTCGAAAGTGAATTGTATTTATAAGAAAGCTAGTGAAAAAAGTTCCAAAGCTTTCGGAAAGTTCTAGCTTTCTCAACTCAAAGGTTAAATATTTCGCAGTTAAAAGGAATTAATCTTGGCTCTGCAAACTTTTTTATAATAGTCTAAATAGTTTGCCGGGTTTTTAGAAGAAACCGCGTAGAGTATTGACCCGTCGTCTCCTTATATAGTGTTCATTTGACCTGCAAAGAAGTATATCAATTATCTTTACACCCCTGTTTTTCAATCCTAATTTCTTCTCCTTTCAAATTAACTAAAGTATTAGAAGATCCGAGAAATCAATCACCATTGAATTGAGATATGATTAGTATCATAATTTATCTTTAATTGAGTAGTGTTGAAAATAGTACGATCTACAAGATATTGAAGTTTGAGATTCCCTGGCCGGGTGAAATAACCGATTTGGTATTTTCCGATATGTCACTCCACCTATTAAAGAACGGAGGGGAAAACACACAAGAGTAGGCCTCGTAGAAGACCCAAAAACAAGAGAGGGAAGCACCATAATTGGGCTAGCCTCGACAAGGTATTGGGAACAATTCCCAAGTTGGAGGTATATTGCTGTTGTATGGCGTTGCGCGCTGTCTCTAAGTACAAATGGGTATCCTATTTATCCTTCATCGGTCCTATGCCGATCATATGACCGTATGTCACGAGATCCCTACGTTCCTGGTCTCTACACTATCTTGAGTAACAGCTCAGGTGCGGGGGCCAAGCCAGCTGCAATATGCTCTAGAAGTTGAATAAATGATACGAGTGTACTTTTATATTCTGTAAGATATCTTAAAGAGGCTGCACATGGGATAGTAATAAGGTCTGTAGCTAATTAAATCAAGGTAAAGAACTTGGCATCATTCAGGAGTCAGCATGCTTCTAGTGACTTTAAAGTAAATAGAAAATGCAATGATTACCCGCACGTAAACGAGCGGCGGAACAACGTGATATTATATGTTAAATATCTTCTAATTTTTTTTTTTTTT
>JAENRP010000029.1:125592-156965 GCA_024741835.1 Diplocarpon mali
TATATGTGGCTCCTGTCGAGTGAGTTTATGTTGTACTCAATTCCTAAGCTTTATTTTCATTTTCACCGACGCTTTCTTTGCGAGTAGCTACTACGCAGACTTAGGAGTAATAGAAAAGATTTAATTGATAAATAAGGAGGTCAAAGTATCAAGAACATGATGCTAATTATGTTTTTCTTCATTTGAACTTTTTTTTACCAGGGGTGGGCTCAACCGTGAGCTTATAAAATGCTGGTAAATTCTACATCAATTTCACGTTTATCACTGAGTTTTTTCGTATCGCAGGCATTACCATAGGGCGACTATAGGGTGCTCGTCTCCACCACGTACATAGTAGTCTTCGCATCGCTGCCACAAGGCTTCTCATTCCAAGTTTTTAGCAAATACTGCCGAAGTACAAAATACAACATTGGCTTGTTCCATAGTCCACGCCTTGGTGAGCCCCCTTATAATGTAGGTTGAAACCTAGGTAGGTACTTATCAATCTCCATTGGTAGGACTGGCCAGTTTCAATGCCAAGTCTTCTCTATAGATGTTTAAGCTTTGAATAAAATCCCCTAAAAACATAAATGCTTAAGTGAGACTTCAATGTCTAATTTTAGACAATATTTTCCAGGCAGTCGGTTCCCTCTTGTACTACTTAGTAGGGTGTAGATCTAGGATTAGAGGGTTCGAAGTCACAGTGGCTGTGAAAACAAAAAACCAAATAAAACCAGTATTACTCCAAGGGGATGGATGATACAAAGTAGAACGTAAACAGACTATATATGGCAACTAAATCCCTGAAGGTTTCGAAGTTGACATACCTAAATTAGCACTCGCTAGAGTACTTCAGTTGACACACGCTAGCCGCTTTTGGAGTACTCCAAAGAAGGCTCTGTCGCCAAGCGCTAGCCTTGCTGGGAAATGTACCTGGGTAGGGGCGCATATTTTCCCCACAAAGCCTTGGGGCTTTACATCTAACATAGCCGAAAAAAGTGACCAAAAATAAACATACCACTTGCTGATACCTTGTTGTGATGGAACGTGCATATAGGTCGCGTCATGTAATTGCGCTGTCTTCCTTGTTCACTCGACTGATCCACTCTTTTAGCCTTAGGCCACTGGCTTACTTGAATATATATCAGAGCTCTCTCGACAACTTGCCTCTTCAGTTGTTGATTCTACGTTGATTGCTCTGAAGATTCTGACTTTGTTATGTGATTCCTGACGTCTATGTGATTCTGCTTTCTACACCCACAGATTGTCACACTTCTCGCTGGCCAATTAAGTATATGAAATTCTTGCAAACAGACATAAAACCACCCTTGCACCCCATGCTCATATGGTGTTTATTTGGCCTAGAAAGAAATATCTACCATTATTTACCTACGCAACGTTGTATGGACTAAGCACTGGAGGAATTCAGCAACTACCTTTTCCTGGTCATGTATACTAAGATTTGAGTCAACATAGGCTTCTGAAGTAGAGGAGAAGGGAATCGGCTTTCTGAATAGTAATAACTGACTTGCTCCCCCTTACTTTAGAGCAGCAGTAGCTGGGCATTTACTAAAGTCGCGTACATTACACTTGGGCTTAGCGGCTACAGTTAAATAGATCTGCCGTAAGCCCAAGCCCTTTGCAGGGACCTCCCCTACCTGTAAAACAAAGGTCCAACGTATATGTCTAAAAACTATTAGAGTTATACAGGTGTATAAGTATGTAGTTGAAGTTATTGCTTCTAACTAGAGGAAAGCTTGAGCAACATCAACTCCAATTCGAATTTTATGCTTTATAGGGAGAGCTTTCTTGTTACTGCTAGCTGCAAAGTCACGAGGTAATGCACGTGTCGGTTTTTTTAAATGCTCCAGATTTAACAACGAGGATGATGAAGCCTGAGCCCTTGTTTTCTGCTAGTTTTTGAGTACATAGGATAACTCGGTCGACCTCCACAATCGTGCCCCTGTGACTGACCTCTGCCAGACCTATCACTGTTATCATTCGAGTATGATTACAGCCCCACCGGAGCAAAAGTCAATACACAAGAGCAGTGCTGAAACTCCGCAGCACGATTCTGCACTATTTTAAGTACTACTGTGCACAAAGCCCTAGCCGGCTTCGAAACATAGATCGAAGACCAATTCATTGTCAGAGCCAAAGTAGCCATAGGATCCTCTATAAAACAGCAAGGGCTTGAGTTAAGCGACACAAAGCATTATTAGTTGCCCTTGAAATTTCCTCACAACCGCTCCACTTTTTGCACGATCAATTTTTCTTACAAGGGAGTGGGGAGGTCTGTTTCTGTTAGAAATATACAAGGTACGGAGATTACCGCACGGAACGGAGGCTAAGGCTTAGTAAGCCTACCTTGTATATATACTACTTCAGCTCTCTAGAACTAGAATCTACACCTTTTGATTCTATCAGTTTCCGACCGATAGCTGAATTGAGAAATTTCGGTGCGAAAGTCCTCTACTACCTCATCTGCGCCGGGAATACCATTTGCGAGGTTTTGCATCCGTGATTTTTTTTGGAAGTAAAGGGGTTGAAAAAGTAGAGGCCGCAATACCGAAAACCGCGCTCAGAGTAGTTGTAATTCTGCTACGAATTCTGCCGCATAGATGGAAGGCCTAAGAATAGACTTAAGGTTGGCTGAGGCGTATTAGGTTGGCAGTTGTCTGCTCTACCCGAGATCTCCCCCCTCTCCCCCCCTCCTCCGCGCTTGGGGTTCTCCAAAAGCGGCTAGCGTGTGTTGATTTAACTCGCTTGTGTTGATCAACGTTGTGCCGGGCCCAGATTCTCGTATGTTGAAGGATGGTTCTCAGTGGGTTTGCAAGGTTAATTATACTTTCATGTGGCGGCCTGCGACGAGTTCGGAGTTTTGTCGACTTTCTTCGAAGTGGTAGAAACCTACCAAATCCTTGGTTACAGATCTATGTGGGGAGGCGGGGCTTGAAGACATGATGATTGCGTCGGCTTTGTCCTTTCCAGAGATCCGATGCTAAGTCTGGCAAGATATAAAGACCTCTTCCCCGGGTCTCAGCGTTGGTCAAGCTCCAAAGCTGAACCAAGATTCAAGGCTTAATACCAACGCTCATTCTTTCCCCATGGCTCCTCTCTCAAAGATCTTCGCAGTACTCGCTGCCAGCTTCATAACCTTGGCAATAGCCGATCAAGCGCCACCAGTTCCAACGAAAGGAGATTTCAATGTTCTGACCATGAATGTGGGCGGAATTTCTGGAGCTATCGATAAAGATGGTGTTCCTGAAGATCAGACCAATGCTAAGACCATCGGAAAGCTGTTCAGTTCGCTCGGTTACAAAATAATCAACATGCAAGAAGGTCTGGTTCTTAAGCGATTCGTAAAAAAGGAAAGTTGAACTGACTCAGATGAAACCAGACTTCCACTACAATGACAATATCTACGCGAACGTTAAATACTTGTTTAAGTCTGTCCCTGCACCCGAAGTGCCAAATAGTGATGGCCTCAACACTATCTCGGCATTCACCCCGAACGCCTTTGAAAGGGTCAAGTGGAATAAATGCTCCCAAGCTTCAGAATTCGACTGCGACACCGCGAACGGATTTACCATAATGCGAGCTCAGATCGCGACAGGCGTATTTGTTGATGTCTACAACCTCCGCGCCGACGCTGGGTATGTCCTTCCCACGTGAGCAAAAATCATACTGACCATGCCCACAGAGTTAAAGAAGAAGACAAAGTCGCCCGCGCCTCGAATTTCGACGATCTGGCCACTTACATCGACGTCATGTCAGCTGGGAACCCGGTGATCATCCTCGGGGACACCAGCTCCCTCTATACCCGTCAGGGAGACAACCCAACTATATTTGTCACCCGGAATGGAATGAGGGATGTATTCGTCGAACTCCATCTCAATGGCGTGGATCCTACAGTGGAAAAGGCCTGCAAGAACCCCTCCGTGGTCCAGGACTGCGAGACGACCGACAAAGTCTTCTACCGAGGATCGCGCCAACTCCAACTAGAAGCTACGTATTTCAACTACGAATCTCCCAAGTTCATCTCAGCGAGCGGCGGTGTTTTGAGCGACCACAACCCTATCACTGTGAACTTCACATGGTCCGTCAGCGACTTGTTCCAACAATCTGACTTATTCGGTAACCCGTCGGGGCAATGGTTCAATGACTTGACATCTCTTCCCGACTCTCCGAAGGTTGAAACTTTGACGTTCCGCAGCGGCTCAGAATTGGATCAAGTCAGAATTGGCTATGTGGGCGGGAAAGAACTCACCCATGGAGGGTTAGGTGGCGGTGAAAAAAGTATGTTTCTGGGGAATGACGAGTTCTGGATCTCCGCAAGGATTTGTCAAGGAGGGAGCGGTGATCAGATAAAAATCTACTATCTTTTAGCTACAACGAGTAAAGGATATACTCTGGCTGGTGGGGTTGAGTCGGGTCAATGTGTGACATATGAACCGCCCAGTGGGTGGCAGATTGTTGGATACATGGGACGAAACACCACTGAGGTTACACAGCTTGGGTTTATCTATGCGCCCATTTAAGCATGGTAGAGCTTGACGCTCATGATCTGAACAGTAACGGGACCTCTATTGAGGTCCGTGACTTGGATGTCCCAAGATACAGGAACCTTCAGGGCAAATCTGTTGAGCTCAGATTCATCACATCTAGTATCGACACGCTTGGATTATATTCGAAGATTGGGGATGGGCTCGGGATAGCGCCCTCGACGTCTTGGTTGAAGACGAGACAGTTCCAATGTACATTATGACGAATTTCTTGTTTCTCTTGTCGGAACATGTACCAGTCCCAATGAGAGACTATGTATCATACCGTTACCAAGACTATCAAGAGATTTTTCTTCAATTTACTGTTCACAGCCGCGAGTCATTATCCAGTAAATCCACAGCGTCTTTAGCGAGGCCCCTGAAGAAGTTAACAACATCTTACACAACATACGAAACTTTAACCGACCACGAAGCCTGATAGCCAGCACCAGCAGCACCGTAATTATGAATCACAAGTCCGCTTCCAACTATCTCCCTCTCCAGCCTTGGCCCCCCTCTACGACCCGCTGCAGTGCTCAGGTCAGCTTGGATCCCCTCTACACACTTGAACACTGGTCAAGAGCCCGATTTTGCTGAAACGGAAATGAGATAATCCTTACGTCTCAAGCCAACACCATGCTGCAAAATCTTCAGATCCTCCGGCCGTCCCAGCTCGGGAGCGAGCGCACAGCACCTGCTCTTGATATCTTCCGCGAGCGCCAAATCCACTTCACCGCCCCACTCGTTGTCGAAACGACAACCGCCGAGAACGATGCCACCCTTCAGCAGAATTAGCCCAAGTTTCCTCAATACTTATGAGCACGGGAATCTCTGAACATCTATTCAGTCTGGAGACGAAAAACAAAAACATGCAAGAGCCTATACTTACGCCCGGGTTGCGGGGAAAGACGTAGGTGGTGTTTTTGTTGACGCGCTGAGGAGAGCGGAAGTACATCCTCGTCAAAGGAGTCTTTGGTGTTTCAACAAGCATCACTTGGCCCTGTTGTATATCAGAACACGAGCCGAGGGGACTGAAACGTGGAGATGGTGAGAGCGTTCACTTTTGTTGGGTACATGGATGTATCTTCCACGCCTTTGAGAGAGTAGGAGCCGAGTCCCGTGCAATTGAAGACGGCTTTTGCTCCCGGGTACTCCTTGAATACGTCTGAGATATCGGAGATGGCCTTTCTTCGAATCTCAACGTTTCCCGTCTTCAAGCACTCATGCTGTAGCCTATGTATGTCCGTCAGCACCCGCTCGCTCGATATACACACCTTTGTATCCAAAATACCACTAGATATCTAGCAACTTACCACGGTAGATAAACTTGCACATTGACCACAAAGGTCCCGCACTCATACCCAAAGACCGCATCCCTCCTCAACTCCCCTTTCCCCAACCACCTCAATCCCGTCATTCCCTCGTACCAAACCCTGCCCGTCCCCTTGCTCAAGATACCAGCTTGCTCAATCTCGCTATCGTAGAACGCTTGGATATTCATCCGCTGCACACCCGCCTCCTTGACGCCGTCGGCCAGCTTAGCGAATTTCCTATAAGTGACCTCGTCCCAAGCTTCCTGACGGCCGTTGTCCGTAGCACAGGATAACCAGTTGGCTCCCGCCCATGGGGAGGTATAATCTATGTGTCTGTCTCCAGGAAGATGGGTGGCTAGCATTTTGATGCTGGAATCTGGGTGGCGGGTGGAGAGTTCCAAGGCCGTCGTGAGGCCTATGACCCCGGCGCCTAGAATCACGAATTGGTCAGGCATCGTGTCGTGCTTTGTAGAAATGTGATTCTGGACGGTATGGATTTTGATGTCTCTTTTATGCTTGCCGAATCTCTCTTCGAAGTGCGGTATCAGTAACAGGTGACTCGAGGCTCGTAGCTTAGAAGTCAAGAGTGGGGCTGGCGGCGGTGTCTAATGCTGGGTCAAGCAATTGGATATTTGCATTTTTATTCTGCACCTGAAGACGAAAACAATCCAAAAAATATTGAGGAGAGACCTACTCCACCCACTTCCGCTCTTTTGGGCAAGTTGCTGCCACGCTGGATTGAGATGCACTTGCTTTCATCTTTCTTCAACTTCACAGTCTGTAATTAACATTCAGAGGATATTGGGGAAGGGTTCAGTACTGACTCGGGGGCTTACTTGAGCCGATGGATAGTAGTTGTCTGTATTATTATCTGATGATAACCTCCTAGCACGTAGCAACCTAAACGCCGGCTGATTCACCCTCGCTATACCATGATCCCAAACCAGTTCTACAGTGAACTACTCGATGCTCATCTTCATCAGTCCATCATTTGTATCTACCATCCCTTGAAACCCGACTCTCTTCGGACCCCCATTCGTACCCAGCTTGGCTGCTTCACCCTTGCTTGACGGTCGAGAACCCCAAGGTTGGTGTTCCCTCTGCATGGGGCTCTGCATTATTGGTGAGTTATGGACACTCATGCCCGGGCTGACTGCTCTGCGCTTGAAGCTTGTGGGATCAAAATCGTCTTCTCTGCGCCGCTTGTTGTTTACCTTCCGGGTGATCTCTGCGGTTGTAGGGCCGAAATTTGGCTGCGGCGTCGAGGCTCTCGAGGGCGAGGACAATGCGGGATCGGTGTTTGAGGTTGTTGGGAATAGTGGCGGTGTTGACACCCGAGGCGAGCCGAGAGAAATATCTTCGCTGATGCCAGAGGAAGAGCCGCGGGGGAGAAATTGGGGAGGCGAGGTGCGACTGCTCTCTTCCTTAAAGGTGTCCCAGAACTCCTTGCCCTTGGAGTTGCGCATGGCATGCTGTTTGAAGTCACTCGAAAGACCTTGAGATATATCTGCCATGATGTCATCTTCTGGTATCCCTTCCAAGGAGTCGTGTGTGGTGGGTCCCAGGCTTGGAGAAGAGTGCGTGGTCGTGGTATTAGATAGAGAAGGATGTCTTGGCTCGAGTTCCATGTCACTTTCTCTTGTGAGGCGGACAACTTCTGCTTCCCGTCGAACTTCTGTCTCGATAGGGGCGTTCTCTTCAGCCAGCGCAGCTCGGATCCTGGCAAAGCCTTTCGTCTTTGGCTGCGAGTTATTAGCTCGGTTCAAAAACAAGGGCCAAAAGTCTGCCTACCAGCATATTTCCTCTCCTGGTGACAGCCCTCCGAATGACCCCCCTTTGTGCATCTCTACCAGGTGTGACGGGCAGTCCCTCCACATTCTCCAAAGTCGACTTCAGCGTGCCGTCATCGCTTTCGCTCCCAGATATATGTAGCTGATTAGCAGCCCAGCTTATGCTCTCCCTCCGTGTACGCGAACCCTCCGCAGCCATGTCCCTTCCAAGGTATCCATTATTTTTACCGTCGATGTTACGCATGATGGGTGGGGACTTCGACCTTGGGCTGACCATCGAGTTACCACTAACACTGCCGCTGCTAGAGCTCTGTCTGCTCTTGCCGTTTTGAAGTCGCGCGCGTTGGAAGTTCATGAGGGAAGAAACCGCTGGCGACTGCCTCGCCCAGCCGCTGCCTGGACTTTGAACAGGGAGCGCACCGAAAGCCCCGTTCATCTTATTTACTTGTGGTGTCGTGAGAATAGAGTCGTCGATATCGTCTGCATCCATGGGGTCGTCCTCGTCGGAGCTACTGTCAGATGATTCCGACATCATCATATTCACACTCCCCAGCGAGCTCGAGACAGTCATCCGATCCGCATTCGCCATATTCGACCATAAAGAGCCCGGGTGGTTGTTTACGGAGTCGCAGCCAGCTGCGAAGGGGAACCCATTCTTCCTGTTTGGTATGTTAATCGCCCGGCCGGGCATGATTGGTGACGAGTCCGGTGATGATTCTGCGAGCGTGCTGTGGTGAAGGTTAGTAGCCGCCCGCGAGAAGTCTAAGCCCCGCGAGCGCCGTGGCAGGACACTTGAAGGCGAGCCATATGTCTGCGAATGGTCCAATTTTGGCGACAGAGGCACCCGGTTGATATGTGCCGATGTGCTTGGGGACATGAGGTCTCGAGCTGGCATCCGCAGCGAGAGACCGCGTGAGAAGGCAGGGCGCTGTGGAGTCTTCGGGCTTCTATCGAGCGCACTGTCGTCTTTCGACTTCCTCTTCTCCGGCTCCCGAAACTTTGGAGATGGAGACAGAACTGGTGGTCCCCCATCAGATAACGATCTTGTCTTCGACGGCGATCCTGAAACTGCTGGTCGTGACGGAGAGCCGCCCTTGTCTCCAGCGTTGCCATTTCCCAAGTCCATATCAGGGCTCATCATCTCGCTCAATTGGCTTCTCAGCATGATTTCAACGATTACCCGCCGTGTTGTTGTGAGTTCGAGAATTTTTGTAACAAGGCTGAGGATTTCAGGTGCTGGTAAACTGAATAGTATGATCTCTTTGGGCTGTCATGGCTAGAGCAATGAAGTTGCCAGCTAGAATTCGGAGGTTAAGTCTGTATTATTTTTTAGTTTGAAAATTACGCTGATCTGACGATGTGAACTTGGTGGTGGGATTATATGATGTCAAAAGAATGGTTGATGGAAAAGATCTCGACCATAACCACACAAGGCTAAGATCTATTAGCCTGATTCCGGCGGGGGCGTACTAATCGGAGGTGGGTCTTACGGTAGCCAGACCTAGACGGACAGCGCAACTGCTGCAACTTATTATTGCAATTTGTTGTTTTGATGCAGCTAGCATAAGAAGAAATCTTTAACGCAAGCTGGGAGTCTTTGGTTAGTGGTTAAGCCTGAGGGCTGTAATGAGAGATTAATCTAAATAGTTAAGTGATAAGAAGAATCTTCAGTGCGAGAAATATAAGTTGGCTCGGGCCCGGTGTGAAACAGACTTAGAAAAGCTCCGAATGTAGGTGCAAGGAAGTGCGCTGCTATTGATGGCCATAGTCGGCCACCGTAACCCCGGCTTCGAATCCCTTCCAGCAAAATAAGGTCAAGAGCCGAAAGCGGGTCGACCAGGGCTACTCTGCATCTCGCCTATTGGCACAGACCTTCTCGCTTGTAACACCTACTGTTTGTTTAGTATTGCCCTGGTGTTTATCAGCAACTTCCGGCCTACATAGGTAAGTTATACTCCCGTTTCTTTTCGTCTCAAGTACGATAGATCCAAGGTCTCACAGAAATTATTTAGGTATTGGGAAAGAAGAGTGTACTCTAGTGTCTTGATGCCGAGAGCCACAAGGCACGAAATTGGCATATATATATATATCCTTTTAGTATGCTCTATTAGTTCTAAACTTCGTAGAACAAGTAAGAGACGCTTGAGTTGGACGAAGTTATAAGGAGGAAACTGGAATCAAAATCTCTTTGTTGAACTATTTGGCCTATTACACATAGTAATCCCAATTCTTTAGATAGGTGTCTAGATTATGTCTTCGTTGATAGTTGTTCCTTCTAAGTCTTAGGCGAGTATATTTCTAAAAAGGCGCTTACGCAAATATAGTCGCCTTGGTTTATTTATTCTAAGATAAGCACTTACTAATAGCGGCTATATGGAGTTGTAAATCTGGGAGTTCTCCAAGTGGTATGCAGAAGCTTGTAAAATTCGATTCTAACTATACATTTGAGCTCCCTTAGTAGAGTTGCTCCGTAGGTCACTTCAGGGGCTAATTACATAAGCACGTCTTCAGAGTCTGATGCTCCTCACTGCGGAACAAGCTATTTATTTAATTATATTAACCTTCTTGCTGGTAGGCTGTGGCTCTTGACCATAACCCTTCTTACTAACTTTAGATATCGAAAATCTTCGAAAATTTTAGGCTTTAAAACTCATCCTTTTCCCTAGATACTTTAACCTGCTTTATCCCCTTTTATATCCCTTATTGAGCTTCTCCCTCAATTGTTGGTACATATTAAAAAAGCCCCGGAGTATGCAAGTTAAGGTGGAAAGTAACAGGTATTCAAAAAGATGTAGTGGATTTTTACTTTAAATTCTTAAAAAGTTCTAGCTTTATTCAACTTAGGGTCTAGTTGTTTCGTAGTCGAAAGGACTCAATCCCGGCTCTGTAGGCTCTTTTGAAAAATCCGCAGATCTAAAGGAGACACCGCAGACAAGTGATGAGTCGTCGTCTCCCCATATGTATATGTATATGTATATGTATATGTATGCATATTAACAGAGACTTTACGGCATTGAAAACCAAAGGCTTAGGGCATCTAAATAGCTTCGCTTACGTTTCTCGGTAGTAATAATTCCTAATTTTCAGTGGATCTTCCGCCCTGGTTTGGATACACCGGACTCGAAATAACAGTGCCCCTCCTAGGCCGGAAATTTTCGATGCTTCCTCGAGGCTCTTACTATTCGAATGGTTATCATTGTACTGCGAAATTCTCATTGTTCTCTAATCGCAGTTGCTCAAGTCTTGAGTTTTTCGCAAAGTCTCAGTTACTCTTGTCCAGCTTGACTCCGAGGCAACCAGTAGAGAATTGACAGCTTGGATTAGGTCGAGTAGGAAACGTTCTTTGTAGTTAGTGATTGGATGTTTACCCCGCCTGATTTTTGCGATCTTAAATCAGCTCTCTGTCAAATCAGAGAAATACGTGTTTCAAGTGGTGATTGTTTTGAAGATAAACCAATAGGCATTGCACTGTTAGTCTCTAATCTCGATATTTATATGCTTCAAACTCTATTGGTCATATCTCAGTCATTAGCAGTAAATTCATAACGTAAATTCAATTTTCTGTGAAGAGATTAACTAGGAGGCACTATACTCTAAATAGAACAATATACTTCATTACTCTAACCAAACTGCACCAATCTTATAAGTCTATCTTTCCTACCCTCACTTGATGCCTAGTATCTTGCACACATTCCTCCATGATATCTAGCTGGAACTGCTCTCTGCATTCTTGCTTTCCTCATCGTAGTAGAAAGTCTTCGCTTCGTGCTGAGGCCACAAAAGACAATCCTCATCGAAGTTGCACTCCCTGTCGCACGTGCCTTTGTGCTGCCGAAACTCGATACTCGGCCACGCAGACCTGTGTGTGAGGGTCGAGACGCCTATGAAGTTGTAATTAGCCATCTTGCCGCTGGCTCCTATGCTCATCAGTCTAGTGAGCTTGCTGAGGAGGCGCTCAGGCTTGCTCTACTCTAAAGTGGAGATTATTGTTAAGAACATCAATATGCTTGGTAGTTCCCTGCGTGTTTCTTGAAACTCTTTGGTCTAGTTGCACCTATGGCGCATGCTCTTCCTGAACTCGTGGTCGTAGCTCTGTCTAGGATGGACAGCGTCGATTTGCGGCTCAAAGCAGTAGAACAAGGATAGGGTCTGGGATACATGGTTTTGGTTGGAACTCCTCTGGACATATTCAACGTGCATATACAGGCCTATGATCCTATTTGTTACGATTTTGAAAAGTTTGGGTAAGGGGCTGCTCATTCGTCCCACCTCTTCCAGAGACTCAGAGTAGAGTAGGAAAGCAGGAGATACAATCTCGACGCCGGTCCAACTGTATCTCTAGTTGTCCACTAGTAAATATTCATCAGTGGGATCAAGTGGATGTTAAATGCTGCTCTCGTTATTCAGGGACCAGCTCGTGTGGTCTTTATTATCCTTGCCATTGTCGCTGACGCAGAAACCAGCATCTGCGATCGCTCGAATAAACTCGGCCTGGATGCGTGAATGGTAGTACACGGCAGATTATAGTGGGCTCCCTGGATGTCTGTACAGTATTTTTTTACATCATCTGGGCTTTCAGTTGCTGGAAAGATTACGAGACGTGTTTCAGATGGATTGTGGTGCCCTTGGTCTCCAAGAACCGAGGCGACGGCAAGCTAGATCTCGACACCAAAGGTGAATTGCTTATTCATGGTGCATCCAGAATTATTGGATATGACGGAAAATCTGGCAACAAATTTTGAAGTGGGAATGTCAAGAATGAATGGAAACTGCTGACTTATGTTCAATGGTATTGTTCATAACAAGGAAAGGTATTCCTTTCACAATATCTCCTCTTGCTGAGTCTTTGGACCAAGAGCGCTTGAACAACAATTTCCTTTGTATTGGAATTTAAATAATACCAACTATCTTATTTATCCTCAGACAAACATATATCCTTGTTCTTGGCCACTCAGAGCCTCGAGAAAGAATTTGGTTGCGGATGATCCTAACCTCAATGTGAAGATACTAATATACAAAGAAGCATGACACTACGAGATAATTTTTTTTTAATTTAGCTTCTTTATTGCTGAAATTCGAGTAAATTCCATTACAAGCGAAAGCCATGGCAATATTGCTGATTCGGGTCGCAGATCCTTGCTGTCTCAGAACATCCGACAGATAGCCATAAGAATAATCATAGATACAGCAATACTGCCGCCAGCACTTTCAAAAGCCCAAGACCTCATTAGCCAAGGCTCGAATTGCGACTTGTCCGGGAGTCAGGCCTTCTTCTTCGACGTCGAATTGTTCGAGTCCCATGATTCTTCTTCCCTCAAGTGTCAAGATGTCTTCCACTTTGCCTCGGTCTTCATGGTGTTTTTCTTGCTCTTCTCCATCCCGAGATACCATGTCTGGTGGAGGAACACCTTCAAGAAACGCTTTTCGCTGCTCGACTAGATTACCGATATTGTAGGCAGTGAGAGGGACCACGGGGATGTATGCGACAGATGAGTCCGAGGTTCCTCCGTGCGTCTCTTCGACTTTGTGGACCATCTGTTGATATGTCAGTTACCATCATGACTCCCAGGGAGAATTTGAGTCTCACATCGCAGTGCCAGAATACATAGTCTCCAGGGGCAGCTTTGGGTGCAGAGACGATGGTCTTATCCATGTACAAACCTGGGTGCCAGCTCTCCTTGACAACCTGACCCATGCCAGGATCAGCACCATAGAAGTAAGTCGATTCCATATCCAGATTGTCATTCTTATCAAAGAATGGGCGCAGAAGGATGTAGGCGGTCGACAATCTGATGTCGGGAAGCAATTGCAAAGTACCCTGACGAGGAGCGTTGTCCGCCAGACTCAACCACCCTAAATCAAAGTGAGTTCAAAGACTTAGCTCGCCTCAGACCTGAAGTACCTTGGATACTTCTGAAAACAGAACAAGCTCCTGGCCCACCGTAGAGATCAATGACGGCCTGAGCACGATGGTCCATATTCCAAGCATCATAGTCTTCCCATTTACCCTCCCAAATGGCCCGGAAAGTCCTGCTATTCTCCTCGTCCTCCCATCTCTCAATTGATCCATTATCCAAATGCGCCGGAAGTGTTCGAGAGTCACCTGGATGTCGTACCCGGAAGCGGTCTGCGTAGAGAGCCTGACTGCTCAAATCAATCTCGATATCTTGGCCGCACGAGAAGAGGTTGGACATGGCGGTTTGACATGCGATGACTGAAGGGTGACTGCGAGCCTGGAGTTGAGGCTTGGTCCAATAGACTTTCCACCATTGAGGGTCTCGCGGGGGGAGGGGATTACCGGCGACGGCCGGATGGCGTGTAACATAGTCGATCAACTGAGACTTCCACTCCAATGCTTGCTCTCGACCGACAACGCCACGAACGACACAACAGCCTCTGGATTTGATGAGATCTGCGACACCTTGGGGGAATCTTCCATCCGATCCGATGGATGCGAAGTCAACAGTGGGAACATACTGAGGATGTCAGGTCAGTTTGCACGTGTCAGAAACTTCAGAAACTTCGAATTTACGTCAGGCCCAGCAATCTCGATTTCTGCAGCTCTATCCTTCAGAGCGATCAGCAGACGATTCCAACTATCCTGCACGGCTGCATGGTTTTCAGACGTCACAAGTCTCCTCTTGATGTCGACAAATCGACCGTCTAATGGCTTTGGGAGCTCGCTGTCCAATGTCGCCCAAACATCTCCTGGCCTGTCATCTTTCTTCAACCGACTGATCAGTTTTATTTCGGGATTCGTACTCGCCAAAGAGCTCGAGGATGGGCGGCTTTTCACGGGTACTATGGTTGCCACGGTTGCCATCGAGAGTGAAGATTCGTTGGATGGTGGTTGAAACCGGAGGAGAAAGTAGACGTGTTGATTCTGGAGTGGCATGGACCTGACTTCTTATATGGTGTGAAGTGGGGCGGGCCATTTCCGGGTCATCTGAAAGTACGTCTAGACTCTTCTTTGAGGGGGAGCGAGCAGACGGAAGTCAATGAACTGGGGCAGGATGAAATGCTTCGTGCCGCTTACTGTCACTGGCGACTTCCTATATCAGAAACTGGCGATTACGTAAGGATATGCCAGTGAATAATCAAGTATTGAATACGGAAAAGGAAGTCGATGTTGTTGACCCCCTCCCAACCTTAGCGAGAGCCTGCCGAGGACCGCTGGATCGAGTGTTTATTCAGACGACTCCATGCTTCGGACAGCTGATACTCGGCGCTCGTCGGGGGAGACTGACCGATACTAAGATCAAGATCTATCTATCTATCTATCTCAAAATCTGCAGTTGCGGGATGGTCCATCTCGGGAGGGACACGATCTGTATCTCTTGGGCCATGCAGGGTTGTTGCGCCATGAGGAGCCTCAGGCACTAAGGCATCTGAGGACTGGCTTATGTAATGTACCCCTGAAGTGGCCACGGAGCACTTTTATAAAGGGAGCTCAGATATACAGTTAGAGTAGAATTTTACAAGCTTCTGCCACTATTGAGAATCCACCTTTAAATATAGTATAATAGTTATTAGCACTATTTGCGACTCTTAAGAGCAAACGATTAAAAATCTACTATATTTAAAGACTTCTTAAAGAGGTTTTACTACTATTTTTATCTATTCTCCCTCGCTTATACGCGTTATATAACCTGACTTAACGTTCTAACGCTCTTAGCTAACTAATACTATACTCCCTACTATCTTAGTCAATATAAGCGAATACTAATAAAAAGAAGCTTAAAAGCTTAGCTCTAGTGGAATTATGCTCTAGGATAGGAAGTTATAGCGCATTTGGTACGCTAAGCTAGAGTTTCAAGCTGAATTTCTGCGCCTTTAGAAGTATATAGAGAAGCTAAGATAGGTTAATAACCCTAAACTATATACTATAGAGATAGGAAACTAAGCTCTACTTTATAAGAATGTTACGGCCGCATTACGTATACGGTTATGTCACGTATTGGTCAGGTGCACGAAGTCAGGTGCCCGCTAAGGTAGCAAGGTGGCTAGATCACGTGCGCGCTAGTGATGCACTTGTACTTATTCTAGAGGAGCTCTACTAGAGACTCTCTTTTCTTCTTTATCTTTTCTTCTTAATTATATAGCGTACCTCTTAGGGTAATACAGTCAGCGTCATTCGATTCTCGCCTTTTGCACGCTCGAGAGCGAGTTGTAATATAAGAAAAGATCAACTCAACCTCCGCTAAGAAGCTTGATATCTACTACCTTCAGAATCGTCATTTCGAACTGCCTTGAGCAACTCGATCTCTCGATTTCGACTTCTACTACGAACTGCCTTAAGCAACTCGTATATAGCGCCTAGATCATCTCACTGATTTAATTTTTAAAGAAAGCTAAATAACCTTCGAATACGAGATCAGCTCGTTTTTTCGACCCCTTACCTCCTCCTCTATTTTGCAAACGGAGATTCACCTTTAAGTTCAATTCGAAAAAAATTATTCACTATGCCCTCGCTTCGCTAGCGTAGGCTGCTGCCTAAAGCAGTATAATAACTTTTCTCTTCCTAACTCTCTCCCTCTTTTATAAATACTCTATACCACTCTTTTTATCGACCTTATACTTGTTGATAATATACTTATTGACAACTTTCCTTATACTCTTCGATACTCCCCCTCTTCTGCGAAAGCCTCGAATATAACTCGACTCCTCGAAGACCCCTCCTTGCGAATAAGTCGTCGACCTTCTCTACACTTCCCGTCGACTATACTTATCGACAACTCTCCTCACACTCTTCGAAGCCCCTTACTCCTTCCTTCGAAACACTCGGGTATAAACTAAGGGACCTATACCTATATATATATATAGAGACTTGGTTAGCCTTAGTGGGTTATACTATACTATTAGAGACTAGGTCAACTTTGGTGGAGTGATAAGCTTTGGATCCTCGGACCCTACTTCCCCGGATTTGCACTGCACCCTTAGGCAACCTTATTGCAACTCCTGATTGGTAAAGAGACGTGATCCCGAAGTAAAACCTTCTTTCTTAAGATCTATGAACCTACGATACCTTAATATATACTCTACTAGAAGGCTTTAAGAACGTATACAGCTCCGCCTATACTGATCTTCCCCCTTCTGAATAGGTTACTGTTTAGCATTAGGTCCCTTTAGACTAAACCAGATAATATAGAGAGAGTTAGTACTTATGACCTCCAATCTTATACTACCTAAGAGGAGTGAAAGGTTAACCGCACCTCTACCGGGCCTTACTGCCACCAGTTCTCCGGGCCTTACTGCCACCAGTTCCCTGGGCCTTACTGCTACCAGTTTTAGTTCTACGGGCCTTACTGCCAACCCCGGTCCTAGAGATATTCCCCCTCCTAAGCCCACTTAGGAAGCTACCTCCCTTAGTATAGATTTCACTCCCGGTCCTAGACCGCGAGTGGATTCTCGAAATACTCCCCTTCTGTCGATTGAAGTTAAGGAAGAACCGACGTCTACCCTCACTATATCGGCCCCTCTCTTTTCAGCTGCTTAGCAGGCCGAAATCGCGAACCTCGTCGGCGCTGCTATAGCCGCCGCTCTTTAAAACAATACTGCTGCCCCTTCTTCCCTAAGTGCTAGCCCTCGGAACACTCGGTCCCTCACCGCCGACTTGCTGCCTCTCCTAGACTACTACCTCCCGATTATCAGACCTTCAGTCCCAGCCGTCGACCCCTATCGAATTAAGTACCCTTAAACCCATTTTAGCAACCACTAGGGCGAAATCACCTATAACGCTTAGAAGATAGCTATAAAGGTATTTATTTAAGAGTACTTAAGCAACTTCACTTTAGGAGAGGACTAGATCACTGCCTACTTTAAGTGTACAATAGGTAAAGCTTAAAACCTAATCCTATAATATATAGATCCCGTCTTTGCTAATGAGTTTATATGCGCTGCCGACGTCCTTAAGGTCTTAGATTAGAGGTTCTTTAACTATAACTACGTTTAGTCCGCTAAGCTTAAATATAGTAGGCTAACTATAGGTTCATTATCATATAACGAGTTCCGATCTAAGTTCGTTACCCTTGCTATAGCTGGAAAGATCGATCAGTCTTACTAGTTCGATGACGTCTATAAAAAGGTCTCCCTAGCCTTAAAGAACGACCTTTAAGTAGAGAAGTATAAAATAAATAATAATTATACTACTTTAGATAAGTTCTTAGCTATTGCGGACCGCAAGGCCTATAATATCAAGCAAGAAGAGGCCTATAACACTTGACGAGTCGCCTTTGCCGTCGCGTTCTCTCTTGCAAAGGACCGCGTCCTTGGCATACTAAAAAGGGAATCATAGAGACCTACCGCTATAGCTACCTCCTCAGCTCCCTGCACTCGTTCCCCTTTGCCAGCGACTTACTAAGAAAGGTCTACTAGCCCGAAGCCGTCATCTGGTCTCTGCTATAACTGCAAAGCCCCTGGTCACTATGCGACGGACTGCCCGAAGCTAAAGAAGCAAGGCGAGTTTACAGTAGCTAAAGTTGAGATAGAAAACGACCTGCTATTAGGAAACTGCTAAGCTATAGCAAAGACTCCTACTATAGCATAGGTTACAATTTGTAGAAAGACTTGGATTTTGATTCCTGCCTATTAATAGGCGGCCGCTAGTTCTTAGTTCCTATAGAACTAGCTTGAAATGGATCATTTATTAAAACAGTTGCCTATATTGATAGCAGAGCTAATATTTTCGGTATTATTAAAACGTCTTTAGTATACTAGCTCTCTTAAAGACTCAGGGTGAAGTTCATTAAACTGCCTAAACCGATTACCCCTACTGGCTATAATGGCCTCAAGGGAGAAACCATTCGATTCGCCGTCTTACTCACCCTTACAATCGATAGGCGACGAATAAACTTCCCTTTCTTAATTATAAGCTTAGGAGCAACCGACGTTTTAATCGGCAGGAAGTTCCTAAAGCACTATGACCTTAAACAATCCTACGGAAAAGGGAAAAATAGCATTTCCTAGCCTAAGGATATGCCTATCGTCCCCTACTTTAATCGACGCATACTAATCGATCTCTTACAGCTAACAAAACCCCTAATAGCCTAGTAAGACGTCGATCGTTGAGCAGCTATAATAGACGCCGAGGACGAAGACTTGAGAATGGCTCGAGCCTAGCTCTCGGTGCTAGCAAGCAATAGCGCCTCGAATCCCACTCCTGGTCCTGGCCCGCGAGTGAAATCTGCGAACTCGAATCCTACTCCTAATCCCGGCCTGCGAGTGAAATATGCTAATTCGATTCCTACTCCTATAGCCTCTTGCAGACCTAGGGATAGCAGTTTCTTTAGAGACTTAAAAAGAGATCTGAACTATATAAAAAAGGCCTTGCTAGGAGTACTAGACCCCCTGCTCCCTCTCTTAGCGAAGAGGAACGCTACTCTAAAGCCGGCTTACCAAATCAGCTTAATCTTAGCCTTAGCAATCGGCGCCCTCTACTACCGCTTTACAACTAAGGTAAGACGAGCTATATAGACTTAAGAACTGGCGCCTAAAGAGTTCATATTCGTAAGCTCTATTTACAATCTGGACTGAGAAATCAATCGCCAAGAATCGGTTAGGCAAGCTGAAATTAGCTCCCTTGGCCTTAGTTCGGCGCTGCAAGCCAAGTATAAGAGCAACGACGAGCTAATAGACTAGAAGCTCCCGCCTTAGTACGCTAAGTTCAAGAACGTCTTTAGTCGCCAGGCCTTCGATCAGCTGCCGAAACCCAGACCAGGGGTAGATTATAAAATCGAGCTAATAGGCGAGAACAACTTGACAATCGAACCCCTCTACCGCCTTACCGACGAATAGCTCTCAAAGGTCAAGAGCTATATTCTTAAGAACCTATATAAAGGATTTATCGAAGCTTCGAGTTCCCCTTAGGCAGCCCTAATCCTCTTTATTAGAAAAGCTGATAGCTCCCTACGTTTATACGTCAATTATCGGAAACTAAACGCTCTAACGAAGAAAGACCCTTACCCGATTCCCTTTATTGATAAGATAATAGCACGCATATCGAAAGCTCGTGTTTTTACAAAAATCGATATATAATAAGCCTTTTACCATATCCGCATATCAGCTGACGCCGAAGACCTGACTACCTTTCGCACGCGTTATAGGACCTACAAATACAAGGTTTTGCCATTCGGGCTGATAAATGGGCCTGCTACCTTTTAGAGGTTTATTAATAATATTCTCCTTAACTACCTCGACGATTTCTACTCTACCTACCTAGATGATATTCTAATCTACTTAGAGAACTCCCTTAACTATGAGATTTATATTAAGAAGATCTTAGGAATTCTCTAACGCTATAGCCTTTAAGCAGATATTAAGAAAAGCGAGTTCAGGGTTACTAAGACTAGGTTCTTAGGGTTTATTATCGGAGTTTACGGAATTGAGGTAGACCCTGATAAGGTCTTAGTTATTCAGGAGTGGAAATACGCTAAGAACGTACGCGGTGTATAGAGCTTCCTCGGGTTCTATAACTTCTACCGAAGGTTTATTTAAGGCTATAGTCGTATCTGCCGACCCTTGATAGCTCTTATAGGAAACGTTCCTTTTAACTTCAACGACGCTTGTAAGGAAGCTTGGGAAGCTCTGCGCTCGAGCCTCCAAACAACCTCGATTTTATGCCACTATTACCCTTGAAAGCAGATAAGGCTTAAGACCGACGCCTCTGACGGCGTAGTTGCCGGCGTACTCTCCTAACTCTAAGAAGACGATAACTACTACCCAATCAGGTACTTCTCGAAGACGATAAATGACGCCGAGCTGAATTACCCCATTCATAATAAGGAGCTCCTAGCGATTTTTAAATTGTTCTACTAGTATAAGGCAGAGCTACTCAGGGCCTAGAAAATAGTACACGTATATATAGATCATAAGGCCCTTAAGTACTTTATGATAACTAAGGACTTAATAGCCTAGCAGGCTCGCTGGGCGGAGTTCTTCGCTGATTTCAACTTCCTTATCATATATTAAATAGGTACGACGAATACGCTGGCTGACATACTCTCACATCGAGACTAGGAGCTGACCCCTCTCGAGGCTAGGAAACGAGCTTTACGCCACTAGCAGCTCTTACCCAACGATAAGCTCTCCACAGAAGTACTCGCCACTAGAGGCGATTCCACTCCCGGGCCCGGCCTACGAGTGACTTCAGCGCAGATCGATTCCACTCCCGGGCCCGGCCCACGAGTGACTTCAGCGCAGATCGATTCCACTCCCGGGCCTGGCCTACGAGTAACGACCGTGCTAATCGCGCCAATAGAGGCACCTGCCGACCCAACGTCTAAGGTCGAGTACAACGTGGCGAGCTACTATATTATCAACGAGGTCATTTAAGCTAATAAGACCTCCCCTAAGCTATAGAAATTCCGAGACGAGGCGCAAAAGCACAGCCTCAACTATAAACTCAGCTAAGGCAAACTCTTCTTCTAAGGTAGACTTGTCGTGCTATCTTAACCTCCCGAACTGCGAACAGCCCTAATTCGTCATATGCACAAGCAACCTTGCGTCGCATACGCTAGAATCGGGAAAATAAGACTTTTAGTAAGAAGAAAATACTACTGGAAAAGTCTTAGCAGCGATATCGGCACTTATATCTAGAACTATTATTATTCGAGAATGAAAGCTTATTGTAATAAGACCCTAGGTTTCCTGCAACCCTTGCCAATTCCCGAACGAGCTTACTAACACTTGACAATAGATTTTATAGAGCTTCCGCTTAACGAACTCGGTTATAATTTTGCCTTTGTAATTATCGATAGGTTATTAAAGAAGGCAGTTTCGGTTCTATACCATAATTCGATTGACGCAAAAGGCTTTGCAGAGTTGTTTTTAGTTCACTAGATACGCCATTTTAGCATGCCCGACTCGATTCTATCAGATAGAGGCGCCTAATTCGTCTCTTCCTTTTAGAAAGAACTCTATCAGATACTAGGTATAAAGGTCAAGCTAACTATAGCCTATAACCCTAATATCGACAGCCAAACTGAGATTATAAACCAGTACTTAAAACAACGCCTTAGACCGTTCTACTTATACTACTAAGACAATTGGAGTCGTCTCTTGCCTTTGATAGATATTGCCCAATTAACCTTGCCTTACGAATCCCTAGGGCAAATTTCCCCTTTCTAAGTGCTAAACGGCTATAAAGCTCGCTCCTTATGGAATTTAATTAACCCGGAGCCTCTACGGACAGCAACTAAGAGAGTAAATCGTAAAACGGCGCTCTATATAGCTACTAGAGCTTAAAAAGTAGTCCAATTCGCCCAGTCGTCTCTCTAAGTATAATAAGCTAAAATGAAACGGCTTGCAAATCTCTACTACCAGCTAGTTGATTGGACTATAGGAGATAACGTACTAATTAGTACTAAGAATTGGAAACTGGACCGGCCGAGCCGAAAGCTCTCCGATAAGTAGTACGGCCTAGTAAAAGTACTAGAAAAGCTAGGAGAAAGCTAGAAGGTACAATTGCCTGATTCGCTCTATTCGATCTACCTTATATTCTACTCCCACTCACTGCGAAAGTACGTTCCTAACCCTCTGCTAGGCTAAGCTCAGGAACCTCCTGCTCCAATTAAAGTACTGCTAGAATAAGAGGAATGGGAGATAGAAGAAATAATTAGATCTCGTATTTGAGCTAGGAAGCTCGAATATTAGATTAAGTGGAAAGGAGCTGATGAAGACCTCGAATGGTACCTATGCTCTAACGCTATAACGGCGCCGCATGCTATTCGAGACTTCTATTTAAAAAACCCTTAGGCTAAGGGGCTACTAAGGGTGCTATTAAGCTGGCTTAGGTCATATAACAAGGGAGTTGACGATTATAGGGACCTAAAGGATAATACGCCTATAGATATAACTGCGCGGGCGCAGTTTTTCAAAGGGGGGGGGTAGTGTTATAGCCGTATTACGTATACGGTTATATTACGTATTAGTTAGGTGTACAAAGTCAGGTGCCCGCTAAGGTAGCAAGGTAGCTAGATCACGTGCGCGCTAGTAATGCACCTGTACTTATTCTGGAGGAGCTCTACTAGAGACTCTCTCTTCTTCTTCATCTTTTCTTCTCAATTATATAGCGTACCTCTTGGGGTAATACAGTCAGCGTCATTCGATTCTCGCCTTCTGCACGCTCGAGAGCGAGTCGTAATAAAGAACGAAGCTTTACATTTGCTAGATTTAGAAATAGAACTGCTGTAGCTTGAAAAAATTATAAAAGGATAGGACTAGAAAGTATTGCAAAGCTATTATAAGTTGTACTAATAGTAGGAAGCTACCGATTAATAAACGCTAGCTCTATTACTACCTGCGAAGATAATAGCTAAAGACGTAGAGCTAGAGTATAAAATGGCAGTAACGCAATATAATCTTATAGTAGAAATGTAGAAAAGGAATAGGAGCTCTTACACTTAGTTATACTATTGGATTATTAAGATAGTATACCCTATATTACTTTAAGCAGTGTAATATAATTATAAGGAAGCGGGGAAACTGTTAATTTAATAGATTGTAAAGCACTTGCGCAAGGAACTAGCCCCCTTTAAGGTTAGTATAATAAAGTCAATTCGGGAAGACTATAATAATAAGCTCTTTAAAATAAGAAGTAGTAAAGTGGACCTAAAGACTTAGCTTACTAGCTTTAGGGAGATCTACTGAGAAGCACGAACGTATAGAATCCTAGAGGTTTAAAGCTCCCTTGCGATTATAAAGTTTCTATAGTCGGTTTACTACTAGGCTCTTACTTAGTCTTAGCAGACCTAGGCAGAGCTTATTAAAGATAATAAGCTAGGTCTAAAGTATAGAAAAGATATAGTCTACTATATTAATTAGTTCTTAAGCTTATTAAAGCGAAGCCTCGCAAGCTCTTTATTAAAGGCAACCCTTAAAGTATACGCCTTACTTAAAGGAGTAGGCGATTATACTAATTTAAGAGCATTAAGTAAAGGTAAGGCGAAGAAGGCTCTTAAGGGGAGTATTAAAAAGTGCCCTTACCCTTAGGTCAAAAATCACTTTTAGAACTTAAAGGAGTGTAATAGGCTGAAATACGCTTTAACTAGCGCTAAGGAAAGTACGCTTTAAAACTTCCCTAGCTATAACGAGGTTAAAAGAATGCGTGAAAACCTGGCTTCCTTAAAATAGAGAGAGCTTTAAGCTAAGCTCTCTTATATTAAATAAGCTCTTATAAATCAATTTAAAGAAAGAACATTTGCTAAAGCTTTAAGGAGCGGCAAATCTAAGATTATTGCTACCCTTTTAGATTTAGCTCTCTTTAAAGACTTTACCCTAGGAATATACTCTACCCTTAAAGCTCTTTATACTCTCTTAAATATAACCCTACTTAATAACTGCGCTGCAATATACCTTATTAATCGAAAGGAGCTTTTAATTCCTAGATTATTAAAAATCGCATATCCCTAGGACTGTATAGAGGCGGGAAGCTTAAGTCTGCTAATAAAGGAGAGGGGTATACGTTTAATAAAAGGGGTTCTTGCTAATAGAGGAGACTTAGAGCTTAGGAATATAGCGCTTATAGATAGGTTTAATATTAATATTATCTTAAAGCCTCTTTTAAAAAAGGCTAAGGTATAGTATATAGGCTTAGACGCAACGCTCTAAAGGGGTATAGCAAATAATAATATAGTTATAAAGCAGCTAGAGCGTAGGTCGAATGTTATAGTATTTAAATATAAGCTTATCAACTTTTATAACGCTTCTAACTTGCTATACTATGCTTAACCAACCTACCTAGCTTTCCCTACTTTATAATAGCGTTTGCAAAGCTAATATAAACCCTTAAGGAGTAGTGTATTCTTAAGAGCTAGGAACAATTCGGCAGATATTTAGCACCTTCGATTAGGCCATTTAAAAGCTAAGGCGCTTAAGAAGCTTATGCTAAACGCAAAGGAGGTAAAGATTAAGGGAAAGCTATAAATTAATTATAAAGCTTACGCTTAGGCAAAAGCTAAGCAAAAGCCTTTTAAAAGAGAATTAGATTTTAAGGCTTTAAAACCGTTCTTTAAGTGCTCCTAGGACCTATTTGACTATAGTACGTTAAGCCTCTCCTTAGAAAGCTAGCTTCTTTTAATTAAGGATAAATTTAGTAGGAAGTTATTTGAATATACTCTACTCTATAAGTCCCTAACGCTAATTCTAAGAGCTTTTTAATCTTTTAAAGCATAGGTGAAGCGCTATTACTGCCTCTCCCTATATATTTTAAAGAGCGATAATAATACCTTAATGTTTCCCTTATAAGAAGTATCAAAATATAGAGAGTAGTGTAAAGCTAAAGGCATAGAGGTAGAAGTTACTTTAACCTATACTTATAAATCAAATAGAGCTTTCGAGAGAGCAGGAGCAGAGATTATTAAAAAGGCACTTACTATACTAATCTCTGCTAACCTCTTAGAGCACCTATGGCCTAAAGCTATACTAGCTATAATATACCTTTATAATATCGGCCTATTAAAGCGCAAGGGATAGAAGAGTTCAAATGAAGTACTTTAGCTTTAATTTAGATAATACTTTAAGTAGTATGATCTATAGATTACTATAAAGCTTACTACCGATTTAAGACTAGAATAGGAGGGTATAAAAGCATATAAAGTGCGCGCGTACCTATTAGCGAAGGAATAGGAAGCTTTAAAGAATAAGAGAGCTTTTAAAACTATGCTATAAGGGCATATTAGATACCTAATTAGTTACTATACTACTAATATATATAGGATCTAAGTGCTTAAGCTTTAAAAGGTTATAATCTTCCGAAACATTAAGTTCGACGAGTTTAAATTCTACTCTAAGGAGTATAAAAAGGTGGCTGGCTATTTGCTCTTAATTATTAAAGAGATTATGCAAATGATTAAGGAGAAGGAGGAGGAAGCTTAAAACGCTAAGTTAATTATTAAGAATGTAAAGGGAGCTTTGGACGAGCAGCTTGCAGATAACCTAGTAGGAGGTGAGCCTATTAATCTATTACCGATAGAAGCTCTAAGCTCAGATCTATTAAGGGCTATCGTTCCTTATAAGGCTACTTATAGCATTTCTACCCTAGCTACTTAGGAGCAGCTGCCTAATAGCAAAGGGTTAGACGCTTTAAGATAATATAAGAGGAAGCAGGAACAACACCTGAGAATAGGCCTACGTAAAGACCAAAGACAAAGAGGGAGGAAGCACTATAAGCGGGCTCTCTAAAGACAGAACTAGGACAAATCACTCATTAAGGGTAGAATAGGTAGTTGGCATTACGCGCTATCTCTAAGTACAATAGTAGTCCTATATATACCCCTTTCTTAGTCCTCATCTGACTATATGACCTATATTACAAGATCCTCCACTTCTAGGTTTCTATATATGCCCTAACTAACTTAAGTAGCGGCCCCTGCTACTATTAGCAAAGAACACAAGACTCTTACAGGTCGAGAATACCAATCCCTATTTGCAAGAACAATAAGTGCAAGTAGAGTTAGTACCTAAAGTCGTAAAGATAGGGAAGAGGAGAGAGGGTTTTTTTAACTCGCGGGTCGGGCCCGCGAGTGGATTTCAAAGAAATATATAGAGGGAGAGGGGGAAGGGGGGAGGTGCGGTGGTAAACGTATAAAATAATAAAAACTCCTTTTTCCTCCTTTAGTAATGCGACTCCCGGTCTAGGACCGCGAGTCAAAAGCTCGAAGTTATTGAAGCTATCAAATCGCAATTTTAAGGAAAATTCGAAGACAATTTCAAGTAATCCTAAGCATATATGCCCTAACTAACTTAAGAGGCGTCCTCGCCGAAGAAAATTCAAGCTTTGTATAAAATTCGATTGACAATTTAGGAATTCCTTTAATACGGACGTTTATCGAGCCTTTCTAAGGTGGCAACTCGCTTATTTAACCTAAGGGAAGCTGGATTTAGGTATTTAGAGTTTGCGTACTAGTTTTTGCCTTCTAGAGCCTATCGATTTCCAAACTAAGGGGCGTAATGAGTTTTCTAAAGAAGGCCTTTAATTAAGGTTTCCAAACGTTAGATGCGGAGTTTAGAAAACTGGGCTTCAAGTTCCTTGATTTTTAAGGCAGATTTTACTCTTAGGCCGGGACTGCGAGTAAAGGGAATTACTATTGGATTTCTCTTTGCCTCCTCTATAACTTCTAAAGCCTTTGAGTATTCTTAAACCAAGCTCTTGAGGTCTTTAGTATAGGAGGGAGTAGGGGCTTTTTCCTATTCTATAGTATCAATAGTTCTCTTACTAAGATCTGATTTTAAAGCAAAGGCCGAGAACTCCTTAAATAAGGCGAAGGTTATAAGGTCTTATTTATCGATCTTGAAATTCTTAATGATCTTATTGCGAAGGCTAATAGGTAATCCGAGTAAGAAAAGGCGGCCTCTTTCAACTTCGCTAAGTATTTTCTAGTCGATTAAGGTATTCGACACTTAAGTGAAGGTCCGATAGTAGTTTTTAAGTTCCTTAGGAGTGCGAGTAATAAGAATAAACTCCTTTAGAAAGGCTAGAGTATCGCGAATCTGCTGTCTATTAAATTCCTGAAATTCAGCTTTAAGAGCCTTAATAAGTAGTTCCTAGGACTCGCGAAGCTTCTACTTAGGCAGAGATTTGATAATATCTTTGCTAGTTTAGTTGCAGTAGCAGGGAAGTCGATTGATCATTTTATTATATCCAATGCCGAAATTATAACAAGTCTCCTCGTATTATTTAAGGAAATCAGTAACATTAGCTCTAGTGAAATAAGGAGCGCTAAGAGAACTAGGGAGGGGAAAATGATTAGTGATGGCTTTAAAGGCGGCTATTATCGCTTTATTCGTTTCAATAGGAGGGGAGTCAGGTCGAATACAGGGCCTAAGGTATTCCGAGGAGTTTTCAGAATCCGAGTCAATCTTAGAGTGACTAGGGCGAGCTTAAAAAGATTCGGGCAAAGGGTCGGAAGGAGGTTTAAAATTGATATTTTTAGTATTTTCAGGTGTCGACATTAAGAAAGCAGGTACAGTTATCGAAGGGGAAGGTGTCGAAGGAGAAGGTGTAGAAGGAGAAGGTAAAGAACTCGAGTTATACAAAATTGCATTTTTAGATTCCTACTCACAGGCCTAGCCCAAGAGTGAAAATCCGGCTTCTGCAGAAAGTTTATTTATACTTTGCTAAGACTTCTTTAGTAGGTATAAAGCAATAAATAAAGGTACTATAATTACTAGCAGTAAGAAAAGGTTTATTGAGTCAAAGACTAATTTCCAAGATAAAGTTTCTAAGAAAGATTCATCTTAGCTTCTGGGACAATTCCCATTGGTCCTTAGAATAAAGGGGTCTCCGGAGACGATTCTAGGGCAGTTTTCAGAGTTCTATTAAGTGGAGGCGGCTGAAGTATCCGATTTAGCTTTTTAAGGAAGCTAAGGAGACACTCCCGATTGGAGCTTTCGTTTAGTATTATATGAATACTCGAAACTGCTATTATTTAAAGTAGCTATTATAGCTAATTAAACTTCTTTATATCGGAAAGGCTGGGAATCCGACAATCGTACCGATAAGCTGACAATTCAAGCTTTATCAGATCAGAGGTAGGAGAGTCGGAATAGGGGCTGAAATAGGAAAATCTAAGGCTATTGATAGTAGAGAGTGGCAATCGACAGTTCCAAATAACTAAGTGATTGCAAGGTCGATAATAAAGGAATAACAACTGACAGTTCCAAATAACTAAGTGATTGTTATCTTAAGAGGGTTTTTCGAAGGGTTGATCTCTTATCTGCAAACCAAGAGAATCAAGAGGAGAAGTCGTATAAAGACGAAATCTCAAAAGGAATCGTCCTTGCGTAGGTCACCAATATAAGAGGAAGCAGGAATAACACCTGAGAATAGGCCTACGTAAAGACTAAAGACAAAGAGGGAGGAAGCACCATAAGCGGGCTCTCTAAAGACAGAACTAGGATAAATCACTTATTAGGGGTAAAATAGGTAGTTGGCATTGCGCGCTATCTCTAAGTATAATAGTAGTCCTATATATACCCCTTTCTTAGTCCTCATCTGACCATATGACCTATGTCACGAGATCCTCCACTTCCAGGTCTTTACAATAACTGTTAATAGTTGGAAGGAGTATCGAAAGCGATATTATAAATGCTAGTTCTACTAGGGAGCGTAATACTAGGCCTTTAATTACTATACGGACTGAGCAATCGCAAGGGTAAGAGCAGGCCATTTAATTACTAGAAGCTCTACTATAGGCAACTGGTAAAGAAGCACGCTAGCTCTTATTAGAAGCACCGATCGATCGGGAGCTACGCTAAGATATGGAAGCTCTTAAGGGTAATACCGAAAGAGGGAGCTCTTTAAAACTAATAAAAGCTCAGCTTAAAGTACTTAATATAAAGGCCTTTCGAAAACGCAAGAAGCCTAATAAGGAGTAGGAAATGGTACCTATACTACTCTATAGGTTAAAAAGGAGAAGAGGAAGCGGGAATACTATATACGCAATATACATTAAGGATCTTCTACTAGCCTTTGAAGAACTTAAAACATATTAATTAAAGTAGGTAAATAACTTTATATCGATATAGGTTCTATACCGGTAATCGATATTCACGTAAATATAGTTAAGTACTTATTATTAAAAAGAATCTATTATAATATCTGTCTATCTCTATATAACCGAGATAGTACCTTTATACCTTTGAATATCCCTCCTTTTATATTCCCTCCTAGCCGTATATAGATATCCTTCCAAGGTCCTCCGGCTGAACAGCCGTCCGAAATATATATAAAACCCCTTATATCGCATATGGTATAGCTATATAGGATGACCCTAGGAACGAGGATGGCTTGCTTCTTATATAGGAATCTGCATACTAATACTAGCAGTACTTTCTTTTAAAAAGACCTTTCCAACTTATATAAGGAAGTACGTAGAATAGGTGTATAAAGGAGGCAGATCGGTAGCAAATAATCAAATAGTAATAAAGAATAGAATAGCAAAGATAAATAGCTTAATAGTAAAGGCAGATGTAATAAGTGATAAGGATAGTATATATATAAAGTAGAATAGTAAAGATAAAGGCAAATAGTAAAGATAAAATAGTAAAGAGGGAAAGGAAAGGTGTCTAAGTGATAGAAGCAATCTAAGGTCTTTATTCAAGCCTTATAGTAATGCGATTATAATTTGGTTGCGTTCTAGTAGGTTTGAGACTCTTTATTAAAGAGTCATCTGGAGTTGTAATCTATTATAGCTATGAATTATAATAATCTGTATAAGGGAAAAGAGGGGCCTTTAAGAAGGCATATATATTAAGCTTCCCTCCTCCTTTGATCTTTTAACTCTAACTCCTACTTCTTATAAGTAGGTCGATTCCCCTTTTTACTTTTAAGTTAATTAACCCTTTAATAGATCTTATCTTATATTATCTTATTACTAATATTATTATTATTAGTAAGTGCCTTAATAGTTGGCTAACCCCTTTTAATATATATATTGCTAATTTGGATAATGCTTAAATGCAACTTAAAAGATCTGCCTAAGGCCTTTCGGGTGCTATATATATATTATATACGTATGATATTAAGAAAGGAGGCTAGTAAGAATAATACTAGCTATATATATGCCTTTAATACTCTTACTTTTAAGAAGTATAACTACTGCATTGCGCAGTAGGCTAAGTGTATTTTGGTAAGTGCCCTTTAATATCCTTTTACTTTAATAACCTTTGATAGATGTCTGTTTTAAATACTTATTTAAGCTTAAGATAAGTATATTATCCTTTAGGATACTCGGGTTGGCGGTAATATTAAAGCGATTTAAGAGGCGGCTTGAATCTTATTTAAGAAGACTTAAATATAAATCTCTATAGTCCTAAAGACTTAGGATACCCTTTAGCTAGCCTAATTGAATAAAGCTTATACTTTCTACTATAGTATCGACCTTGCGAATACTTAGTAAGCTGTATATGCCTTTAAATCTATTTAATATTAATAATTAACTATTCGCAAGATCTATTGCACGCTATCTAAGGCGGTAATACTACCCTTAGGCGTTTTAAAACTTAAGGCGTTAAGGTGCTTAGCTCCCTCTAGTATATAGAAGGGCTATTTAGCTTAGCTAAGGGCCGCTCTTAGGCTCCTTTTAATAATATCTGCTATTAAAAAGGTAAGGGTAGATAGGTGCCTTCTAAGGGCTCTCTAAAGGGTAGGGATCTAGATCTTAGTAATTTAGATAAGCCGAATCTAAAGGAGATCGCAGCTGCTCTTACTTAAGTGTAAGCTTAAAAGGAGCAGGCCAACTTGGCTGCTGCTTTAGGTGGTAAGGCTTTTAAGCCTTAAGGGTTTAAGGATCTACGCCTTAGAAATCCTAGTGCTTAGGATAAGTACTTATTATAAAACTGAGGGGAGACAACACAAGAATAGGCCTAAGGGGAGACCCAAAAACAAGAGGAGGAAGCACCACAAGCGGGCTCTCTTAGACAAGATATTAGGAATAAGTCCCAAGTATAGGGTATATTTAGTACTATGGCAATACGCCTTGTCTCTATATACAGAAGATGGCCCTTTTATCCTCCTACCGTCCTGCGTCAATTATATAATATATATTATAAGACCTATCTATCTTAGGTCTCTATATATATCCTAAATAATAAAAGTAGTAGCCCTTACTACTATTAGTAAAGAATATAGAATAATACAAGTCAAGGCAATAGCATATCAATCACTAGCAAACCCTAAGTGCGAGAAAACTAATATATTAAAAGGCCTAAACTAGGGCTATATTATTATTAAAGGTAAAAGAAAAAAAGGA